>VZSE01013243.1:1695038-1762582 GCA_013398275.1 Promerops cafer | reverse complement strand
CCCCGCGGGGGGAAAGCGCCGCGGCGGCAGCTCCACCCTGGGTGCCCCGGGGTGGGGGTGACGGGCCGAGGCCACATCATCTCCGGAGATGGTGCCGGCGGAGGCGGGTCGCGCAGCGGGGATTTAAACCTGGGAGGGACGGGCGCGACGGGACGGGCGGCTGCCAGCGCCAGCCCGGACGGGGCTGCGTGACCCGCGGCAGGCAGGACGCGTCCCGCCCGGCGTCCGTGGCGGGGAGCTGCCGTCCCTCCCGGTGGGACCGGCCTCTGCCGGGGTAAGGACTGCGAGTGGAGCCGCCTGGAGCGGGGCTCGACGTCCGTGTCTGGCCTCGCAGCGGGACGGAAGGGCGGGTTGAGGGCCAGGTGTTAGAGAAGCTGCCCGGGAGACGCTTGGTTTGGGAGCAGCAGGAACGGGAGGGACAGCGCTTCTGGGCGAGCGCCGGCTGCGAGCTGGGCAGCAGGGGAAGGAGGCAGAGGAACGCCTTCGTAGCCCCTGTTTCTTTCTGCTTTTTGAGGTGTAGGGTTTTCTTTGCGTAAATAAAAATGCAGAATTGTAGACTGCATATCAATTTCAGCGTACACTTATTTGATTTGATGTTCGGAAGAACTCTATCCTCACTACAAAGCAAGCAGTTTCTATGGCTTTCCTTTTCGTAGAAAGATCCATTCTTTTCTACCAAGTAACAAAAATAAACTTCTTCAAAGGCTTGTATGCAAATACACATGGTATCAAAAGGCTTTGTCAATGCAAATGCATGGTGATTTTGATAAATATAATTAACGTTCTAATTAGGCAGTTGTAGGTGAGCTTTCACAGGGCGTTTTCACTGTCTAAATTAAACTTGCCTAGCAGGCTCATTAATTCTTTGACATCGTGAGGCTTTTCTGTTCTCTATTATGTTGGTTAGGCATTTTTTTTTTTGTAATTCAAATCCACCCCTAAGGCTTTGTATTTGGTGTCTCTGGTATCTGTGAGAGGTGAGGGAGAGGAAAGCAGTATGTAGAAAACAAGAACAAGTCATTTTCAAGCGAACTTGAAGGCACTGTGAAGCTGCTTCCTTGAGAAAGGTCCTTAAATGTTGCTGTTGCTGTCCTTACTTTTCCTATTTATTACTTTCATCTGTATTGTGTTTAGCATGTTCTTTAGGGCACAAGTTTCTTTTCAGGTGTCCTTGCTAAATGTCCGTCAAGTCTTCTGTATTTGGAGGCAAGAGTTTCTAGATACCTGTGCTGAAAATCCAGATGTATCAATTTGTTCTCTCTTCCAGAGCCCCTGTTAGGCATTTTTGTCACAGTACCAAGAGCTTATTTTCCTTCCAGTACTGCAAATAGTGTACTTCTTTTTCCTTATCTACCTTTCAGAATGCAATTACAGTGGGGTTTTGAGCTATTACACTGGTAAATACCAGAAGTGTATAGTGTATTAAATGGACTGTTTTAGCAATTCTCAGCCTTATTTCTGGGAAGGAGAGCTTCTACTGTGTGCAATAAGATGTGGCATTTCTCTTCTGAAGTTTCATTGCAAGAGTAATACAGTTTCTGAGTTTTTTTTTTTTTTTTTAAATAAGGGAAGGAAAAAATACGTGCGCTTACTGATTTTGGTATCCTGTATGGATCAATGCTCCTTAAAAACTCTTAGCAGTAGGTAGTATCTATGTATTTTGACCACTTTTGCATCCATGGAAAACTTTTCCTGTGACAGAAGTTGCGTGGGGAATCTTGAAATTACTCTTTTCAAACATTTCAACTGCTCATGAAATGCTTGAAATATTGAATCAGGTAGCATAGCATCTTGTAACGAGTATCTCAAGCCCATGCTTGTGAAATTATTTATTTTCTAAGGTTGTAGCAGACTTGCTTTTTTAATCAGATGTGTATTATTAATTTTTTTTTTTTCCAAAGGAACCAATCGATGCTCAATTGTATGCTCTGTATATCTTCCTATAGTTAGAGTTAGTGCAAGCCATTCTTCAGTTTTCTTGAATAACAATATTAAAATGATACCCTGAGTACATGCTGCTGCATAGAGTTTGAGTTTTTATCTTGTATTTATTTTACATTTCTATGCATTTAATGAATTTCCTTCCCTACCCACCAGGTTCTCAATATACATGTACACAGCAGAGCTGTGTTTTACTGCTCTCTTCTGTTACCTTTTTTTGTTGTTTTCCTCTTAAGTGCTAAGTGTTTTGCTCTGCTAAACTGTCATTAATTAGAAATTGTGGTAACGTATTGGTCAGTGCTAGATCTGAGTTTTCTTGTCTGTCATACAGTGGGATAGCAGTTAAACTTAACTTACAAGTATGAAATGCTTCTAATGTAACACATTTGAGTAAAAGGAGTTGGTATCCTACTTTGTAAAAGTAGAGTGGTTATGACATGGCTATGCAACTTTATGCATTTCATGTGAAATAACAACTTTATCTTTTCCCCTACAGGCAGAGTACAACGTTTCAAAATGCTGGAGATTATCTGGGTGATGCTAGAGATTACATTTAATGAGATTGTGTCTTCAGACATTCTGCTCCTCCATTTCATGAGCGAAAATATTTTATAAAAATGAAATCGGACATCTTCATTGATCTTCAAGTTCACCGTGTCCTGTGAATTCAGAGAAAACTTTCTGAAGGAGGAATAGGTTCATCACATACGTGGACTTCTGTTGTTGCTCTCGGATACACTTTTTTTCGTTGTAAAAGGCTATCTGCATGAAGATGAGTCTTCATTTAAGATATGATCTGTGTAATTAGGTGAACAAGGATACTTTTAATGAATTATCAACATCTATTTCCATCTGTTTCTCCAGCTTTTGTTTTTTAATAAAAATGAAGGACAAGTATAAAACAGCAGCACTGATGTGTTTCTGTGAGGCCTTTATGTAAGCCTCTCTGTCTGGATGTGGTGCTAAAGGACAGGCAATCTGCGTTTGATCAGCTGATTGTAACTGCAGAAAGAGAACCTTTAATTTAAAGTAACTTGCAGCTGTAATTATTTTACTCTTTGGCTTGCATCGGATGAAAGGGAAATTTAAGTTTTACTGGTCAGGAGCATTTTACTGAACTAAGAAAGGGAAGCTTATATTATCCTTGTTTTCATTTCAAACCAAGAACTGATAACGTATTTTACTTAGACTTTGACTACTAGGGAGATCTCGGCAGAGTAAAGCAAGTCAGATGTCAGCAAACGACTCTTCTCCCCCATCCTTACAGAAGTTTTCCCCACCTACGTGTCATGCTGCTGCACCACAGACCCCAACTTTGTCTTCAAGTCCCCAGTCGGGGCTCTCCAGTCGACTCTCCAATGGCAGTTTCAGTACGCAGAGCCTCACCAACTCCCGAGGCTCTATGCACGGGATCTCCTTCCTTCTGCAGATTGGTCTCACTCGAGAGACTGTCACCATTGAAGCTCAGGACCTGTCCCTCTCTGCTGTTAAAGACCTCGTGTGCTCAATAGTTTACCAGAAGGTATGGTATAAGGCTACCATATTCTGCTGATGGCAACAGTTGTTTCCTAACAGGCTGTTTAGTAATAGCAACTGAGATATGCCAAGAGTTTGGTATGGTGACAAGGATCTATGTTAGGTATTTGCAACTATGCAGAAAGAAATTTTGGGAACTCTCAAGGGAGAAGCTTTTAATTCAAAAGGAGTAAATCCTCCTCTTACTTTCTTGCTTGTGAAATCTAGTAAAAGAATATGTAGATCTAAATTTTCTGCAAGAATGACTTTTCACAACTTGGACAGTTTTTTCCTTTCAGCAATTGCGACTGATACCTTAGGTTTTTACTAGCTTATGCTTATTACTGTTGAGGAATATTCTTGGATCTGTTCAGCCAGCCACAGTGACAGGATCAGTTGTGGCTGCAGACATGCATTGCAGGCCCACAGACTTGATGCTAGCTATTCTTTTTGTTTCTAGTTAATAATTAAAGATCCCACCAAAGAGCTAATAATGTCCTAGTGTTGTTTTTCTGTATACTGAATACATGCGTTACTCTTATATATCAACGTAGTTTCTGTTAGGAGAGGGTTGGCCCAAAAATAAAAGAACCTTTGCACACTTTTTCCCCTTGTGTCTTGGCTACCCTGTTGCAAATTCTGTCTATCTAGGAAGGAAGTAACACTGATCATGCTGGTTTGTATCCAGATTTTTTCTTTATCTTTAGGTTAGGAAGGTTAAATCCCAGGAAGCAGCCTGAAAAGAAGTTAACAGTATTTCATAAAATAAGAAATAATTGCTATTTTCCATCAAGGCCAGGGAGTTATCTTGCATGTCTTTCATTACTGTGATAATTGTGATATTTATTGCTGGTTAGTTTTATTATGCAATTCTTTTTCACCTAATAGCCCGAAAAACATAAGCACATTATATATTATTTGCATATGCTTGTGTATCTGTTTTTCCCATCTCATAACTTACTGCGTCTTTCATATTTTTACAAACTAGTTGTCAAACAGGCCAATTTCATAATAGCTTCCAAAATATAATTCAGTCTTAGTTCCTTTCTGAAGAGATGAGTTATTTGGGTCAACTTATTTTTTCATGTACCATGCATGTTAGGTATACCTTTACGCAGCCATTTTAGTGGCTGCTTTTTCTTTCTATATCAGCTCCTTCTCTTTACATCTGCATATTTCCTGTCTTCTGTCTTAAAGAAAGATGAAAACAAGTACATTCACACTTTTTTTTTCTTTTTTCCTTTCTGTTTTCTCGGCAGGCTCAGCTAAAAGCTTGACTTGAGGTCTTGTTATAGCTCAAACTTCTTACATGCTAAACCTAATCTACTGCAAAACTGATGAGGATTTCATGATCAGTTTTCCTTTTAGTCTGGCTTTGCTGCAGTTTCTGCTCTCCTGCAGCTGACGCTACCAGAAAGTGACTGCTCAGTGAAAACATGTTGCAGGCTGCAAACTGATCAGGAAACAACCTCATGTGTGGTGGATTCATCTTTCATAAGTAGTTTTGCAGCTAGTGCACGAGTGGTGATATTCTCCCTGTACTCTCTATTTGACAGCAATATGTCCTGCCTTGACTTTTTTTCTCTTAGATCTGGTGACTGTTGCAAGACTTAAATGTTCTAGGATTAGTATAGACATAATGTGAAAATTGTGAACTGCGTTCTCGTCGGTAGCCATGCGAATGGTTGCTCTTTTTTTCAGTTAAAAGCTTAGAAGCTGCTGGGTATGCTGTTGAGATTCTTCCCTTTCCTCTGGTATTCCACAACCTGCTTAAACTGCCATGTCTTGACTGCAGGGTACTGTGTGGTTTGTTGTTGTGATAGTTCTGTACTTAACAGTATCTACTTACTGTGGCATTTCTTTAATGAATAAGGAGAATTACCTTTTCTTTACTTGGAATAATAATTGATAGCTTTTCTTCTTATTTGAGTATTATCTTTACTAGAGTTAAACAGACATTTCATTACTTTACAGTCACATTTCAGGCTTGTATTCCTCTACATAATCTGGAACAAAATAAAACTCTGAGGAGTCCTTCTTTGCTTACTTGGGAGCTTGAACCACCTGCCTAACTGTATTAGAGGCTACAATTACAGTATCAAAAATGTTGGTTAGGACTCTGCTTTTCTGTGTTTCCTGCTTCAGACACTGGTGTTCAGTGTAGCTTGTTCAGGTTTTGCAGAAGAGTAATTAGAAGCAGCATCAGCAGAACTGAAACTGAAGAGGCATGTGTCTGCAAAGAGAGCGAGATGAGTAATGCAAATATTTGGTGTGTCTCTTAGCTCTATTACAGATGTCCTAAACATCAGGAGATGTTTTTTTCTTTTTAAGTGTTTTTCTTCAGTTTTTTTCAAGTTTAAAGTTAAGTTTGGGGGGCACTGTGTTAGGGTTGTTGTGTACTGGAATGGTTAATAGAAGTCCTCAGAAAATCCAAACTTCAGACTTTATAGGGATGCTTCAAAAAAATCTTGCTTGCGGTCTTCAGTACATTCATGGTCTTCTCTGTTCATTTCTTATCTAGGTTGGTGTGTATTAAAGTATCAGACATACAGTTCTCAGGGGCAATCTGAAGAGGAACCTAAGCTGGACACATACGGCTGCTGGAACAGAGGGACAGTGTTTAGAAGCAGAAAAACTTGTAGCAGGTAGACAGTGTGTGTCCTTGCACAATGATCAGATATTACAGAGGCAAGTTCTTAATCCTGTTCTGCGTTGGAATACTGTTTCTTCATTCCTCACATGAAGTAGAACAAAGGGATTACTGACTTAAAACTAGAAACTCGCATGTGGTGACGTTCCACTGCCTGCAAACTGAGAATTATGTTGGACAGCATGCTCTAAATGCTGTGTCCTAGCTTGCTTAATTTTATTCTGGTTAGAGCTATAAAAGAAAAACATTTGATTACTGAAGTATTACTTGTGCTATTACTTGTGTAGTATCAGTACCTGTAAGATTTGTTGTCACTTTTTCAGTAAACTTAGGAATCTTTACTTTCATGTTGCTGCAACTTCTCTATCTTTTTTGGTCCACAGACCTGTCCTTCATCAATTTCACTTTCAGTCATAATCAGCATTCTCCTTCTCTGTATATATTTCCTCTGATGGCTTTGTTATGTTTTGCTCTGAAACAGACCAATTGCTCCCCTACCTTAGAATGTTTCCCTGAAATTCTCATGATCCTTTAACTGTTGCATTCTTTTTGATGAGTACTGATACTTTACCCATGCAATCTGTTTTTCACTCTTCCCACCTAGTTTTTATAGAACAGTTTTTTTGACTGAACCCACCCAAAGTCACCACTTAGCAAAATCAAAGGGGTATTTTTTATGTCTTGCTGATTAGATTCTGCTTTTGTATTTTCATTGCATTACAAGGATCATATTGCAATCCATCCATATTAAGGTGGATCCATACATATTACAAATTGATCTTTACAACTCTTGCTGTACCAACTTAAGTGTAATAAATAAGTAACAGTAGTGCAACCAGTGTTCTGGGTTTTTCTCCAGGTTAAGCTTGTAATAGTTCACGGTGTTTGTTTTTGAAAGGCTCTAAAATGAATGCAAATAATCTCTTCTGTTCAGATGTGCTCAAATCTCTTTTCCTCCTACTGCTTTGCCTTCTTGACTTGTCAGCTGTTTTCTTCATATGAGCTAAGTAATGCAGAGACTTAGCAAGAGTTGAGGCATGAGAAGCAAACATGCTTGTGAGAAGGTGGGAGCTGGGGAGTTACTGGAGGTACAGAGGTGTTACATGGCGGGGCAGATCAGCATTTCCAGCATGGTAATAGGTTTGCATGCTGCAGAAAACCTAGCCAAGCAGTAGTCCAAGTATGTCTGTACTGAGGCATCTGGTGAGGGAAAGATCTCCTTCAACATGTTTGAAGCTAATTGTCTGTGTGATAATGTGATTTGGCACATGATTCTAAAGAGTGGGAGTGAGTAGCTGGGTAGGGATGCAGGATAACAGAATGGATGACTTCAGTGAATGAAGAGACTTTCCAATGGTGTTCTGGACCATTAGACTTTGGAATTAACTTCCAGTGGTTTTAAGCATTTGTTTTGAGTTATGACGGGTCATGAGATATTGGACCTTGAAACAATATCCGCCTACACTTTTCCCTAGTGTGAATTTTTGGCAACTAGTCCAGAACTCTGTAAAGTAACTCCTGGAACTTGAAGTAAAGGGATTTTTCAGTTACTGCCAAGATAGAAAGAAGCCTCAGTTGTGTTTCGCTCAGCAGTGCTGACTGCTGTATGTTGGTTGAGTTCTTCTGGATAAAAAAGACGATGTAATGCACTCTCAATTAAAGCTAGATATGCTGTAATACAGCATGAGCATGCTAGATAGCGCCAATGATTTTACCTCAGTGTAACTGCAATAATGCACTAGTTGTGTTATTTGTGCTAGTACCACCCAAGTATTAAGAATTACATATATTCTTGATATAAGTTGATGATATTGGTGTACCAGAGATTAATTTTGGCACAGTCTAGTGCATATGTAGACTTCCCACAAGTGATTTCCTGTCACTAGATGCTCTTTTGGAACAGTCATGTTTTTGCTTTTAGCAAACTTAGTAATACTGGGATTAGCAGTTTATATGTTCTGAGTAACTGTGCAGATACATTAGGCTTTTATGCAGGAAAGTAATAGCTGTATAATCCTGTAAGATAAAACAGGCTTTAAAAATTCTGCTTTAAGTTTTGTTTTCAAGTTTACATTATGAGCTCTTAACACTTCAAAGGACCTGGATAATGTTCTTCCTTAACAACTTCATGTAGCTGAGCATAAGGAAAGCTATAAAAGCTGTTCTTTGCTGCAGTACAAGAGAGGAGAATTTGGTCGTGTACAACTTGAGTATAGTTCAACTATTGAACATAGTTTAAGCTTTGCGTAAAAATTGTGTTAAAAGATACCACTTGAAATAAAACCCCTGTTAATCGATGAGGTTATCCTTGGCCAGCAGTCTGCACATAGCCTTCTGGCCAAGGTGCTAGCAAGGAATGCTGTATTCCCGAATGGACTGGGGAGCGGAAGAGAGAGCAGGGCGCCGCACGCCTGTAAGGAGCCAAGCTGCTTGGTTGGAGCTGATTGCTCCCTGCATCGAGGCCTGGCCAAGTGCCTTAGGCAGGGCTCTGCTGGGCCACCTGCAGCTCATCAGAGCCGGCCGTGGGGAGGGCAGCCAGCCAGTGCTTCCATGGCTTGGGTGCACAGGGCTGGAGTGGGGGCAGAGGAGAGGAATCTGAGCCAGTGTGTGGAAAGGAGTTGAGAGGCAGGCATCTTCCCGGTAGGGTCTGTTCCTTTGTAACTGGGAAATTTTTTTTTGGTGGGGATGGGGCAGAAGTGTGCAAGGAAAGAGCAGGATTAGTTCATCTAACTTGAAAAATTTTATTAGGTATGATTGAATTTGGAGGCTGCTGCAGCTCTGTCCCTATGTGCAGCCACGGACAGCAAGACTGACCACGTATTCCTGACAGGCAGTAGCATTTGGATACAGGTGTGCAACACGTACGTGTATACACACAGATCCAAACAGGTCAACAGTGTGTCTCACTCAGAACACTCACATGAACATGAACAGCACCAGTGGTCCCATGCTGTATCAGTCTCTGGTGGTTCAGGATGGAGGTCTGGTAGTGGGGATAGAACTGTACAGACACATACCCACTCACCCACCAGTAAAAAAATAGCAACAAAAAAAAAAAAGTGGGTGTCTCCAGCAGCCAGCTTCAAGCACTCTGCTCAGTAGCAGCTGCTGGATCTTGGTCTTTCCAGTTGCTGACACCTGGATATTCAAGCTCTTGATTTCACTTACTCTGACCTCTCCAGTCACTGACATTACAGGGTCCTCTTGCTCTGACTGCTGGCAGTCAGACCTCCCCATACACACACATGGGCTCAGAATGAGAGAAAGTCATTCAGGAAAATAGCTAGAAATTGAATTTAATGAGAATAGAGGATGGGTGGTGCTGATGATGCACGGGGCATGATCAGACAATTGTTTTGACCAACCCCTGTGTACAGGTGACCAGCCTCTTTTATCTTCTTATCCCTAGATTTTTTCCCACGTTTCTTCCCCCCTGAATCACCTCTTTCCTTGCTTTTGTTTCCTTCCATAAACATTCCATAGGTATTGTACAATCCCAATTTCCCAGCATTTTATAATCTGTGCCGTACCATTGGACCGCAACCCCTCTCAGGCCAAAAGGTGTTTTAGTGTTGACTTACCTGATGTTACCATGTGTGGAAACTGGGTCTAAGGATGTCCTATGAAGGCCAGGGTATCTTTTCCCTGGAGTTCTTAATTTGGGTTGTACCTGCCCTTCTTTCTCTGTGCTCCCCTGGCTTGTGGAGCTGGGCCTTTGGTGGCCTGGTGAAGGGCCTGGGAGGTCCTGTGAAGGGCCTGGGAGGTCCTGGGCAGGGTGTTGGTGGGCTGCCCCCACCTGCATTTTTCTTCTCTGCTGCTTTGTGGATGTGCAGACAAGCACCTCCCAGGCAGGACAGGTAAAGGAGCTGCTGAGAGGTTCCTCAGCTACTATGTGTCCCTTTTATGGATTCAGGAAAACCTCCTAGCAACTGAAGCTCTCCATACCAATCAACAGGCTCTCTTCTCATCCTTTTAGCTTTTGGAATTATTTCAGAAATGGAGATGAGGCATGCACAATGCCTAGAAAGATTGGTATCTTGGTGCCCTCTTGTCACATACTATAGAAACTATATACAGAGTCTGTGTTTAGTGAGAGAATTCTTGTATCCATACTAGTATAGATCATTCCCTTGTTAGTCGTGAGCTTGTGCTTCTGCATCTTAGTCTAGAAGCTACTCAAGTGGCTCAAGCCACTCAATAAAGCTCAAGTTTGTAAATAGAAGAAATACAGTTTAAGGAGGTTAGATGTTAGAGTTACAAAACCCAACAATCTTTCACTTTGTTTATGTGTATGAATATTTTTTTTGGAAGAACAGGGCAGTAAATCATATCATGACAATATGAGAAGCATTCATGATACACAGCTTAAAATATCAATTTCATTAATGGAGAACCAAATGAGGGTGTTGATATCAACAGTTCTAACAACCTGTAATAGATGATTTTGCTTTTTTCACAATATTTCTACTCCATAGAAATTAATTTTGCCTTTGCCTGGAATTTATTTGAAAACCAAAATCTTAATTATAGGTATTATAACGTTGTTTACAAGGTTTGGATTAATGTTGATGCTGCTTTCTAAGGGATGTAATGTCTCATATTTTTAATAATTACACTTGCTGTCACAGAGGACTTGAGTGTTCATCTGTAACTTTAGTTTATTTTGTCAGCTAATACTTTTTAGTAAGGAAAATTAATGTAGTATGTTTAAAACATTTTAATAAGTCCAAGATTTATACAGGAGAATGAGTAAATGGTGCATAGGCAGAATATATTTTGTCATAGCAATTAAGATAAGTGCTGCTTGGCACGTGATTATGTGACCTCTGGTTACTGAGGTGAGGGACGATGTGTAGAGATGTTGTGGCAGCTGCATGACAGGGTTATGGTCTTAAAGAGTGAAAAAAAAAAAGAAAAGACATATCTTTATCAAAAGAAGGAGACTCAAACCTGTGAAATATCTTAGAGGCTTCCTTAAAATCTGTGGTTCATAGGTGGTTTTGTGAACTTACTACGGAGAGACAATAGTTCACGTGATTTCCTGAGTCATAAGTTGTCCCTCCTGGCAGCTGAAATTAATATTGTTGTTATTAAAAAGTGTCATGTGTATCTGCAGGCAGACGTATACTATTGTAATGTTGATTTTATATCCCGTTTGTTAGAATTAACTTCTTCAGCAGTATAATGCAATTAAGAGAAGCTAACAGTGTATCAAGGAATAAACTTCACAGCACTTAATAATGTAAATGTATCTTGTTTTCTTGTCAATCAGGGCACAGTGGGATTTTGGGTTAGAGCTTAAAGTAAGTTTATGGCGTGGTTTCAGTTGTGAAGAAATGTCAGTTCCCTTGGAAGAATTACTAGTGGCTGTATTTTTGTGTGTTCAGAATATAAAGTCAAGTCCTGTGCATACTTGCAGAGATACTGAGACACATATTTGGGCAGCACAGCTAACTTTTAAGCTTTATATTTTCTTTCCTATTACAAATGATCTTTGGGCAATTGGAAAAATGTAATTTTCAGAATATTCTTGGATATTTGCTATTTTATGTAGGAAACCTGAGAGTGAGTTGAGAGACAGAGGAAGCAGCTGGCTGCTTTGGCATCGGCCCAGTAAATCAGTTTCTTCTTGCTGTGGACTAAATATCTATGTGTCAGTATAAATCTGTCAGCTCTGTCTTTTGCTCTTGCAAGAGATAAATTGTACAAATTCTACCTCTCTTTGTGACTGTCCAAGGTAGATAACATGCTTTCTGGAACATGGATTTCTTCAGTATTATGTGTCATGTAATTATGTAGTGTGTACCCACCTAAACAGAGAAGATCAACTTGATATTTCAGATAAAACTGCTGCTGTAAAGAGGACATTTTTTTTTCTCTGAATAGGAAGAAAGTGTGAAAACAATGGGCATGATGGATATGATATCTTCATTGTATTTTTGATTTGGTTGAACAAATCTTTGATTATTTTAGTTAAGAACAATTAAAATACCGCAAGCTTCATGCAGTTTAGATACTTATTGACTGTGTAACATGTAAATTGCTAACTTGTTACCTCATTAATTAAAAAGTTCTTCTGAGTTTTTCCATATTTTTTTCCACATTCTTCCTGTTTTGTTCTGTGTGCGTGTTCCCACCTCAAGTTTGAATTCTGGTTTAAACCAAAAGGTCAAAGGAGCTGCTTGCGTGCTGCTCATTCCTCTCCAGGGTCTGTTCCTGCTCTTTTCCCCCATGAACTGTTTACTTTTAAGCTTTTAATTTTTTAAGAAGTTTTCATTTTAAGAAGTTTTACTCATACTTGACAATATTTTGAATAGTAGGGAAAATACAAAATGAGAAAGCTTTCAGTGAGTAGGGAAAATACAGAATGAAAAAGCTTTTCAAGCTCAAAGTGATGTGTCATGGAAAAGTGGCATGTTATTTAGTGTATCTGTTTCCTGTATGGAGTTTTTTTTTTCTTTGTGGGGATTTGAGTTTTTCTTTTCACAGAATTACAGAAAATGGGTAATGTTGGAAGGGATCACTGGAGGTCGTAGAGTCCAACTTGCCTGCTGAAGCAGCATCCTCTGGAGCATGTTACTCAGGATTTCTCATATCTGTAGATCTAAACTGCTGCAAAACAATGGCATGGAGCCTCTTAACTGGCTTGCTCCTCAAAAAAAGAAAAGTGTGGCTGGTGCTGCTGGAGCGTCTCGAGCTAAATACCTGCCTGACTAGAATACCCATGAAATAAGGGTTATAGGAGGTGATATCCAAATTAAAGGTCTGCACTGGCTTTTACTTGCCAGACTGATTATGCAGGTCTGAGAGGTTAAAAACCCAAAGAAACAAAAACCTTAACACTTCTTTTTTTCAGATTAAAAAAAAAAAAAAAAAAATAGAAATTTTCAGAAAATACTTTGTTTCCTCAAAAATAAGCACTTTAATTTTGTTACCATGGAACACTTACAACTCCTTAGTTCTGTAGCTGTTATTAAAAACATTGAGTTATAGGATTATCGGAGAGTATGTATTAATTTAGAGTTTGTTTTCTGTTGCAGTTCCCAGAGTGTGGTTTCTTTGGCATGTATGACAAAATTCTCCTGTTCCGCCATGACCTGAACTCAGATAATATTTTGCAAAGAATTACATCAGCAGAAGAGATACATGAGGGAGATCTTGTTGAGGTTGTACTCTCTGGTAGGTATTATTGTAACAGTGGAACAAGTCTTTATTCAGTAGATTAAAAGAAAATAGGACTTCATGGAGCATTATTTTCATGCCTGCCTTGAGCTTTTTCACTTAAGTGTCATATACTTTGGGGTAGAGGTTTCCAAGAAATTCCAAGTGTCACTGATGCTTCAGTACTCAGTTTTGTTAGTTTTTCATTGTTCTGTTTTAATCTTCTTCAGGTTTATTATTATAAATATATCCGAATTATACAAATGGGAATTTATAAGTATAATAATATCAGTTTTTAATTTTTATAACTGTTTAAGGTGAAATGCAGGTAGGATTCAGAATTTGTTCTTCCAACTGTTGTGGGTTTTCTTTTGCTTCTATCTGTCTTTTTGTTCTGTAGCTTTTGCTGCTGATAGCTTATGCTGTCATAAGACTTCATATAAATGTTGCTGCTGAATCATACTTATAAAAACAGACTCTTATGGGTTGCTGTAGTTCTTAAAAATGGTTTCTTTAAACGATATAGTCCTTAGAGTGGTGGTTATTAACCAATAACGAGGACAAAATAACCCCAGCCCTGATTGTCATTGTATGTGTTTGATCAATACTTTGCCAAATTCAATCAAAAGTCAGCTGTAGTTAAACTACAAATAAAAGCTGGACTAGTATTGAGCAGTTTTTTAAGTCTGTGAGGATAAAGTGACAAACTGAAGCTGCATATTAGGAGGAGAGACCTCTTGACTGTCATGAGCTTAGATTTGTAAACTTGGTCAATAAAGTATGAATTTGATAGCTGTAAGGCTGAGTCCTTGGCTGCATTTCAGGGCATGTCTAAGATGTTCAGTAATTGATCATCTTGTTTTGAGCTTTTCACTGCTTCTGGTGAATAGCATATTTGGAAGATTTGTTGTGTGACTCTTGGCAATCTCTGACAGTTTCCTTACAGACAGACAGACCACTCGAAACTGAGGCATTTTGAAGACATGTAAATCTCTTTCAGTAGGATTTTTAAAATAAGAATCTGAATAGGAAGTGTTAGTACGTATCTGATCAAAAAATAGCAACCATCAGGGCAAGGTAATGTTGATGTAAAATACCTTTTTTTTCCCTCAAAGAAACAGGACAAAAATAATTTAAATATATCCGTGCTTTTTTAAGGAAAAGAATATTTCAGTGTTCTGTGGAAACTTTATCCACAGTTCTGTTTTGATACACCAAGTTTAGTCTAATAAGCTTTTACTGCAAAAGTCCTTTAGAAGATAAAAATCTTGTAGAACTGTCTTTTTTTGAAAATTTTGTAGGTTACAAAACAGCTTAAAAATTAAGTTGCTCTTTCAAACGTTTACTGTTGCTTTTAGCAAAGCTTGTTGTACCTGCCTTCAACTTGGTGAAATTTTCAACAGAGTGATTCATACTATTGATTAGTTGGGGCCATTAGCCTACAGAGTTCAATGGATATTTTTCCTCAATAAAAATGTTTACTGAAAACTATGTAGTCTCCTAAATGCATATTTAAATGACATACAGTAAAATGCTAATTTCTAAATAGCTTGTTAGCATTCTTTAAATTAGCCATTTTAAAAACATGTTCTTTCATAAATCCTTGTTGATCCTGTGGCAAGAGCTATAACTTACTGCATTTTTTTAAAAGCTTTGGCTACAGTTGAAGATTTCCAGATTCGTCCTCATGCACTTTATGTGCATTCCTACAAGGCTCCTACTTTTTGTGACTACTGTGGAGAGATGCTTTGGGGTTTGGTACGACAAGGATTAAAATGTGAGGGTAAGTAAGTCTATAATATTTAGTGTATTTGTGTGTGTGTATGTCTATATAAGATGAGGAAGAAGAAGTTGTATCGTGTTTGATATGTTAGCAAGTGATAAATACAGTATTTCGTAGCTGGAAGGGTCTGTGCATTGGAAAACCCAAGTTCTGATCTTGGCATTAATGCAGACTGTGCATGACCTTGGGCTCATGACTTAAGCAGTGTTGTTGTTTCCCACTTTGAAAAAAATAGCTGGCTTACAACCTTGTGTTCTTTGCACAAGGAGCATATAGTTTGGAGAGACTCCCAAAGGGGAATCCCTTTCCTTATGGCTTCCATCCAGCTGGCTGTGGAGCACTCTGCAGCCTGCTGTCAGGTACTGACACTGCCTATTCACTGAATTCTTCTTGGTTCTTGTGCTCCAAAGTGAGGGAGTGATGAAAGCCTCCTGGTGGTGGGAGATCAGCTGCTTCCAAGTCATAGACCTTGTTACTAGAACTGGGCTTACTGGAGAGAAAGCTGTTTCTGTTGTGAATCGCATCAAGAACACTAAAATAAGAGAATTTGACACAACAGTCTATTTCTGCCTTTAACATTTTCCTGGGTCATCTTTTTCAAACTGCTTTATCAAAATATTAGTACTGTTTATGTTACTTTGAATGTTGGAAGTTTTTTGAATAAACAAACTCCTCTTCCAGGTTGTGGCTTAAACTACCATAAGCGATGTGCCTTCAAGATTCCAAACAACTGCAGTGGAGTGAGAAAGAGGCGCCTGTCTAACGTGTCTTTACCAGGAGCAGGGCTTTCAGTTCCAAGACCAGCACAAGCTGAACACACATCCTCTGCCTCTGAAGAAGTATGTAATGTGAAGGGAGAAACAATTTCTGTTTTGAATTCTTTAACCTCTGGAAAACTAGATAGTGTTTTAGGTGGCTCATGATGAGTATGTGGGAGTCAAGCTTAACCATTATGATGGGTTTTAGTGAACTTTAAAATACGGTGATTCTTAAACTGTGACACTTACTGCTTATTATTACTCTGAGAGATGAAACAGGAAATAAGTTGTAAATTTTATATATAATTTTTTTTATTAGCCTTTCACTCATGGTTGTATGAAATCCTGAGAACTTTGGCTTCAGAATGATAAAACATCTTGCCTTCTTAGTAATACAGATTCATTCTGTAATTATTGTATCAGCTTAGATTAGTTACTTGGCCAAAGCAGTACAAATTGTAAGCTTTAATACTGGGGAAGAGTGTTCCTGATCTGCTGTTAAGCTTTTCACAGAGTTAATCCAAAAAAACCCCAAACGCTATCAAGGAGGGTGTAAGGGAAGAAGGACTTACAGTAAAAACAGACATCCATAGTAGTTCCTTGTTGTGATGATTGCTGAGAGGTTATCAATTACATAACAAATGTCAGTTATCAAGTGTATCCCAACTATATTGGGATCATAAGACAGGACAGGCACTGATTAGATCCATTTGTTTGTGCCTTAGTCTTTTCTAATCATCTGTTACTTTACACTATAGCTATTCTTAGCACAATTTAAAATACAAATCATATACTCTAGTTCAAGAACATTATTTTTTTAGCTAGAAGCTATAAAAGCCTCGTCTTGAGTAATGAAAAATACTTACTTTGATGTTTATGACTACTGGTAAGATTTATTCAGTGAACATAGAATTGTAACCATTTATCACAGAATTTAACTTTATGATTTCAATGTGTATGTTCAGTACCTTTTTGATACCTCTTTTACTCAATGTCTTTTCTGTTTTAATTGCTAAAGTTTTTATTTTGACTTCAATTCAAAGAATTTTTTTGAGGGGGTTTAATTTTAAAAAGAATTTTTGAATTTTCTAAATATTTTTGCCTAATTTAGTAACCTGCCCAGCATGCTCTGCCTTGCTTTTAAAAACTGATAGTTCGAGGTGGTGATTGGAATTTGGTTTGCCTACCTCCATTTTACCTTCTATATGGAGGTTTGTGTGTGCTGTCTGAACCTTATCAGGTTGCTTAAAAAATAAATGTCATGAGTGAATTTCTAGCATTTTATCTTCTGTGGAAATAAAGGTTCATCCATAATTTCCTGCTTTCTGTAAGGCTTTTTCATCTGGTGTTTTCATGGTTTTGTTTTACAATACCAGAATGTCCTCTTAAAACTTCTTGGCCAGGTTGCTTTCTTGTCTGGTCACTTTTGGAGCCAACACCTCCCTTACAGCCCCACTGACATTTTTTTCATCCACCAGGACCCCCAGGTCCTTCCCAGCAGGGCTGACACCAATCCCCAGCCTGTGCTGATACTGGGAGGTGCCCCAACCCAGGTGCAGCGCAAGCACTTGGCCTTGTTGGGCCGCATAAGCTTCACATGGACCCACTTCTCAAGCTTATCCAGGTCCTGCTGGAGGGCATCATGTCCCTCCAGTGTGCCAGCTGCACCACTCAGCTGGGTGACATCCACAAACTTGCTGAGGGTGCACTCACTCCCACTGTCTGTCATTAGTAAAAGACACTGAATAGCTCTGGTCCCAGTATCAACCCTGAGGGACGCCACTTGTCTCTGATGTCTGTCAGGACACTGAGCCTTTGACCGCTACCCTCTGGATGTGACCATCCAGCCAGTTCCTTATTCTCCTAAAAGTCTGCCCATTGGATCCATCTCTCCACTTTAGAGTGAAGGACGTTACGGTGACCATGTCAAAGGCTTTACAGAATTCCAGGTAAATGACACCTGTAGCCCTTTTCTTGTGCACTGATGGAGTCCTGAATCCATCATGGAAGGCCACTGGCTGTCCTGAATCACCTCTCTGTCCTTCACCTGTCCACCTCTGTGTTCTAGTAGGATCTCTGTGATCTTCCCAGATACAGAGTGGAGGCTGAAAGGTCAGGGGTTCCCAGGGCTGTCCATTCTGTCCTTTTTAAAAATGGGTGCAGTTTTTGCCTTTTTTCAGTTCACCTGGCTGCTGTGACTTTTCAAAGTCACACAGTACACAGCAGAACTCTTCTGGTGCAAATGATGTATTCCTTCTTTATTCCAGCGTTGCTGCCCCGAACCTAGTAAGAGGATTCCCTCTTGGAGTGGCCGCCCCATCTGGATGGATAAGATGGTGCTTTGCAGGGTGAAGGTCCCACACACCTTTGCTGTTCACTCTTACACTCGTCCCACCATCTGCCAGTATTGCAAGCGGCTGCTTAAGGGCCTTTTTCGCCAAGGAATGCAGTGTAAAGGTAAACATTTCATTTTCTGCTGTAGCAGTAAATTTCAGTAAAGGTCTTGTATTTAGAACTGATTGCAGCTTAGGTGGCTGTATACTGCAAAATAGGGAAGTGTAATTTTTGAAAAATTGGATAGTTTTCAAAAGATCACAGCAGCCTTCATTTTCATTGTAGTAAGCTGTGCATTGTACATTTTTCTGGAAAATAAGATTTAATTGTGTAGATTGAAAACACTGTAATTCTAGAAGGATAATTATGAATTATTAAAAATGGCAAATGCTTCCTTCTGTTCAATATCTGCATTCTAGACTGACTGCTAAAGAATCTGTGAGTTTTCCCTGTATTATTCGAGTACAGGATACTGATTATTACCTTTTGGAGGTGGATGCCTGTGCTGACCTTGCATGGTTTTTATGTAGCATGTGTTAACATGCATGGCTTCAGTTCTCAGGCTCTTCCATGTGGTTCCTAGGGCATAACTAATGTGATCTCCTTCTGGCTTTTTATTACTAGTTAGTGCAGATCTGTCAGGTTTGTTGCAGGAAACAAAAGTCTAGTGACAAATCATAAACATTAATATGGAAAGGAATTTCCATTTCTCTCATGTGAGTTTGTCAAACGGGAGTATCAAAGGTCAGCTTTTTGAGAGAGGTCACTTAATAAATTTTCAGTTTGCTTTATTAGAGGAGAGAAAAAATTGTAAGCTTACAGCTGTGTTAACCTTTTTTTTTGACTAATAATACTGCTGTCATGTGAGTAAGGAAGTAGTTTTATCTTTCATTTCTGTTGTTATTTGCAATCTTTGTAGTCTGTTTGAAGTCTGCATCCTGAACTGGTTTTGATGTTTTTTCCAGTCAGTGTGTCTCCCGGATACACATGATACAAAAATAATGAAGCCTGAAAAAGATGCCTTGCAGTTTTAACATATAGATAGATGCTGCTGGCCACATAAAATTGCTATGACTGTATCCAGCTGAACAAATGGGGCTACCACATCAGTTTCAGGGAAGTGAATGACAGTGGATAAAAATATTATTTGTATGCATACTGTAAGCATTTATGCATGGAAAACAAGCCTAGAGAAATGCTATGTATATGTACAGGACAGAAAGAAGTGTCTTAATAGGCCTCTATTTATGTGGTAAGAGCGTATACGTATTTTTAATATATCAGGAATTGATATCAAGCAGTTCAAATATTTTCATACTGACTTTTCCTACAGATTCTTAAGGTTTCCCACCAACTTCCTTGTGCACATCCACAAAGCTTGGGGTCTTTCAGTAGTTTTATGTTTCTGATAAGTGCCCTGGATTTCTTGATCTGATTCAGGTTGCTATTTGGGCTCTGAGGATGGTGTTTGAGATGCTAGGGCTGTATTTGTGGTAATAAATGAAATGCGCCCAGTAACATTCCTGGACACTGAGGTCAGCTGGGACAGAATGACCCGTGTTCATGAACAAGTTTTCTTAGCATCCCAGCCTGGGTGGCTCTATGCAGACTGCCTGTTTAAAGCAATTTCATAGGATGCTCTGGTTTCTGAGCTAGGCCTTAAAACTGTTTGGGACTGTGCTAATGCTGTGGCCAAAAGCATGCTAGGGAATGTTTTGAGCTATTTACTAGACTAGACAATTGCATTGCAGTATCCAGGAATGTTTCTGAATATAGTTTAATTTTTTAGGATAGACTCAGTCTTCTAGTTTCTTGACAGGATTTGAAATGTCTGTTTCTTCCAGCCTCCTTTAAAGTAGTGAAGTAACTGTGTTTCATAATATGGACTGAAGCCACGGCTGTAAAAAAGACTGTTCATGGGTCTCCTAGGATGCATCTTTTTAGGCACTCAGAAGCTGAGCAGTATTGTATTCTGCTTCAGAATTTGGCTCCTCTGCTACTAAAAATGGAGAGAAAATGTTTTTTCTCTTGTCTGGGCTTAAAAGAAAAACACATTGAGCTTGCTTTGGATAGCAAAAAGAGGCTAAATTATCAATGTGAAAACAGTTATAGGGGCAGTAGGGAGTTTTGAAATTCATGGTGTTGATGGAGTTGAAAATCACAGGGATGCTACTAATAAAGGAAATTCCTGTTGATACCAGTAATGTTGTATGCTGGACTTTGTTCAGTAGGCTGTGTCTGATACCTCGGGTGCAGAAATGGCACACATCCAGGTGAGATTCCATCTCCACGTCAGGCCAAATCTGGACATAACGTTATTCTGTCTGCCCTGTGTCAGCAAGAAATGGAGCTTGAGTAGTCAGGCAAATCTGTAACCTGAATGGGAGGGGAACTGGAATTCAGGATTTACTGCAGAATGTATTTGCTCTGATGTAGTTGTGTGATCGTAGAGGCCTCTGATGTCTGCAAGTCTTAGTTGGCAGGTGGGGAAAAATGTTAGAGATGAGACAGTTAAATCATATAGCAATGGAAAAAAGTATGTGGAACAAATGAAAGAATGGGAGAAATTACATCATGAGGGAAAAAATAGCTGCAGAAAAAGCTACAGAAGTAGCAAACTATTTTGTACTGGAAGGGGAAGTACTGACATAATAAATAGTGGAGGGACAAATCAACATGTGACATAAGGACAAGATTGTTAATTTCCTCCTGGAGGTGACTTCATTGGTGCTGTCTTCACTTACATGCAAATGTATGAATCTGAACTGAAGTTTGTGTTGGAAGAAGTGAATGATAAATGTTAGTGTCTGGGTGGGAGTGAGGTTCTGATCATGGGCTTATTTATCTGCTATTTTAGATTGCAGATTCAACTGTCACAAACGCTGTGCACCTAAAGTACCTCGAGACTGTCTTGGAGAGGTTATTTTCAATGGAGGTAAGATGAGAAACATGCTTTCAAATACTGAGAGATCTTTTGAGGCTGAATAAGATGCATTAGTATTTAGTTCCCTTATCTCTGAATATTTGACACATTTTTATTTATCTTGCCAGTTTTTTCACCGAGGTCAGTGAAAATGAAAAAGATTCACTGTAAAACTTACACTCTGGTGACTTAAATTTTACTTAATCAGTCTTGACAAGTTCACTATGCTTTGCTTTGGATTGCTCAATGGAAATGAAAAATCTAGAAGCCATCTCAAAGTACAAAATTTGAAGGTCTGTTGTGATCAGTCTGCTCATTGTTCACCATGAAATATATGCTTTAAAACGTTAGTATCTGAAGACACGTACCATTTTTTACTACTTTCTCAGATCCATGATTTTTACTGGCCAGAGTTAGCTGTGGTGTTTGAGATAAAACCCCAAGCTAAACCAGAAGAAAGAATCGCACTCTAATTTCTGGAAACCTCAATGAAGTAGTACCGCTTTCTGAATAGACCTTGCAGAATTGAAAGAGAATTGTGTGGAACACTTTGTGGAAGAATGTTTAGAGTATTTTTGTCAGTCTTAAACCAGTGTTAAGCTGATGAAATATGGGATAGATGAGCAGATAGGAATTAAAAGCTGATTGAATGGGTGGGCCTAGAAAGTGGTTATCAATGGCAAATAACTCGTACTGTACCCCTGGGGCCAACAAAGGGTCCAGTCCTGTTCAACATCTTCATTAATGATCTTGATGGGGCAGAGTGTACCCTCAGCAGGTTTGCAGGTGACTGGGAGGACTGGCTGATAGGACAGAGGGTTTGGGCTGCTATCCAGGGGGACTTCAACAGACTGGAGAAATGAACTCGAGGGGTTGTTGGACCAGATGACCTTTAAAAATCCCCTCCAACTTCATCCATTCTGTGGTTGTGTTGCCTTGTCACACATTTTTTAGTGAAACGAAATTGGTGACATGGAGCCGATCACATCAAACTGCACAACCTGATTCAGAGGCTTGGGCAACAGCTGTGTTAGCTAGTGGGTCTGTTGCCATTGCACAATATATCCCATCCATTCATGCCAACCTTCTCCAGCTCCCATGCTCTTTCTTGGATCTTGAGGTTGGTGGCTGTGAGCAGCAATGTGCAACGTGATGTTGCTGCAGTCTGGTTTACTGCCCTTGTGATGCTAAGGCCACATAGTTTGGGATCTACGGTTTCACGTAATTCTTCTGAAGATGTAAGGAGCAATTTATTTTTTGTTCTTTCTCCCACTCTTAATTGAACTCACCCCAGGTAAAAAACAAACACACAAACAACCCCCCACAAAGCAACAAACAAACAAAAAAGCAACCATAAAAAGGCTACAGATGAAGATATTTTTATGTCTTTATTCTTAGTTTTCCACAGTACCAGTTTTTGAAACACTAAATTTCTGCCTGCAGGAAATCAGCAGTGAATAAGATCTGTTCTGCTTTTCTCTTTTCCTCCAATTCCACAGCCCCCCTTTTCTTTCTTACTTTTCTTATTATGGACTACAAGAGCAGGGGCAGCAGAGTTGGGTTTCTGTTAATGGAGAATTTAATTTGCACAGGAATAATTCTCTGGGTCATCTCTAGCCACTGAAAGGTTACTTCGTCCTGATTACTTGTGGCACAGAATTAATGAGATTTAGGTTTAGACTTTAAACTTTTCACTCTGTTTCTTTCAGTATAGTTTGTGTTTCAGTTGGGTCTCTCTTGCCTTGGCATTTAGCAAAATGAAATTGATAATGTTCATTAGCATAAACAGCATGGTACAGCAAAAATATGAAGATTTTGTATATTGTGATTGTAGTTTTATGTTTATTTCCATAAATATGGACTGAAAAAAAAAAAAAAAAGTGGGTTTTGGAGAATTTTATTTAATTATTTCTTAGTTTTGTGTTTGAAATAATGTCTGACTTGTGTTGTTTCCAGAACCTGCTAGCCCAGGCCAGGACTTGGATATGCCAATGGAAGTTGATAGCAGTGAAATGAACAGTGATGGTAGTCGAGTTCTAGATGATGCTGAAGAGCCCTCTCCTCCAGAAGACAAAATCTTTTTTATGGATCCATCTGACCTCGATGCAGACAAGGATGAGGAAGCTGTCAAAACAATCAGGTAAGTTATAGGATGGATTTCTTTGCTCAGGATGTACGTTGCTCAATATTGTAAGCAAAATGTTTCCAATTAGCCCAGTTTTATTGCTGAAAGTGTATTTTCCCTTTGTCTGGGGTTTCCTTTTTTATAGCTTGAAAATACTTTGTAAAGTTCTCCTGTCTCAAGAAAATCTGAATCATAAATAGACTAAAAGAATACAGCCTCTTCTAACTGGAAAAAGTGTTATGCTATGACAGTTACTGAAGAAATACAACCAGATTATCAAAGTGGGATAAAACTTAGAGCTTAACAAGGCTAATGCGTGGTTAAGGTCTCTGTGACTTGAGCCTAATTTAGTTACTGTTATGTGTGTGGATTTAAAAGGCATTAGTTGGGATATTTTGATGTTGGCATCGTAGTCTATGCATGTTACACAGTAATTTGCTTTATTTATCTTGAAAGTGATTTTTCTGAAGTCTTTTATCCAATAACTGTTAACATAGTTCCTTAAATCAAATTTGATCTTTTTATTTCTCTATCATTCTGAGTAGTGTCATCCTGATTTTCTTAGTCATTCTTAATAAGATAAGCGCAGTTGTATTCGGTCAAACTAAACATCACTGTAGCTCAGGGCTTAATAGCAAATTTATGAGGGAGAACATACAATGATACCTCCCAACTTTCAGTGATTTATAGCTCAAGGATCTCTTGAGTGGGAAGCAACATCTACCTCTAAGTAGGATTTTTCCATTTATTTCTAATCAGATTTGAAGCAATTCAGGTTTTTGGCATGAGAGCATCCTGTAGCCAATTCTGTAGTGCAACAGCATGCCATGTTAAAGCATCCTTACATTTTTTGTTTTGAAACTACCTCACAATGCATGTTTACAGATGTGTCTGTTACTACCACATGTAGAGCTCTGGTATAAGGCAGGCACCTCGGTGGTTGGCTTAATTTTCAGTGCTATTAAAACCTGTATGTTTAATTAATGGCTCTCTCAGAATATTACAGATTATCAAACCCATGTCTGCAGGACAGTTAATATACCTTAGCATTGATAGAATTTTCTAGTGGAGTTGTGATTTGAATTAACAAATGGTTTGTGTTTTCATAAGTTGAAAGTTTGCTTATGTTTTCATAAGTTGAAAATCTTTTCTTTGATCGGGACCTTCATTAACAATATTATGAAGCAGCATATTCAACTTACATAGACAAGAAGAAATTATACTTATGCTGATGTTAATTATATTTCTGTGGTGTAAAATAGCATAAAAGACCAGCAGTCTCATCAGATTATTTTGAGAGAAGATGATTTCTGTAGGTGTCCTCACTCCAGTGTGTTTCTTCTCCGTTCCTTAAGTACTGCAATACTTTCCCTAGGAGAGCTACTAGGAGCTCAGATGCCTTATCAAATTCATCCATCAACTAAATCTGTATGGGAAGAAAAGGTGTCTGTTCCTGAAAATTATGGACTAAACACGTAAAACGAGTATAATTACTGTTTATAAGTACTGTTGTATTTTAACTTGTTACGTATTAAACTGTTGTATCTTCTTTTTAGTCCTTCAACAAGCAATAATATTCCTCTCATGCGAGTTGTACAGTCAATCAAACACACAAAGAGGAAGAGCAGTACAATGGTGAAAGAAGGATGGATGGTCCACTATACTAGTAGAGACAACCTGGTCAGTTACTTTAGTTTCTTCCTAAATTAAGTTATTTCTCTAAACTAGTGTATTTTATTTCTGATCTAGAGTATCATTTGAAAGAACTTAGCTGTGATGTTCATTATAAAGAAATCTGGCTCAAAGGAGAAACTGTAATTTATTCAAAATTCTTCATGTGGTGATTGAACAGTACTTTTCTTTCTCCCCTTTAAGAAGGAAAAGCATCTCTACATTGTCTCAAATGAATTGCATTGTGTAGTATTTCAGCTTTCCTCAGAAGGTAACTTGGAATAATTTGCTTGTGTCTTCATTCTCTGTAGTAGTTGAACTAAATACTTGTTTCTCTTTTTCTATTCTACTATGTGAAAAGGTGGAAACCATAAGACTATTATGTGTACTGAAATGGTTGAGAGTATTATTCTAATGACCTAGGTGTTTTTAAATAGTTATGTGTAGATATGGGAGCCCTTAATTCATCTAGAATTCACTCTAAGAGTTATGGCTGGACTGTATGTCCTTGGATATGCAAGCATTCCCCAAAAAGACTGGTTTGTTTGTTGCCAGTGCTACCAGTAATGCTACCTTAATTGAGTAGGCAAGCTACTTGATTTTGTGTATTGAGGAGGAAGACAAGGCAAAATAACAGGGTTCCTTAGTATTGTCTGACAGGAGGAAGTGAATCCTTTTGTTTTTCTGTAGATGAATGAAAAGGATAAATTTAAGAAGTTCCCAGATCTCATGAGAACATTATGGCATATTGAGACTGTTCCTGAAAGGCAGCACAAATACTTTTGCATTCTTTATCTCTGTGGCATTTGATTATAGGAGACTTAGAGAATGTAGAGAAGCAAAGTTATTTAAGTTCTGATGAAATCAGCTTGAGGGGTGATAATAGGCAGCTCAGTTTACTGTAATGTTTTCGCTTTTTGTGATTGTCAGCTAAACTGACAACTGTAAATGGTCTTTGTGAAACTACCTTGAAAACCATTTCTTTAAGGTACAGTTTTCTAATACCTAGATGCATTTATCACAATCCAAAATAAGTATCTAGCGTGTTTTAGATGTGGTTACAGTCAAGACTACATAAAAGTCACAATTATCATCAGCTGGCTCTGGAAAACTTAAGGCCAGGTAGCAGACAAAGGTGAATAGTTCTAGCAGAACTGTTCAAGGCAGACCTGGTATTCAGCTCTGATTTAAACTTCCAATACAACCAGTTTTCCCATGGACGTTTTTTTTTTAACCTCCCCTTAGAACAGTGATCTGATGAAACACCTTAGCTTTGATTTTCTTCATCTGTCAGTCTGGCTGCTACCTCAATGACATCAACTGAAAAAGGCTAGTCAAATGGAGTGACCCAAAGCAAGGTACCTCCAGCCAAACAAGATCTCACAGAGCTTCCTAATGGGAGGAGACTTCCGTATTGGGCATTACAACATCGGCTATTTCCCTTGACCGTTCTGTTCTCAGCAGTGTCAGACTGTTTCCTATTCCTGAAACAACTGGGCTTCCTATCAGTTCCAGACAGGTTCATTTTAACAGCAGGATCTGTGTGGTTCTTGTGCTCCCTGGATAACAAGGTGTTTCACTCTTTAAAGTGAGAAGTTTCTGTGTCATCGTCTTTACTCTTTTTCTGACCCTGGTCCCATCCTTTCTCAGAGTAGGGTATTTTGAATCCCTGAGTAAGTTACCAGCCTTTTCCTTAATTACTCTCCTCCAAAGTCTTTCCTGATTCATGATTTAATAAAGAACATATATGTCAAAAGGAGAGGTTTACACTTTTGGTTTTACCCACTGTCCCAGTGCTCTCTGGTTAAATTTTTAGTTTTATTTAAATCTTTTAGTTAAATCCATTTTTGTTCTAGTTTTCTTTGACCAACTCCTATAGGTTGACTTAGCTTATCCCTAACTGAAGTGATTTAAGCTCAGCTTAAATATGGCATAAAAAAAAAGCTTTGTTTTCAATATGACAAAGTTTATGAAATATAAATATAATAGAATAATGTTTCAAACTTTGTCATCCTGAGTTAGAGTTAAGAGTCTTGGGTTTTTGTCCCAGAAAAATGGAAGTGGTTTTCTAATTATATGAGCGTGGTGCAAGCAAAGTATCTTAGATTCATACAGCCATACTAGCTTTCTAAAAGCTTCTTTGTTTTGAGGAATATTCTTCTGCTGAAATTACAAGACAGTTATATACAAAAATTAATCTATGTTACTTTTTGGTGGGGGAGATTTCTTGTTGGTGGATACATCCATCAAATGGCTATTTAGTCTGTCTTGGGTTTTGTTCCCCCCCACAAAGTATTTCTTTCATTTGAATCTCATAATGTATCTGTTTTGCCTCTGTATTGACAGAAGAATTAAGGATTTGTTAGGCTTGCTCAGTGCTTGAACCCTTGCAATGTTGGTATGAGGGCATAGAGGAAGAAAGCATGGCTCTCACAGTTGTCACTAAATTTAAATGATTCAGATTTTGTGAGAATATCCACCTGGAGTAAAACGTGTCTAGTAACTGTTTTTACTATATGAGGTAACTCCTGTTGTCACTGCTTTTGCTGTAAGTTGATATTTTTGCAAGTTTCTGGAAATAATTCTGAGCTGCTTCTTCAATTAAAACCAAGTCTTTATTCCCAAAGTTTATTTTTTTGTTTCTGTTGTCTAAACTGTAGATTTATTTTGAATGATTATCACAGTAATTTAAAGCATTTTTTAATTTAAATAATGAGATACCAAAAGCCATATGAGAGGTTTATTCCTTATGTAATTGTACTGTGCATTTTGTAGAGAAAAAGACATTACTGGAGACTGGACAGCAAATGCCTCACACTATTTCAAAATGAATCTGGAACAAAATATTACAAGGTAATTAATAATGAGTAATAATTATGTTTCACTTGATTTATTCAGTGCTTTATAGATATGAAGTCTACTTGTGAGCAGTTTACGTATTATCTCCATTTTCCCATCTCTTTTTGAATTAAAACTGTGACCAGGTTAATTGTTGCCAAAGCCTGTAAGTGAGAAGGACCAAGACTAACTCTGAGAAGTTGTTTGCAGCTCCTGCTCTAATTCCCTTGAGTATGTCTCTCCTTACATTATTGCATGTACTGTTCTCCTGAATTACCTGGCATGTTAAGCTTTCCTCACAATTACTGAAGAATTTCTTTGGCCACCAGTTGAATGAAGGCTTGGATTTTTGTGTTCTCTGAGTAGTGACTGAAAGTTTGCATGCTTATGTGTTTTATTTCAACGTTCCTCAAATTAAATTACTACCTACTGTACAACTGAAAGTTTCAAGCAGGATTTACAGGAAAATTTACTGTATAGCCTTATGTTTATAAAAATGAAGCTTAGTGTATTGTCAATGTAGGATTGTGTTTGGTGGTGGAATATTTAGAAAATGCATTTGAATGTGTAAACAGGACTTTTCCCTTTCTTGTCTTATACCTTTAGGTGGGGGTCCAAATCTTGCAGCTTCTTCTTTATAACATCTCTAAGATCAAGCCTTTTCTTTGTACACTCAGCTAAACTTGCCCAGATCCTTTCATCCCTATCTTGACCAATGCAATCTCTTCTCAGACCTCTCTGATACTTGTATTGCCCTGTGCATTCAAAACACAGCTGGTAAAATATGTTCCTTGCTTGTTGCTCCGTTATGTCACTGCTTTTAGTCCTTTCACTTGCCCCTTTGCATCCCTTGTTTTAACTGCTTAGATCTGATTGTTTGTCTTTGCTGTTAGAGTATTTCACAGTTTCTGCCTTTACATTTATTTGCTCTTCATCTCAATCAGCTGCTGTCTCTTATCCTCCTAATGCCTGCCTGGTGTTCACCTGCTTGTTCACTCCTCTTGCAAGTGATGTGCACCTGCATCTTCCCATGGATGTGGAATGTCCTCCTCCAGCTAGTGTGAACGTGAAACCATTTCTTCTTTCAGATCTGTTCTGTAATACTCTTGTACCATGGTCTTAAACTGACCAGGTAGAGGATAATATCTGTATGCTGATAATATCTGCTAAAATCTGTATGAAAGAGAATCTTTACCCAAAACTATTCCAATGCACAAAGCAGTGCTTATTGATTAGCAAGTATAACTGCATCCTCTCCTTAATGTTGCTCTTTCCCTTTTTCCCCCTCATGCTCTGCTCTGCCTAAGCTGTATAAACTGCAAGGGGAAAATGGTCATTCTCTAGCTGTGCATCACTTACCCATGCAGTGGGGGTGTGCCTCATGATGAACATAAATGTAGTTTGAATAGAAAATAGTAGTTGTATAGAGAAAAGTATGGTGGGCCTGAAAGTCTGGCTAGGCTTGTCTATAGGTATTCAGAAAGCTGGGTGGGCAATGGTCATGCGCAGTTTGAATTTATTTATGAAGCTTGGTGTTTTGGTTTTGTTTTTTTGATATATTTGATTTGGTTTCTTTGCAACGCTTGAAGTTATGGGTGTTAGTATATTAAAATATTATGTACATTTTCATTTTTAAATTTTTAATATCTTTCTTCAGGAAATTCCACTTTCAGAAATTCTCCAGGTGACTCAGCCTCGAGATTTTTCACACGTGGTGCAGGGCAGCAACCCCTACTGTTTTGAGATCATCACTGACACGATGGTGTACTTTGTTGGCGAGAACAATGGCAGCACTCATCACAGTCCAGTTCTTGCTGCCTCTGGAGTTGGACTTGACGTAGCTCAGGGCTGGGAGAAAGCCATTCGCCAGGCCTTGATGCCAGTCACTCCTCAACCTAGCGTTTGCACTGCTGCAGGACAAGGAAAAGATCACAGTAAGCAGGCAGACAAGGCACTCTTGTTCATATGCTGAAGCTGCTGATGGTAGTGATTCCTTTGGGCAAAGTGCTTATTTACAGTGAAGTGTTGTCTGTTGATTGAATTGGGTTCATCGTTTTCCATGAGTGTCTAAAAAGTAACCCTCAGGTTTGTGGAGGGTGGGCAAGTCCTTTAATCTGTTGTAGCAGAAAGTAGTAAAGAATCAGATTTACAATATGAATGCAGAATGCAGAGTTTTATTGTGGGAGCACTAAGAACACACACACAGATGTAAAAAGGGAGCACAGATTAGATATTTCTAATATACATAATTAAATAAATATATTCAGATTATGCATACACTTTGAAGGAACTAAATTTGGATGTTTTTTGATGTTAGCATCTATATGTATGTATATTTTTAAAATTCTATGAGATGTCAGTAGCTAAGGAGAAGAAAAGGAGTTAGTGTTGCAAAGTAAATACCATCAGTGATGTAAAAAACTTTTTCTGAGCTGTGGGTAGTTACAAAACGTACCCTGTTCTTCTTTTTATGCACCATCCCTCCCTTTTTTCCTCTGGCATAGGTTTATATCCATTATCAAGGCTCTACTAAACTTATATATTGTTTTCTTTCTTTTAAGAAATCTTGCTTATTGCAACAACATTCATTCTCATTCTGTACTGAGATATGCTTTCACTTTTTTAGTTTCCTTTTGAATTCCAGCTACTCTTTAATCTCCTTGCAGTAAAATTTTCTTTTGCAGGAGATTCTGAGATCAGTTTCTCTGTCTCTGATATCAGACTACTCTGCATCAGCAACAGTTAAGAACATGTAAGTGCTAGTCTGAGGTAAAGGCACTTTCTGTGAATACAGCAATAGTCTAAAATAGTAAACTATGAAATGCCACTACTGGCATTGGTATTTAATTACAGTGAAGAAACATGTCTGTGAGATGGTACCTCATACCTGGCTTTATATATACATGAAATGCCACTTTTGGTATGTAATTTTTAGTTTCATATATATATATACACACACACATATATATCTCCTTAGGTATACTCCAAAACTCTTTTTGTTTTCTAGCTCCTAAGGCTTACTGTTGCTGACAGACTTGCAAAGACACTTGATTTTTCCAAAACAAGTAGTTTTTCAGATATAAATAATAACATTTTATTGACATTGGTAGGGAATAGACCTGTATTGGTAGATGCAGAGAGGAAGTATTTTAGTATGTTTAGGATTGTAGGAGTATAAGAGACCACTGTGAGTAGGGGAGTGGCATTTACATATTTTTAGACAGCTCAGGTTGGGTTTTGAAACTCTCAGAAGGCCACAAAATGTCTGTTCATCCCTCTTCTTCCTACACCTTGTGAATCATGAAGTGTATCTCAACAGCCTTTAAGATAAGTTAATTTTAGTTTAAAAAAGTCTCAAATATGGTCTTTTAAATGAAAAAACCGAAAGGAGGAGGGAGACATTGCTAGTGCTTGAAATACTTGCAGCAGCAGGGAATTTGTAGTGTGAAAGTGTCCACAAGGCACTATGTAGTTATTATATACCACATTGTGGCCAGAGGTAGTTAGAAATGAGGATGTTCTTCCAGTCTGACCCATGGCAAAGAATCCTTTGTAACCACGTACCTGGTGTTTGGGGTGGGGTGTTTCTTTGTGGGGTGATTCTGAGCTAAAATGAAAGAGAAAGCTGTTTATCTGCTGTAGATTACATATTGAATTGTGGCATTACTAATTTCTTTAGAAGTGACTGCTTCTTAGCCCTTACTCTTGCACATTTCAGACACTAGAAAAATGCATTTATTTGGAAGGAATAACTCATTCTTTATCTCTGAGTTATTTTGTATTCTGTAGCCATCTGTGGACAAGGGTTCAGTGTGTTCTGTTAAACACTTTCAAAAACTGTATCTTTATTTTCTATTTACCTTGCAGCAGTTTTTGTTGACCTTAGGAAATTTTTTGTCTGACTTCTTTATTGTTTTCTCTTGTGTTCTGTACGGTTACTTCAGTACTGACTTGACTATAGTCAATAATGAGTAGGCATATGCAAGACTTAGAGTTCATATTTCAGCTGCAGACCTCAGGGTGTCTTTGAGAATTAGTATTTGTTCCTGTCTTCTCTCTGTAGATTTCTGCTCTGAGATAAAACACAGGTAGCAAAAATCAGACATCGTTTTTCTCTAAATTCTCTTTAGGATAATAAAGGCTCTTTTCAAAGTGCTAGTAAGTCTGTAGTGTGTTTTCTATCTGCCTGGTAGATGAATTCATTCTTTTTTTTTTCTTTAAGTTAATATAATATCACAGAATTGTTAGGGTTGGAAGGGACCTCTGGAGATCATCCAGTCCAACCCCACTGACAAGTCAGTGTCCAGGTTACGCATGAACATGGCCAGTTGGGTCTGGAATGCCTTCAGAGAGACAGACTCCACGTGGTAGATGTCTGTTAGTCTGGGATGCTTTACTTTGGCCTTGGAAATCAAAAGAGAGGGGTATTTCCTGCCTTCCTTGGTATATCTCTTCTTGCCCATGCATCAATGTTCTTCCTGTAATGAAAAATTCATGTCAATGTCTGCTGCAGACTGAAGAATTCTTTATCTGATACATTTACTTGGAAATTACACTTCCTGAATGTGCCCTTATGTTCCAAGGATTGATATGCTTCTGTACTTTATCCATGAAACAAAGATTTTTTTTTCTATATTATGGGCTTTATTGCTTTTTTAATTATCAGTTATTCTGTTACTTGGTTTCTTTGATTTGTTTCCTTCTCTTATGCATTAATTCTGTATATCTTGGTGCTAAGATAAGAAACCACATTCATTTGACTATGAGGGATCTGCCTGCTCCTCTTACCTGTATTTTTCTTTATTGCTACCAGGAATTGTTATTCATTTAATGAACTATGATACAATTGCTATTGCTTTTGGTTCTCCAGCTGTCTATTGTGTGCGCACTTGTATTGTTCTACTGTTTTTGTAATCAGGAATAGGACAAAAAAAGACAAATAATCCCAGCAAAACTTCCAGGGTTATTTATCTAATGAGTTCCAGAGTATGAAGTTTCTGCAAAACAGCACTAAAAATCACTTCACCAATACTGGGTTAGCAGTCAGTAAAGGGTTTTTGTTGATTTTAATTTTTACACTCTTTTTAGAAAAAGTCTGCCCTTTTTATTTACTTACTTGACTTTATCTTCTTTATTGCAGAAGAATTGTCTCTAAGCATCTCTGTTTCAAATTGCCAAGTCCAGGAGAACGTGGTGAGTCATGTGCATTGTATTACAGTGGTATTTGTTTATCTGAGTATTACAGAGTAATTGGTAATAGCAGTATCTGGATGAGGAAGCAACACCAGAGCACTGTAGGTAAAAAGTCCATGTTATATGTGGGAAGTAACCTCCTTACCTGCCATGGCTGTTAGTTTTTATTGAATGTATGTCCTTGCCTTTGGTGCAGCTCAGTAGATCCTCTTCAGGAAAAGTTTGTTGTGTTTTCCCACTCCTCAGTGTAATGATGGTACCTTTTACAGAATTTGATTAATGCCAAATATAATTACAGCCTAGCCAGTAATAACTAATGCTGTCCTGAACATTTTAATGACTCCTGATATTTGTGATTTCTTTTTTTCATGCATTAGGATATCAGCTCTGTGTACCAAATATTTGCTGATGAAGTGCTGGGTTCTGGTCAGTTTGGTATTGTATATGGAGGTAAATTGCATTATATTCCATTATGCATTTATTAAGGTAGAATGTCTGCTTGATAAAATTATCCTTTTCATACTTACTTAGCTGTATCTAGAATGTCTAGGTGAAGTTTATCTTGTTAAAAGTTATGTTTGGATTACTTTGCTGTGTATCTCTGCAGTTTTGTGTACAGTATTTCTTACAATTAAGTTCTTGCATTTACAGTTTTGCATTGGCATCCTAATCACTTTAGAATATGCATTGCATTTTGACCACAGTTAAATACCAAGCAATCCAATTTGGCCATGTTTAATGATTTTTTTAAATTGCAAATTCTATCACTGTTGTTTGTATTTTACAGTATTAGCAGTCATACATTTTCTGTCAGCTATACCTGTTTTGAATGACACCTGAGAGATGTGGCCAAAAGCAATTAGAAAAACACATAGTTTATGGCTTGACAGTATGGATGTGAACATATTATTGACATATTTGATGTGGACAAATCTCTGTCAGCAGGGTAAAGTAGAAAGAGGTATTCTTTGCCAAGATTGTTAGGCCTAGGTTTCAGGTCTAGTATTATCACCTAGTTTTTAAAACCTTCTGTTGCAGCATATAACTTGTTTTTAGTATGTAATCACAAAAAAAGAAGAAATACTAGAAATGCATATGAACTCTGTTTCTATCTCTCTCTTTTTTTTTAATCTCATGTTATATCTCAAGTGTTGAGAAAACCACAGACCATAAATCTGGAAAGAAAGAAAAAGTCATAAGTAATGATTTACAAGTGGTAATCTTTGTGCTTCACGTTTTCTTTCTAATCAGGAAGTACTGTGGCCATGATTTTTCTGTGTGCCAATTGTGTAGTTAGATACTTTATTACTTCTGAACTGCTTGGTGGAAATACAGTTTGGTGTGGTTTTACATCACTCTTGAAAGAGGTCAGGTTTTTTGCCCCCTCTTAAAGCGCAGTGTGAATCAAAATGTCCTCCCTCTCTTATGAATAGAAATTAACTAATGCAGACACTTATTTTAATGATTGGATTTTATTTTTCCTAAATTACCTTGTAGATAAATTTCAGCTTGGTATTTTGCATGATTCAATGCTTACAAGTGCTTGTAAGTGTAATAAACACTTACAAAAAGCTTTCATTAAATATTTTTTTACTGAACGAGGGCTTAAAATATATAGGATATGCTTACTTCTTAATATAAAATCACAATCTGAAAGAGTATGAAAGGACAATATAAAAGGCTGTGGTTTTGCTGGCTCTACACACTGCTTAATTGTTGCTGGTATTTGTGGAGGCTAGATGTGGTAACTTCTGATATTGGCTTATCCACACCTGTGTAGTCATACTGAAATAATGGTAACAATGAATGGAAAAATTAAGTTGTTTCCATTGTTGTGGGGTTTGGATTGGATTTTTATTTTTTGTTGTATTTTTTGTGTCCCTTATTATTGACAAACATTTCCAAAATTGCAAATCAAAAGTTATAGGATATATATATCCAACTCCTGCATCAGTGAGAACAGTTTCCTTCTGCTTTTCCTTTCAAACTTTGATTAGTTTAAAAGATCTCAAAAAGGGAGACAGAAAAAAACTACTCTTGACATTTTCTTACTGATGTAAAACTTGCACTGAAAACTGGCTGGTTGTGTTTTGTTTAACAAAAGGAATTTTCAAGCTGCTTTTCTGTTACTCTTCATGGGCAAGTTTTAGCTGTAGTCTAGCTTGTGTAGTTAGGTGTTTCGTTAGATGGGCTGGTTTGCTTTAGCAATCTAGCATTTGCCATCTGTGTTTTGCATCTAATTTGTAATTGATTGTATTTGTGTGACACTTCAATATAATTTCCTTCATCTGGTGAAGATAAGCCCTTTATTCTTGATGATGTTAAAGGTGGGTGCAGGAGTTGCTTGGCACAGCAGCCTGTGGAGCGGTTCCTGTGCCCTGCCTAAGCCCTGGCCACCAGGGCTGACCAGGGAGCAGCAGGGAGGCTGGCTGCTGGCTGCTGAGGTGTAGGTAGGCTCCCCACAGCAGTGCTGGTAGAACCTTCTGTGCCACTTGCACTGTAGCTGTGTATGTCGCCCCTTCTCCTAAAATGGCTTCCAAACCCTTCACTGAGCAGATAATGACACTTTGGTGCAGACTTACTGTTCTGTCCTAGTTTAGTATTAAATGTCTCAGATTCCCAAGGTCTTGCAGTGTGTGATCCCATTAACCTCTCTGATGTGACTGAAAGAAACCAGTTCAGTAGCTGTGAAGAAGCTGGGGAAGCATTAACAGCTCCTCACTTAGCCCTGGACACAGCCCCCTCCCTGCATGTTGCAGAATGCTTCTCATGTAGCTGATGCAGGTTGCAGCACAGAATAATACATGGTGCTGTCAGCATGGTGTTTTTCTTACCACCTTTACTTACCACAGCCTTTTAGAGCTTTTTGATCACAGCAAACTGCCCCGGGTGTTAAATGTGTTGGCTGTTCTTTGGGGCACATAATCACTATCATGTTCCCATAGAATATTAGGTGTGTAATTTCCTGTGCACGTGGAGCCCATGAAAGTATGAAACCACTGGAGTGGGTTTGTAGATCTGTCTTCACTTTGTCCTTGAATTTTTGTTGTTTTTACAGGAGAGGCAATATTCTGTGGTGTGGTTATTACTTGCTCATGTGCAAGTCCCTTGCACAAACAAAAACTTCACCCAATACATCTAATGTCAGTGTGTGTGTACCTGACAGCAGAGTGGTAACTGGTTTAAGTTTAAACTACAGAATTCCTGTGGAGGCTGATCACTTCTTTTACTCAAATACCATTTGCAATTCTAAATATAAACATGGTAATATTGTACACTTGACAGAATATAGTAGTTTCCCCCAAGAGGAATTATTGCTGTAATGTTTAATGGCTATGAATTGCTTCTACCTTTTGATGGCTGACACTGACTTTCTGTTTAGGAAAACATAGGAAGACTGGAAGGGATGTGGCTATCAAAGTCATTGACAAGATGAGGTTTCCAACTAAACAGGAAAGTCAGCTTCGTAATGAAGTAGCCATTCTCCAGGTATAAAAGTGTTTTGGAATCATGTTGGAGTTTTGTCTTAAATAGACCATTAATGAGATTTTGTATTGTGTGTAAGTGTTCTGAATTGATTTTTAAATTTACATCTGTGATTTTTGAGTACTTTCTGAAGATGGAATCTTATAAAAGCAGGAACTCCTGAGTACTTGGTAGAGTTAATAACTTGGGGGTGATATCTACCCTGCTGTAGGGGATCCCACTAAAGCCATGTACTTTGGCTCCATGTTGTCTCCCTCAGTATTATTTTCTGCTGTTTTCCACTACTGGCCCCTCAATCTTTGAGTATTATTCTTATACTCGGTAACTTGAGTACAGAACATGCATCAACTGTAAAATTAATCATTGCAGCTAAATTGTATTAAACAAGTTATCCTTAGTAGTTGGGCATGTTTCATGGGTTGACATCTTTTTCAAGCTAGATTCTTTCCTCAGATATTTTTTTAACCTGTATCTATTTAAGTGGTTTTTTTTTGATTTGTGGTCAACATTTCTGTGTAATTCAGGATATTTCATGCTGTTTTATTTTAGTGATGTACCTATGCTACTTTGTTTTAGAATTTGCACCACCCTGGGATTGTGAACCTGGAATGTATGTTTGAAACCCCAGAACGGGTCTTTGTTGTGATGGAAAAGCTGCATGGGGACATGCTAGAGATGATTCTTTCCAGTGAGAAAAGTCGACTTCCAGAACGAATAACTAAGTTCATGGTCACTCAGGTGAGCAGTCAGTTCCTCTGCTTTGAGAGGAACGGCTAGATTTGGGTTTTGTAACTATAAGATGAGAATTTGGAGAAGGGGTTTTCTGTATTGTTATTTAAAAGAGACAGCGTAGAGAGCTGCACATTTAATGAAAGCTGAATAAACAAGAAAGAACTTTGAATGTTAATTATGTTAATTTTTTTGGCCCTTCTTTCCCAAGACATAACATTACAGACATCTAAAGATGAATGTCAAAACAGTAAGTGTTCAAAAAGATAGAGGAGGAGAGGGGGGAAAAAAGGTTGGGGAAAATAAACCCCCTTGTTTTCAAGTTTTGGTAGGCTGAAAAAACAGGACTTGCACAGTATATATGGGTTAGTTCTTGAGGACTATGTTGATAAAAATTGCTGTATTGGTTAGTGTGTGTTGTCTTTTGTCTTCTGATCTGCTTGAATATGTTCTGAAAGTGTTCTTTCGCTTGGTAGATACTTGTTGCTTTGAGGAATTTACACTTCAAGAATATTGTGCACTGTGATTTAAAACCAGAAAATGTACTACTAGCATCAGCAGAACCATTCCCTCAAGTGAGTGAAAATTAAACAATGCTTTTAATTACGATTCATTGGGGTTTTTTTAAAGCAATATCGACACTGGTGCTTGAAAAGAAACCTCTTGTGGGATTTTCAACTGACTTCTAGAATTACTTGAACTGCATGTATTGTAGTTGTCTCTTTTTTTTCCCCTTGTCTCACTAAGTGCCTTTAATGCATTGCCCTTTCTTATACTCTGAGGAGGGCTTATTGACTTGGGATTACATGCTGGACTTGATCTGGATCCTTTTATCTCCACAAGTGCCTGCTGTGTTCAAGTTAAGGAACTGTTGCAGTATCACGAAGACTTGAGCATCAGTGCATGTGCCAGCTGTTAATGCATTTTATTGGGATATTCTGTCAAGAGCTGGCTGGGTCTGAGTTCAAGCTAAAACTCTTTGTTTGACTTCCCTGTAGCCAAAGCCTCCAGCTTCTGGAATATGATTAAGAGAAATGTGATTTGGCTGGGATTTGTGTGCATTTTTAACTTTGGTTCTGTACCTTTCAAGAGTGAGGATTCACTTCTGAAAATGAGCTGGGTTTGGAATCAAGATATTTTTTCCTCATTTGCACACTTGTGGCCGTGTAATACACAAACTGCCTCAGACCTGAGCCTGCGCAGGGCCAGTTCAGGTCTTGATCTGAAGCGTGGCTGATCTGCGTGCCGCAAACCCAGCAACATAAAACCTTAATGGACTGGTGTACGTGGGGTTTTGTGTCTGTTTGCATACATACAGTGTTTAAGTGATGGCAGAAAGAGTGTGAAATCAAGCAGAGATTTCTCAGTTGAAAATGTGCTGCTGTTGCAGGTGAAGCTGTGTGACTTTGGCTTCGCACGCATCATCGGTGAGAAGTCTTTCCGGCGCTCTGTGGTGGGCACTCCTGCGTACCTTGCCCCTGAAGTGCTCCGGAGCAAGGGCTACAACCGCTCCCTGGACATGTGGTCAGTAGGAGTTATCGTCTACGTGAGCCTCAGTGGTACATTCCCGTTTAATGAAGATGAGGATATCAATGATCAGATTCAAAATGCAGCATTTATGTACCCACCAAATCCTTGGAAGGAAATTTCTAGTGAAGGTAAAGAAATTAATTTTCTCTATTAGAATGGTTGTGTATGTAGGTAACACATTCAAATGCTTAAACGTCAAGGTTCATGTAGGAAGGAGTGTGAAAATTACTGATAGTTTGAGTTTAGTAGACTATGCCAAAGTGGATAAATATGAGGTAAATATAATTGTGAAAGATTAATTGTGAAATATAATGCTTTAGATTATTTTCAGTCAGGAGATTTAGCAAGAAAAACGAATCTCATGCATGATGAGTGGGATGACTAATCTGACACTTCCCAGAAGTCCCCAAGGAAAGTTAATTCATGTGTGGGTATTTGCTGAATGCTGGTATATTTTATCTGAGCTATAATCACAGAAACGGTTCAAAGTTCAATCTGGAATTTTAGTTTGCACATTAGGAAGTATGGATTCAAGTGTCAGGTCTGAACAACCTAGAAGTTTACAAGGCTGGTCTCTAGAGCTTTCCAGTGTCAGCTTTGGTTGTATGTTATCATGTTTGGTAATACATGATTAAGACACAGGTAGATGTTGAAGAACACATACAAAAGTATACAATAGTGGAAGTACCTATATAATTGTGCGACACAGGATTATGCTCAAGCTTTTTAGGCATATCTGAAAATGACAAAAATCAGTAGGGAAAAAGATTAACAAATAACACGGTAAAGCTTTTAGTGTTTCCATCAGAAGTAGGGAGAACTTACCCCATACCTATATTGTAGCCACATATAAGCAAACCTAAATATAAAATTCAAGAACTTGGTTAAATTTAAAGGAGTTCAGTGTAGGATACACTCACATATAAAAAATAATTTCTACTGCAGCATGTGAATGATGATAGAGGTGATTAGTATTTAAACAATACAATTTTTGTTCTTCTTTTTCAGCCATTGATTTAATAAACAATTTGCTTCAAGTGAAGATGAGAAAACGTTTCAGTGTTGACAAATCCCTTAGTCACCCATGGTTACAGGTAAACCCATCTGCCTTTTTCAGTATGTTTATAATGGGTGAATAATTTTTTTGGCTGAAATCTTTCAGAGGCTTATGAAAACTGCAAGTGTCACATTCTGTTAACAAGCATTCATGAAGGCTTGAGCATTTCTGGTTTTAGCTTTACATTTGATGTGCTCAGGGGTTCTGACCATGTATGAATGGCTTCTTTCCTCAAGGGAAATTTGTCTTACTGTCTCTCCCACCTTTTCCTTTCTATCTGACAACAACATGGGTTTACTCTTCTGGCTTCCCCGCTGACTGTGGGCAGTGATGAGTGCATGGAGCCTTGTGAAATCAGCATGGAGACAAACATTGTTTGTTCAGTGCTGAAGTGGACACACAGCCTGGTGTGTGCCGTAACTTGTAGTCGGTTTATCTACTGCTTTGACAACCTTAGATACTAGTCTATTTAATTTTGTACTATTCTTTGTGGACATTGTTGGGGTATTTTGTGGGAGGGTGTTTGCTTTTTTTTTGTTGTTGTTGGTTTTTTGTGCATTTTTTTGTGTGGGGTATTTTTTAACAGATCTTGTTGTTTATATCTTGTGGCTAAATGGACACAAACTGCAGAACTTATCTGTGGGAATGTAGTGCTGCTGTTTCTTAAAACTGCTTCCTTAAATCTCTTTTACTCCTTAGGATTATCAGACTTGGCTTGACCTCAGAGAATTTGAAACACGCATTGGAGAGCGTTACATTACCCACGAGAGCGACGATGCACGCTGGAAAGAACACGCTTACGAACACAACCTCGAGTACCCCCAGCACTTCATTATGGCTCCTAATCCAGATGACATGGAAGAAGACCCTTGATTTGTTCATTATGCTAAATTGCAGCAAAGAAGGATACTCCAGGCAGAAGCTGAAGATAAGTTTTGGAACAGCTATTGCTCTTTCCAAATGCTGTACACATAGTTTGGTGTGTAAAGCCCCAGAGGATCCTGCATTACCATGGGAATAGACTGTTGTCTGGCAAGCTTTTCTCCATCCCTGACTTTAACTCTGAGTAGTTACTGGACAGTGGGATACAAAGCCCTGTTGGGTAACATTTCACCGAGCTGGGTGGCTACAAAGCCATTACTGAGGTGTAGCGTGTACAGACTGAATGGTTTGTGTTTTTCAAGGGTTTTTGTTTTTTTCATAGCCTACGCAGTAAGAGTTTTGTAATAGTTTTCTAATCCCTATTTACTAGGCCATAGAGGACTGTTTTCTGTTACTTAGATGCATCTCTCGTTTCTCAAACTGTGGATGGTGAAGAGACTATAAAGAAATCAGTACAGAATACCTTGGCTAAAGCAAAACATGGTGGTTTAGTTGAATACAGATTCAGAGATGAAGGAATAATTTGCTGCTGTTTAGACAGTTAAATAGGTGTGTCTTGGCCATAATTGAGCTTTTTACAGATAGCAACAAAAAAAAAAAGAAAAAAAGAAAATCCCGTAACTTCTTACATTCCTCTTGAAATGCTGGCTGACAGTCTAAGGAGATGACAATCAAAGCTGTGCTAGCCTTTTACTTCGTCTGTTAAAAAAAGCAATAAGCCACAACAGTGTGCTGCTGTGCAAGGCTGGCATGTCATTGATACACACCAAAGGCATTCTGCCTTAAAACTACACAAGTAATGCACAGAGAGCACACTAGACTTGATGTAGCATGTCCTTTCACTCTGGAAGACCAGCTTCTAGCAGAAGGATGTGGAAAAATAGGGAAAAATACATGCAGCTTTCTTCTGTCATTTTGAGTAAGAAGATTTAAAAATTTTTCTAATATTTTTCTAATTTTTTTAAGGTTCCTTGGACTTACATCAGGAGTAGTTTGTAATCTGCTAGCTTGTTATGTTAACTCTGCTCAAAACCTAGAAGTAACAGTGGATACCACATCACCTGTTGCTTCTGCCAGGGCAGCTGGATTGTAGGAGAAAGGACTTTGCCTTCCCACCTTAACCTGCAGCCCCTCCCATCCTCTTTACTGTGCTCAGAACTGTTAGAGCTGAATGAAGAGTCCAAAAGCAACTCCTAACTCGGTTCTTTCTGTGCACGTGCCTCAACTGAAGGATTCCCAACCACTAATTGGACTTGTGGCACAGCAGAGGGGAAACAGCAGTGTTCTTTGGAAACTATTCCCTTGGACAGTTCAAGTTAATGGTATTTCAAAGAAGTTGAGGCTTTAATGCTAAATGCAAATGCAAGAAGGTTTTTTTGGTCTTATTTTAAAAACCAAAAAGGAAATCCTTTTTTTGTAGGATAACAGTGTTGTGCTGCTGGAAGGTGCTGGATGGCTGTATGCATCCCTGATGTGCCAAGCTGCTTAACTGGCGCTTAGTTGGAAATATTTCTAAAATACTGATACAGGCTTGAACTGCAAAGGCATTGAGAGGCTTTGGGGTATCTCCTCTCTCCTACAAAGATTTTTCTTTTTTTGTTTGTGTGTAGATAAGTATTTTTTTCTACTGTTGTTATTCAGGTAAGGAAGCAGGTGAGCAGATTTATAAGTTGTTAGATATACCTAAAATGTTACATAGTTCAGAGCTGGCAGCTGCTTGCAGTAGCAGTGACCTAGCAGTGGTCAGTGGCAGCTGCAGAAGGATGTGCCCACAGGTAGGTTTGGGTCTTTAACTCACTTTTTCTTTTCCCATTGCCATTTATCTATCTGCCACTGCATTTCGTAGGTGTCTGTGTTGGCAAAGGCTGAGCTCTGGATTCTTAACCCTGTTTAGGGACAGTTTCAGCACTCATTGTTCAAAGAGGCACTGCTTTTCATCTCTGGAACTAGAGCAATCACCTCCGACATTGGTAGTTTGGTATTTGCCTGCTTTTGGCAAAGGAAGCAGTGCTGGTTTTCGACTTCCAGTGCTTAAGTGACCAAATGTCAGTGAAGCCATTGCTATATTCCATCCTAACTGTAGTATGTAGATCCAGTTTAGTTTTAAACTTCAGATTTTTTACTTGAGCTGTTACTTCAGGTTTACCTGTGGGTTTGTTATTTGTGTTATTTTAAGGGAGGAAATAAAGCAGCTCAGTCACTTAAAAAAGCACAACAGGAATAGAGGAAGTAGGGGACAATAATGAAGTAGAAGGCCTGGCTTTTGTCTCTCCCCATGAAGTCTGCTCTGCTTCAAAATATTATATGAGCTATTTATTCTTGAAGTTGTATTAAAATGAAAATAATGCTGTTGGCCTTGGGAGGAGATTGCCTGATCATATGCAGACTTACGGGGCCAGACAATACAAGCCACAAGCAGCTAGTAGTCAAGAAACCAAAAAAATCATTTACATTTAAAATTCCTAGAGTAGTAAAAATAGCTGAGTTTTTTATTCCCTTTTTTCTACCTTTACTGCAGACTTTGACAGCAGTAGGTTACAGTGTTTAATACCCTTACCCCTAGATGAATTAAGTTGCGTTCGTTCAAGCAATAGTGCTATGGTGATGCTAGAAAAAAGCTCATGTAAAATTTATAGCCTCAAAATGACACTGTCAAGTACTTTTATATTTTTATACACCCCATTGTTTGTAAATATCCTCTGGTAAGCTTGAAAATAAAATTTATTTCCCTATCAGACTTGTTCTTTTTATTTACATGAATTATCTCTCCTATCAAATGTTCTTGGGGTAAATGGTTCTATACTTTCTTGTTTGTGGATTTGTTATTAGCTATGTCCTGCTGTGGAAATTCTGCTGGAAGGAAATCCTTTTATGTTCATCCCGTCGCTATTCTCTTTATAAAAATATCTTCAGAGATGTCAAGGCATCTTGATTTTATTCAAGTACCAAAGCTTGAATACATTTAAAGACTCCTTAGTGCATCTGTTCGTTACTGACAAGTTTTGATTCCACTAGTAAATATTTCACTCAGTTCTACCATAAGACCCCCAAACCACTGTTCTTTCTCTGCTCTGTGTGCTCGTTTCTGTATGTACAGTGTTTTGTTTCCACTCATACTGCTTTGAGTAGGTCAGTCAAGAGGTTTGGTGTGCCGCACCAGACTTATTCTGAAACAGCCATCACACATTTTGCGATAGTATTTGAAATCACTTTAGTAAAAGTTCATTAAATCCAGCAACAGGTGGTAGGGGAGACTTTTTTTCTGGCTTATCTTTCTTGTCAGGATGCACAAGTCTGTGGTGAGGCAGCAAGGCAAAAAAATTAAAACAGTCCCCCATCTTCTCGGGATTCATCAGCATGTCATAGCTGTGAAGTAACTGCTCGCGAGTTGCTGGGTCACCTGAATTCTGCAAGAGCACCTGGAAAAAAAAAATGCAGGTTAGAGCCCTTCCTGCATTCCTGTAAGTTCCTGCATACCTGCAATGCCTTCTTGCATAATTTTCACTTAACAGTGCTGTGATGGTTGGTAGAACTGGTGAGATCACTGGTTGTGGTCCATGGCCCAGACACTGATGCAAGTTTTGCATTAAATGCTCCTAAATACAATATGATCAGTTTACTTTCAGGGATCTGGAGTAATTTACATCTAGCAGAAGCAACTTCCTGATCACATACCTACATGCTATTTTGAACAACTTCATTTTAAAACCAAAGATTTTTACTAAAGCTCTTGTGCTGCTTAAGAGTATTGCCTGTGGATTGGGAGAGTTCTGTAGCTGTGAACACTCTCGTACCTGCACTCGGAGGTCAATGCCCATGTTCTTTAAAAACTCCCGCTGTTTTACGGGGCCTAATGTAGCTGTTTTTCCCTGTGCCATCTTTCGAAGGTAGCTGAAATCAACATCTGCTGTCAGGTCTGCTGTACCTGGAGCACTCAGCACATTGTGAAGTTTGTGATTCCGGAAACCCTGAAAATGAAATTGGAAGATTACACTCAGCTGTAGTCCAACCATCATAGCTGGGGCCAGCAAAAATTAAGCTGTGCCTTTGAGGGGTGACAATAGCAAATTATACACGGAAAATTTGAGATAAATGTAGCAAGAGCTCCAATTACCCTTTCCATCTGACAGAAACCCTTCCAGGTACTGATTAAACAGGAATTACTCAGTTTTATGAAGATTTTGCCATTATGCCCACCTATGAACTTTATCTTACAAGAACCTAACAATCAAAGATAACAGTCTTTTGGCTTATTAGTACATGGCAAATGCCTTACCCGGAAAGTGTCAGTTTTGGTTCCGTCGTGGCCGTAATCCGCAACCAGAGCAGCCCCACCATCCTTCTCTATCCGAGAGGCAAGCCTCTGCACAATGACACCAGCCTCAGGACACACTTCCACGTGGTCTCTTGTTTCTTCTGGCTAGTGCAGAGTTCAAAGACCAGAACACTTGTATTAGCAGACAAGCACAAGGCAAGTATCCCTCACGCTTGGTGTCTTGGGGCTGTTGCTTTGCTGGGATACGCAGGTACAGGAGGTGCATTCTAGGCTACGTATACTAGCTTGAGCTAGTTTTTGTTATCACTCAATTAGTATTTTCTGAGTGCTGGATTTCAGTCATCTCTTCAATAACCTGTAGTCCAATGAAAATTTTTCTACCAAGAATATCTGTATCAGGTGAAACTTCCTTACTCTAGTACTTAAGGAAAATAGAGCTTTAGCTGTGCACACCCTTCTGAGAGGCCTTCTTCCTGTGTGAGACTTTGTAGCTCTGTTTAATCTTAACCAGTACTTAATTTTGTAGCTTTGAGTATCCAGTGCACTTCAGGAAGAAACCACAGCCACTTTCCATTAAAGGTCAGCCTGACACTGAGCAGGCAGCTGCCCTGAGTATCCTGCAGCTGAGAGCCTGGCTGGGGCACGGGCACACTCGAGATGGTGATGCCACACTCACAGTGCAGAACTCTGCCTGTCACTTGCTGCTTTGGTTTGCTCTCTCAGACATTTTGTGTGTTCAAGCTCCTATTTTGCAAAGTTTGATATACGTGGTAATTTTTGTGCTGTAGTTTCACAGCATACAAAGCTAAATGCTTGTGGAAATTTTAAGCTTAAACTGAGAGCTCTCCTCTTGCTGTCAGAGTAACTGAGAAGCACTCAATGTACTTGAAAGAGTCAATAAAGGTGTAAGGATGAGCTCTGGTAGGCATAACCTCACCTGAATAAAGTTTTGTGTCGCAGGGGTCCTGGATGGTGACAGGACAAACCGCAGCTGGTCAGGAACTTCGGGATCAATGTCAACCAACACCTCGCGCCAGCCCTTCTCCGTTCGCTGCTCAGTGAGCCCAAAGCACTCATGTTACACTCCAACAGGTACCACAGTATCTTGTTATTTGATTGAACTAGTATGTCAAGCCTTTTCACAAAAGTTTTAGGAACAATACATTAATAACAACTATTACTCATTCCTATTTAATTCCAGTAACTGCCTTAGAAAAAGCTTGTGGAGGAGTCTCATCTGCAGAGCCAACAAATACAGGTTTAATTATACTTAAAACAAATGAATGATGCTTGGAAGAAAGATGCTGCCTCTTCTATTGACAGTGCAACATTTAACTTACCAAAATAAAAGATTTCATTCTACTGGTGATTTTCATAAATTAGCTACTTCTGAATCATAACTAGCCTCTATTTTGCTGCTCTCATTACTATTCAAATGAAAGCACTTCAGTCTTTTGTTAGCAGTATTACAGAAAATCATGTGGAAATTAAAAGCTGCATTAATGTATCATAAGAAATAAAAAAATACCCCAAAACCTTGAGAGTTGTCTCAGCAGAAAGAAATCCTTAGCTTTCTTCAAGTTTTTCCATTCAAGAATAATTACTAATTTTACAGTTATCAGCTGAATTAAGCCTTATTTGTCCAAATTCAGTTAGAATTATTTCATAACCTGGAATGTGTCTAATGTCTAGGGCATGTGTCTAGTCTGGCACCTTAATTCTGTTCTTCCTCAAAGAGAAAAGGTGTTTAAGCAGATGGTCACAATTACAATAATAATCTTGCTATACCTGGAACTTATGTATTGGCAGGGCATCAAAGAACTCATGTGCTAGGTAAAAGCTGAAACCTGTGGGAAGGTAAAAAAAGAATGCATTAAATTATTAACACTTGCAGAGCAGCTTCCAGTTTAAAATATTTTTATGATTTGTAATGAATTAAGCTAGTTAATGTGGTTGTGAAAAAAAAAATTAATTACTTCCAGCTTGCACACATTAAAGGTAACATTTCTACAGTTAGCTCCCGCTTCCAGTCCATGAACTTTAGATCACTATCTTGTGAAAGGAGAGGAGATTCAGGCAAAGCCAGTAAAGGTTTGTTTTTTCCCATGAAAAGAAAATGTCAGAATATAGGAAATTGGGTAGCTATCACCAAACGAGGATAGCCAGACTAGGTAGCAGTGATGAAAATGAACCAAGATCCTACCTCAGACTCATACAAGTAAGAACAAGTATGTATATAACTACTTTTCTGTCCAGTGTGAAGGCTAGCAGAGATGCCCTCTGCTATCAAAAGCTGTCAGTGAGGGAAGGGCACCATCCCTTTAACAAGGCATTCAAGCTCCTTACCTGGTGGCACATCTTGAATGTCTCTGTACCAAAAAATGGGAATTCCAGTCTTGCTAATGCCTTTCATGTAAGCAGACTCGTCCTCAGAGTTTGGCTGCACCTTCTCTCCTGTCAGCATCACTGCTTGGATCTCGCTGAGTTTGGGGCTCACTTCTACCAGATGAACAGAGACATCACATGTACTAAGAACAGAGGAGAGCTGCTTGAAGACCTATAAAGGCAGATGAATTTTATTAGGCACAGTCTTGTGCTGTGTACATTAAAGGTTTAAGTACTAACAACACTTCTCACTATTTACTATTCACTATTAATTATTCAGGATAAAAGATTTTAGTTGGCTTTCACTAACAAAACAATCTCAGTGAGAGAGACTGCATTTTGCTCCTTCAGTAGAAGTGCCAGTTTCTTCATAAATCTTTATGAAAGATTTATGGGAAAGGGAAAAAGGGAAAAAGCTGCTACACTTTAAAAAAGTTGGCTACACATTACAGGGCTGTAAGAACAACAACATGAAATGCTAATTTGGAAGAGTAGTAGCAGCTCCTCTAAGACCTGTAGAAGGTCTAGCATTAGGAGAGAAATGGTTCCGTTTTCCCTGCCACCTTAACCAAGTGTTTGATATCCCACATTTCACTATTTTATTAACATATGTAAATAGAATAAAAGTTCTTATGTGGTGCTAAATCCCATTAGCAATCTATTTATGAATCAGCATTTTAATTATGAATCGGCATTTTAATTAGGACAGCCATGCAGGCATGACTGAACACAAAGTGTTAACTCAAAAGAAATAAGGCCCTGAAATGCCCAAAGGAATAAACACAATTTCATTCTGTGTTATTGTACTCCCCTATTCTGTTCTTTGCACTAAGGTCTTCTCCATCCCAATTACACATAGCAACACCTTCCTAGATGGTTTTCAGTTTGGATAACGTTTCCCTACACAGAAATAATTTACAATGGAATACTCCTGCCCTCCCCTTCTATCCAGTGGTGTTTGGAAGGTCACAGGAGTGTCCATGCAGTGTGCACATGATGGCCCCCGTTCTGCTTCCATCTGAGAGCCCTGGTCCCAGAAACTCATCTATTCTAATCAGAGTCTGGGCTGCCAGCCTGACTGAAGTGATCTGGCTACTAGGGAAGGGTAAACCCTGGCAGCAAAACATCTTCCCTTCAGACTTCGCTGTAGCTGTGGAATACAGCCAGAAACAAAGAACATGAATGGTTTTCACCTACTCGCAGTACATCCTCAGTGAGGGTGCCCCTCCCTGGGCCCAGCTCCACCAGCTGGAAGGTGTTCGGTTTGCCCATGGCCATCCATTCACTGATGTACCATATTCCTATTAACTGTCAGTGAGAAACAACACACAGGGTTACAGTAATAACTTCAGCACTTGTGGAAAATCATACCTGCCTTCTGTGTGATAATAACTAAGAGAACATGGCAACATTCTGCCTTGATATTTTAAAGTTAAGAATTATGACACATAACGCCACATTCATGTCTGTAAGTATTAAAATTGGTCATTGATTGCTATCAGCCCATCAGAAGCAACTCTTCATCAGTAAATGTGGGGAATCTGTTCTGGCTGGAGCAAGAACTTTCACTTAAGGCTCAAATGCAGGTCACTGCCCAGTTGCCTTTGAACTGTTCTTCCTGACAATGCATTTACCAAAGTGTCACTAAGAACAAGATTTAGCCAGTCTTCACTTCTGGAAAGGATACACAAACCAGAGTGAGCCAGACGAAACTCTGGAGGTTATTTTTGAGGAGAGTTTTCACACTGGAAAATCAACGTAAGTCTTTATTTATAAGAAAGTTCTGTATGAAAGTGTTACTAAGCACAGACGGTGTTTCAGACAAAGGACTTTCAAAAAACAAAACCCCCCTTCCTCCCTCAAAACCAATTTTTCTCTTGGGAAGTAACTTGAACCTGCTACTCCAGTATTTTGACATTGATAAGGTATCTGAACAGTGGCTTGGAAATCAGTTGGGATGGAAATTGGAAGGAACCACATTGGGCCATCTGGACCACCCTCCCTACTCAAGCAGGGTCATATTAGAGCACATAGCAGAGGATTGTGTCCAGATGATTCCTGAATGTCTCCAGTGAGGGAGACTCCAGAACCTCTCTGGGCAATCTGTTCCAGTGCTCAGTCACCCACATAGTAAAGTTCTTCCTCATGTTCAGGTGGAGCTTCCTGTGCATCAGTTTCTGCCCGTTGCCTCCTGTCCTACTGCTTGGCACCAGAGCAGAGGCTGGCTCCAGCCCCTGGGCAGCTCCCTTCAGGTACCCACAGACATGGATGAGGTCCCCTCTCAGTGCCTCTTCTCGAGGCTGAACAGGCCCAGCTCCCCCAGCCTTTCCTCATAAGAGAGATGCTGCAGTGCCTCAATTATCTTTGTTACCCTCCATGTCTCTCTTGTCCTGAGGAGCCCAGAACTGGACACAGCACTCCAGATGTGCCTCACCAGGGCTGGGCAGAGGGGCAGGATCACCTCCCCTGACCTGCTGGCACTGCTCTTCCTAATGCAGCCAGGATTCCATTTGGCCTTCTTGGCCACAAACACACGCTACTGGCTCATGGATGGCTTGTTGTCTACCAGGATTCCAGCCAGGCCTTCGTGGTTAAAATAAAACAAATAACTTAGGACGCAAAGAACTGCTTTACCTCTCCGAACACCTGGCTTATTTCAGGCGAGGTGATGAAGTCCCCGCTCTCGCCGACGCCGCCGCGGCGCGTGTAGTAACCCTGCGAGGGGGAAGCGGCACAAGGACCGGGGGCGCGGTGAGCGGGGGCCGAGGCACANCGGCCCCGCGACGAGCGGGAGGGAAAGCGGGGAGAGGCGGCGGTCACCGTGGGGAGCGGCGCCGGGACGGGGGAGCCGCCGGCGGCCCGCCAGGAGCGCGCGGCGCACGAGCGGCAGCACCATGGCAGCAGCTCCTGCTGCGGCTCCCGCTTCCTCTTCCTCCTCTTCCTCCTCCTCCTCCTCCTACTCCTTCTCCTGCTCCTGCTCCTCCTTCTCTCCGCCCGGTCCCAGCCGCCTGCGTGAGGCCGTGGCCAGGGCCGGACGCGCGTCACGCGTGTGCGCGGGAGCTCTTCCGGCGGGCGGCGATGGCGGCGGCGCTCTGGGACTTCGGCGTGGGGGACCGGAGGAAGGCGGGCGGCGACAGCGGGGAGGAGGAGGGCGACGACGACAGTGATGAAGAAGCAGAAGGTGGAGATGCGGGGGAGTTCACGCTGGACGAGGTGCTGCGCCTCGGCGGCACCAAGGTAAGGGAGCGGGCAGGAGGGAGCGGGAGCACGTGGCGGCCGGGACCCCCCCATCCCGGGACGGGCCCTTGCGGGGCACGACGTGTGCGGGGTCCCACGCAGGTGTTGGGAACAAGTTCTTTGCTCAGGGGCTGGTGAGGCACTGGGACAGGTTGCCCAGAGAACTTGTGGGTGCCCCATCCCTGGAAGTGCCCAAGGCCAGGCTGCATAGGAGTCTGAGCAACCTGGTCTAGTGGAAGGTGTCCCTGCCCATGGCAGGGGGGTTGGAACTAGATGGTCTTTAAGGTCCCTCCCAACCCAAACCATTCGGGAATTCTGTGGGGAACCCCTGAGACTCTGGGCAAACCTTGCACCAGATGTGCTCGTGACAGTTGTGCCCTGTCTCCGCAGCAAGATTACCTCATGCTATGTGCTGTGGACGAGGAGGGCGAGATGGTGGACGGTGGCAAGAAGGACACGATCGATGACCTGAAGGAAGGGGAGCTGGAGGCGTTCGTCAGCTCCCTGGGGCTCAACAAGTATGCAAACAGTTGCCTGGTAGTGGAGGGGGATGAGGATGATGGTGGCAGCAAGGAGAAAGAGAAGCCTCCAAAGAAAGAGAAAAGCAAGAAGGAAACAAATCATCCTTCACTAGAGAGGAACAAAAAAAAAAAAGGAAAGGAAAAGGCAAGCAGTGTGAAAGACAGCAAAAAGAAGCAGGCTGGCGGTGATCAGAGCCAACAGCCTTCCTCAAAGAAAGAAAGGCTGGAAGAAGATTTTGAATTTCATGCTAGGCAAGCAATCCTGATCAAACCGGGGGGCAAGTGGTATGATCTAGAATACACCAACGAATTCTCTCCAGAGCCACAGAATCAGACACTTTTGTCCAAGTATAAAGCCCTGGCCCAAAAGCTGTATGAACATGAGACAGACCTGTTTAAGAATAAGACAGACTATCAGAAGGGGGCCTCTTCGGCATGGATTAAAACTGTTGTGTCCTCGGGTACCTTGGCTGACAGGATGGCAGCGATGACCCTTCTCATCCAGGACAGTGCTGTCCACAGTCTCCAATTTGTTGAGAACTTGATAAGCCTCATAAAGAAAAAGGGCAGCAGGCAGCAGAGCCTCATGGCTTTAGATACTTTCAAGGAGCTTCTCATTACAGATATTTTACCAGACAATCGAAAATTGTGGTCTTTCTCGCAGCGACCGCTTAACAACATAGTGCAGATGTCGAGTGGCAACAAGGATTCAAGAGACAGGCGGTTGATACTTTGGTACTTTGAGCATCACCTGAAGCTGCAGATAGCAGAGTTCGTGCAGGCCTTGGAAACACTGAGCCATGATTGTCTGACAGCCACGAAATCCCGAGCGCTGGCAGTTTCCCACGAGCTGCTCTGTAACAAGCCCGAGCAGGAGAAAGCTCTGCTGGTTCTGCTGGTGAATAAACTGGGTGACCCTCAGAACAAGATCGCCACCAAAGCCTCTTATCTTTTAGAGACATTACTTCACAAGCATCCAAATATGAAGGGAGTAGTGTGCAGTGAGGTGGAGAGGCTTTTGTACCGCTCAAACATCAATGTGAAAACTCAATATTATGCTATCTGCTTTCTAAATCAGATAGTCCTCAGTCATGAAGAAAGTGCATTGGCTAACAAGCTGATAACTTTGTACTTCTGCTTTTTCCGGAACTGTATTAAGAAAAAAGATGTTGAATCCAAAATGCTCAGTGCTCTTCTTTGTGGGGTAAACAGAGCTTACCCTTACGCTGAGACTGGTGATGAGAAAGTGAAAGAACAAATGAACACCTTGTTCAAGGTCCTGCATCTTGTGAACTTCAGTACCAGTGTCCAGGCCTTGATGTTGCTGTTTCAAGTGATGGACTCTCAGCAGACTGTATCAGACAGGTACTATGCAGCGTTGTACAAGTAAGTGGCAGGTTTGCATTTTTATATAAATTTCATTTCAAGAGGTAGTCACCATTAATTTAAAGTTGTGGAAACACTTACTTTGCTTTTAAGATCTTGCTAGTTTTGTGTTTCGTTGGCTAAAATTTCTGATGTTTGGTAGGATCTGGAAGAAAATGCATGTGATTTCTTTGATTTAACATCTGGATAAAAACAAAAGATAGTGATAGGTCCTGAGAACACCTGTGCATTTCGTCCTTTGCCACTCTTCTGGTGGCTTGCTTTACTTCCTTATGTTATTTGAAACTAATTGATAGCTATTTCTTCTGAAATCACTTTTACAGGTACTACCCTGTAAAGTAATTAGGCCTGTAAATCAGGTGTGTAAATAGCTGAAAATCTTGTTTCCTTTTTTTTTGGTCCTTATTTTGAGGACTAGGAATATTATCTTAAATTTTTAGATGGTTTAATTTCTGTAGGTGGAAAGCCTTGTGCTATAAAAATACTGCTTTTTTTTCTCATCCCAGCTGATCATTTAGACTCTTTATAGGATCCTTACAGGCTTCTATTTAGATGACCTAGGGGAAGTTACTGTTTTTTAAAAAGGAAATTCAGGTTCCATGAGAATGTGCAGTGTATTTAAGGGCCTTACTGTGCTTGGCAGCATGGAAAAAAAGTGGAGTAGAAAATGAACTTGCCAGTACAAATGTCTAATCTGATTGTGAAGTGTTCTGATTTTTAACCATTTGCTTTCTTTTTTTAAACACATGGACAAATCAGATTAGTTTCAGTTGAACTCAGTTTCTTTTTATTTTCTTGCAGTATTTTGTTTACTGAGGCAGTTTGTTTTTTTTTTTTCCTTTTTTTTAATCTTCAGTGTCTCATATATATCCAGAAATATTATAGAGCTCTTGACAGTCCAGGATTGATCTTAATGGTTTTGAGTGCCGAGGATTAAACTGTCTCTAGTTTTTTAGATGGCACTCTGAAAAATGTACATTATTGTTGTTAATAGCAGTTGTTCTCCTGTGTGCATCTTGACAATCAGCAAAACTTCTCCTGTGTGTCCTACAGGAAGCTTCTAGATCCTGCTTTAGCAACGTGCTCAAAGCCATCCATGTTTCTGAATCTTGTCTATAAGTCTCTGAAGGCAGACGTTGTGTTGCGGCGGGTGAAGGCCTTTGTGAAGAGGCTACTGCAAGTCACTTGTGGACAAATGCCACCCTTCATTTGTGGAACCCTGTACCTTCTGTCTGAGCTTCTGAAAGTAAAACCAGAGTTAAGGGTCCAGTTGCAGGATCATGTGGTATAAGATGATTTCTTTATCTCATTGCTTTTTCAATAAGAAAGCACCTTTTCCTAACCTGTTTATTAGTAACCATTTGCTAAGATGTTTCTTGAGATGGGGAGGGATCATTATAGTTGTGTGTTCTAAGCAGAAAAGTTCAATTTCAAGTGCTATATCAAGGACAAAAATCTGTATTTCTTAAACATCAACCATCATTTGTTTAGATTTTTATAAGTAGCTTTATGTGCATTTTTCTAAAAAATCAGAGTATATCTGGAAAGGAAAAGCTGTTTGTTAATGTTTTTTGTTTTTTAGGAGTCAGATGATGAGGAGTGCTTTAAGGATCAAGAAGAGGCTGAGGACAATGAGGAAAAATTTGTGGATGCTTACAAAGAAGCAGAAGATGAAAAGAGAAGTACAGTGGAAAGTTCTGCTAAAACAAACAATTCAAATTCATCAGCCTCGTGGGTGCATCATCTGAATATGGGAGGTAAATCAGCAAGAAAATATATAATTTAGCAGCTAAGAGTCCATAACAGTGACATGTTGATCAAGAGTTGTAAGATTAAGTGATTAAAACATTATTTTAGATTTTAAGTTGAAGTTTGGTTGAAAGTAACCAGTCAGAGCAATTTATCTGTTACCTCAGCAGTGATGAAAAGACTCCATGACTAGTGTATTTCACTTCATACAGTTTGTAATAAACACATTATTTGTGCCTTAGCTGTTAACAGGCTTGGAATTCTTTGCGTCCATGTTCAAACACTTCCGAGCAGTGTAGCCAAGGAGAGGATGTGTAGCTGCTCTCTGGCTTGTGAAGCCTGCTAGAACAGTTTGTCCAGCTTTGAATTTGTGCCCAGTTTCACTCTTCCCTGAAGGCTTCCAGAACAGGCCAGGGGTTTTCAGGACCTTCTTTGGAAGCAGGCAGGAACTCAGCCTGTGCTCTTGTTCATACTCTGTGAAGGGCAGCTGCATACAGCCTTTTCCTGCTGCCAGATGAACCCCTGGCCTGTCCAGCTGGGAGTGATGGGCAGCGTTACTGTTGTAGGGAAGTGAGAATAATGCTCTTGTGAAGTTGCCTGAGAAAATTTGTTTTGCTCCCCTCCACCCCACAGGCAGGAAGAGCGAAGCTTCCTATGATCCTATGCACCGAAGTCCTTTATACTGTGGTGCTGAAAGTACAAGCCTTTGGGAACTGAAGAAGGTGGGACATTCTTGAATTGCTGTTGCTGTGTTTAAAAGTGTGGCCCTTAAACGAAGAGAGGAAAAAGAACTTGGTTATTCTTGAAGTAGCTACTTGAGTAACAACAGAAAGGTTAAAGCTAACACGTTCAGCTTTAAACTTGTATATGTTCCATGCAATACTGATATTCTTGAGTAGGGAATAGTAATTTTTTAAGGGGAGATTTGGACAATAATAATATTTTTTGACTATTCTTAGCTTTGATCATTAAAGCTTTTTAGTGTTGACTTAAATTTTAAATGCAAATGTATTTAATGCAAATAAAAGATTAGAACTCGAAGTTCTTCAGTTGTTAAAGTGCTTCATCAGCCTTGCACTACTATGTATATGTCTGTTATTTGGTAAGTCACAGAGTGGTCTTACAACATATTTTTTAATTAGAAATAAATGAGTGACTCATGTTTTTCAGCTTTCTGAACATTTTCATCCGTCTGTGGCCCTGTTTGCAAAAACAATTTTAGAAGTAAGTGCTTTTGCTAGCTTGTTGCTTTGAAGTTTGATATTTTGTGTTAGGTGTCCTTTGCCATTTGAAAAAATACATATAAAGTCTCCTCGCACTTTGTGGGTAACTAACAGCTCTGCAGAACTCTATACTCTCAAATGCCAAGCTTTTCATGTAATTACAATGTTATATGTAAAGGAGACTGCTCACAAAAGTTCTAATTTTGTAGAAATGTAGGTATTATATGATTCTTAAAGCTTTATTCGAGTTTTTTTGTATCTTTTTATTTAATTATTTTTTAAATATGGGGAACCTTGCCACAGGAACATACTCTTTTTTAAATACTGTTGTGGTACCATGCCAAAACCACTCAAACTTTCACAAATGTGTATTGAAAGTATTTATTTTTCATTTGAATATATGGTATTGAAATGATGCTGAGTAATAACTCCTGTTAGCACAGTACATTGCAAGGCAGTTTATCACCAAAACGAAGCAAAGGAGGTGTGGCTTAGTTAAGAAAATAGTGAAATTGCAAAAAGAAGAACCTGGTCAGGGTTACGTGGTATAGTATCCCCAAGTCTTTATCTTTTTAAAGTATGTTTTAATGTTGTTGTTGAACTGATTGAGCCCTCTGTGTTTAGATGGCGTCTTTCTAAAATGAAGACCTTAATGGTTTTTGGCTTTTTCCTTCTTTCAGGGAAATCACATTCAGTACTCCGGTGACCCTTTGCAGGACTTCACGTTAATGAGATTCTTGGATCGCTTTGTGTACAGAAATCCCAAACTCAGCAAAGGCAAAGGTAGGCACTTCTCTGTACCGTGTGATCTTGGTTATAGGTGCTGTCCGAATCGTCATTCTCTCAGATTGGCTTTGTCAAGTATGTGGGGTGCATGTGGTGCAGCAAAGGAGTGGGATCAGTCTTCAGGGCTGCAAGAGAGATGTCTGTAACCCGGAACCAGCTGCGAGTCACCTCCTGCTGCCCCTCACACCCACAGTGCAGAGCTGCTCACTTTGCAGGAATAAGCAAGGGATGTGGAGATGTAAACACTACAGAATTGTTGAGGCTAGAAGGGACCTCTGAAGTCATGGGCTCAAGCAGAGACACCTAGAGCAGACTCTGCAGATGGCTTTTAAATGTCTCCAGGAGTGGAGACTCCTCTGCCTCTCTGCAACGTGTGCCAGTGCACAGTTGCCCTCATGGTGAAAAAGTGTTTCCAGGTGTTCAGGTGGAGTCTCCTTCATCAACTCAGTGACCCATCACTTGATTCTCTCCAGTGTGCCCATGTCTGCCTTATACTGGAGAGCCCAGACCTGGGCACGGAGCTCGAAGTGTGGTCTGACAAGTACCAGGAAAACCATCAGCCTTCTTTGCTGCAGGGACACAGTGTTGGCTCATGGTAACTGGGTGTCCACCAGGACTACCAGGGTGTTCTTAGCCAAGCTGCTTTTCAGCTGGGCAGCCCCCAGTGTGTACTGGTACCTGGGGTTGTTCCTCCTTCAGTGCAGGACTTCGCCCTTCCCCCTGTTAAACTGCAGGAGGTTTCTGTCAGCCCAGTTCTCCAGCCTCTTGAGGTCATTATGGATGGCAGCACAACCCACTGGTCTATCAGCTGCTCCTAACAGGTCTGTATCAATATTAATAAAATAAAAATTCCTCTCTGATTTATACTCTGATACAGAAAACACCAGCAGTGTGGTAATGCAGCCAAAGAAGAAGCAGTTTATGAAGGATATGCAGAATCTTGCAGGTAAGCCCCTTAAATCACTTAAGATTATGATGACTAAAATATCCTTTGTTGGTTGATGTAGATGTGTCATCTGCACTGTCTATGCTGTTTGTCTTAGCAATAAAGCAAAGTGCCATCCATCAGGAGTGCAGTGGTCATGCCTGATGTTCAGGATCAGACATCATCTTCTTATAAGGATGTATGGATTCTTCACAGATGGAACTTTGGATCTATTGAATCATTTGAAGAAAAAAAAAAAAAGTTGTGGAGAAAGTCAGTATTCTGTAGCCATTTTTATTCTGTTCATTATGATTGAAAAATGGCTTAAAATACCAGAAAAATGGATCTATATAATTATTTAAATCACATTAAGTTCTTTCATTAAATGATAAGGGATTACTCCATACAATGCCACAGCTGCAGCTGTTAGGATGAGTGTAAGATATCTTTGGCATGTTATTTTTCTAAGAGTCTTCCTGCCTCCAGAAATAAGCTGCCTTTTGTCCGGTCCCACTGTTTCCAACAATCAAGAGTAGGATTTGGTGTAAGAACCAGCAGTTAAAAAACCAGAGCAAACTATCAGTAGAACATGCTACTTGAGGACAGAAGAGGTACCATCTTCTGTGGCAGTGTCTCTGTAGCATTCCCAGGGATGTGCTTTTCCACCAGCTTTGGGTCTGTTCTGTTGCAAAGAGGTTTTAGTTATGCAGATTAGTAAGTACTGATGTACTTTGATGGCTGGTTTTATGGCTGTTAAAGCTTAAAGAAAATAGAAATTTTAGCCTATATGCTTTGTCACATTCTTTAGTTTATTCTGAGTTGAAGGAGCAATTTAGGGGCAATTCTGTCCTGAGGATTTAGGACAGAATTTGGGGAATTTAAGTGTTTCACAAATGAAACATGATACAAAAATATGGATATAGTAATATGGCTACCAAAGTCTGCAGTTGTTGCTTGTAGCTGATCTCTGCGGAGGCGTAGGGTGCTGAGATTGCAAATCTGCTGCAATTCTACTGTTCATTTGAAGAGTCCTTCTGTGAGTGTGCTGATCTGGTTTCAGAAACTTGGACCCATGTCACTTAGAAATTATTATAATCTGTGCCTACTGAGATAATCTGTAGCCTTTCTTCTTTTGATTTACTTCTGAGGAGGAGGGAAGGGGAATGTGAGAGGCCAAAAAGGTCCTCCACAAGGAACCTGGTCATTACCCTGGTTGATCTGCTCTTGCAGTGTCATATTTTGCCTCAGTTCCGCAGAAATAGGGGCAGGTTGAGGCTTGATCCCTTCCTCAGTGTGCTCAGCTGGCTCATGGTCCTGCTCTGCAGCTCCTGACAAGCATTTCCACTGCCAGGGAGTGCTGGGTGGAAGTAATTACAGTGTTTCAGTGCATGGCAGCAAGTTCATCTTGCTCCCTACTTTCTTTCCCATTATTGTTTTAAATGTATTCCTGCTGTAGGTGATTGCATCCCCCTGCCTTGCTGATAAATAACTGAGAACCTGGTTAGGGCTCTGCCACTTGAGTTTTTCCATAGGGTCTTTTCCATACTTCACACTGGAGTACAGTATATGCATTGTGTTAGTTTGAAGAGGTTTTCAGATAAGCTCCCCATTATTGAATGGATGACACTGTGTCTGCTTTTGTCTGTGTGTGCTGCTTAACCTCTGGAAAGAATAACCAGCATTTCAACTTGGGGTAAAATCAGTTCTTTTTTTGTTTTTGCAGTCAACAGTAAGGAATTCCGGGCCAAAGATGAAAGCAAAATCCCAGTGGATGAAGTGTTCTTTCACAGGTAATGGAATACTTGTGAATGTTCATTTTAAGTGTTGTTTTTTTAATGCAATGCCATTAAAACCCACTGCATTTTCTGGTATTTCAGGTGTTTGCAAATTTTGATTGAGTGACTTGAAATGATAGTGCTTTTCTTGGACATAACTTTAACATTTGTCAAAAGTGCTTAGGAAAGATTATCACCTGTGAACAAAGGCAATTGGGGCTTGTAGTTTAAGTAAATTGAGTAAGCTGACATTATAATAGAGAAGCCTTAAGTAATGGGTAGTGATGAATATCTTGTGGGTTGTTTATGTTATTAGCATCAAAGCTTATTAGAATAGAGCAAAGCAAAAGAAAGTCAGAGGAACTACTTTTCAGCATATTTAGGTTTTTTATTACTTATAGTTATTTCTGTTTCTTTGAATTTCCTTTGAGATTATGATATACAAATGCAGTTGTAGTACTAAAATTGAAGTGATATGCATTGGGCAAAGATTTGTTTTTATTAGATCAAAATACGATTAGCTGTGTCTCCTTAGGAAATTATTATTTGAATTAACTTAATTTATTATAAATTAATTGATACTATAATATCGAGGAATATACTACTGATAAATAAAATAGGGGTGTTAGTTTTGAGATTAAAGAAAAGCATCTTATAAACATGCCCCTCTCTGAAAAGTTAACAGTATTGTTACATTGAAGATGGCTGAAACTGAGATTACACATTTAAAGTCTTCTGTACAAAGTACTCTTTTGTATATGGTCAAAATTGCCTTCTGTGTTTGGTGTTTCTTTAACGTGAAATGAATGTGGAAATGGCTGACAGAAGATAAAAACTAAGACCCAAAAGAAGAGGACTATGTGAGAAAATTTGATAAAACTTGATGGGTGAATGCCTTCTTTATTTTTTTCTCAATTATATTCAAGTTGAATTTGATCCTTTCTTCCTTCTCATTCTAAGGCAGATTTTTACGTCTTTGTTGTGCTCTTTTATAAATTCACTATATTAAAAATAACTTCTGCCACCTTTGGCCAGTGAAATTTCATTATTTTAAATATTACAGTAGTGACTGATTTTTTGAAAAACAAAGGAAGTACAAATCTCTTGATTTTAGATGTGTTTGAAACCATCACTTAAAGTTTTCAACTGGCAACATACATGGGAAACAATCTGCAGATTTTTAAATAAAAAGTCATAAAGATCATGCCCTGTAATTTTGTGTCTGAGAACAATATATTATTTCAGATTTTATTCTAAGTTCGATAAGAAGAGAGAGAAACAAAAGCGTCTGGATGATGAAGAAAGTGTGGAAGATGTGGATGATGATGAATTTGAAAGAGCATTGGGTAAGGCTGTGTTCTTCCTTGCAGTAACTATCCCAGTATTCCCAGATTTTTCAGATTATTAATTTATCCTTTTCATAGTTCATATTGTGTAAAAGAACCAGATAGAGGAATATGGGAGTGGGAGAAAACTGGCTTTCCAGTTGCTCTCACAGCAGTTCCTGCTGTGTGCTGTGTGAGCCAGCTGGGTGGCTGTTTGTAAAAGAGGCCTTGCTCCCACCACTGCAGTAGTCAGCTTGTTTGAGTGGCTGGAAATTGCCTGATTTTCAACTTAAACTCCTGAGTGGCAGTTCATGCCCTTTTGTTCTTTTCCGAATGTAGTCTGAGTAACCTTTTCTAATAGCACATAACATTTGCCTCTATTTTTTCTTCACTGCTCGGCCTTTTTCAGTCTTGCTTACAGTTCCCCTTGTCATTTCTAACATCTTTCATGAGGTTATGAGTTTAGTAAGGCCATTGGCACACTTCTGCAGTAGCCTTAGCTCTTCCTGTTGCATGTATTTTGCTTTGGAATTAGTGTATGATTTGTTCCAGAATTTAAATTTGTCAGTGTACCAGAAAATGTCCATTATTTTATTATTTCAAATTTTACTTATAGATATTAAAAAAAAAATCCAGTTAACTCTCCATAAGTGTTTTGTACAGTATTTTGAGAGAATTCTACATTCTTTTATCAGGGTTCTTAGTGACTCAATTAATGTGGTCTTAGTTATGACAAGAATCTGTTACTAATTGCATTTGTCTTTTATTGTTAGTATCTCTAATGAGAATTAGCTTCATAAATTCAGAAGCTTAAAATAATGACCCTATATCTGAAAATTAGATATTTTGCAATGCTAGAATCACAGAATAGCTTGGGTTGGAAGGGACCTTAAAGATGATCTCATTCCATCCCTCCTGCTGAGGGCAGGGACACCTTCCACAAGATCAGGTTGCTCCATCCAACCTGGCCTTGAACACTTTCAGGGATGGGGCATCCACAGCTTCTCTGGGCAACCTGTGCCAGTGCCTTACTACCCTCACAGAGAAGCATGTTTTCCTAATACCTAATCTAAACTCTGTTTCAGTTTGAACTATTCCCCCTCGTCCTGTCACTACATGCCCTTGGAAAAAGTCCCTCTCCAGCTCTCTTATAGCATCCTTTAGGTACTGGAAGGCTGCAGTAAGGTCACCCTGAAACCTCCTCTTCTCCAGGCTGAACAACTTCAATGCTAGGAGAGGTGCTCCAGCTCTGTGGTTGTCTTTGTGGCCCTCCTCTGGACTTGCTCCAACAGGTCCATGTACTTGCTGGATGCAATGACTTGCATATTTCTTTGTAGTAATAACATTTTTCTTCCTCCCTAGATACTTTTGAAGCTGCTGATAATGCTGTTGTTGATGACCTTGATTTTGCTGGGTAAGACTTCAGATTAGTTCTTGCTCCTCTTGTCTTAATATCTACGTAGAGTTTTACTCTGTGAAACTAGATAGACCTTTTTCAGAACAACTCAGAATATCACCTTGTAAAAAAGGCAGTATCAGTTTTACACTGAGTAATGCAGGTTTTCCACATGTCCCATAATAGTTAATTAGGACCTTGGGATGCTAATAATCCTTAAATGAGACCTGTAGTATTGGATTGTCTTAATTAATTAATTGTTTATCTTATACAATGGAGTGACCCAGTAAGCAGTGTAAAATCTTGTTTTGCATTGTCTCAGGTTTCTGTTTTAGAATTACCAAGTACAAAAGGAAGCAGAATGAGGCATAATGGCACTGCTGCCATAAGGACTGGTTGTAACTGAACCTAACACAGTTAATAAGCTTTGTGAGATCCAGAGTCACAGAGCTCAGCTCTCCTGAAGTCAGCACTTTCATTAATCATAGCATCATTTAGGTGGGAAAGGACCTTTAGGTTCATTGAGTCCAATTGTAAATGATTAAGTAGCTTCCGTTTTACTCAGAGAATCTATAATGCAGCATTTGAATTGGCACAGAAAATTTTTCCCTTGAGGCGACAGCAGAATTAAAGTCTAAACTCCTGGAGTTACCTGAAACATTTTTGTGATCTTGACTGGTGTTTAATAGAGCAGTTTGTGTGTTTTACAGAAAAGACTTTCTGAAAAGGAACAAACACACAGAGGAGATAAAATACTGAAGCTGTCATTTTTGCTAATTTCAGAATAGGATTCTCTACAGAACTTCTTAAAATGGTTGACTTTTATAATACAGCTGCCTATACTAATGTTGAAAACATACCTGAGTGTATAATATGTATATTTTAGGTCACAGCCTACATTTGCAGTAGTTTGCAATGGTGTTGAACTTTCCTAACATAGTGTTTGCCAGTAGATAGAAGTCATCTAGATGCAAACAGTATTTTTCCAGATGAAGTGCTAAGCTTGTTACATCTTCTTTTAGTAATATAAAAAAAAATCCCAAAGGCGGCAAGAAAGGCCAAGGTGGTGAGGGATCTGGTGCTGACTGGGAGGATTCTGATGATGAAGATGACTTCAGTGATCTGGATGATGAGGAAGTCTCCTTAGGAAGTATGGAGGAAGACTTTGAAGAGGATATGGATGAAGAGGGAGGTGTATTTATGGATGTGTCTGAAGATGATAATGACCTAGGTAAAGTGCCATTTGTTACAGAAAAAGAGGAAGAAAAAGCTTTAAAAATAGGTTATTTAATATGTAACTACATATGCAAATTCCAGTTTAGTTATGTAGGTGGGAAGTTTGGCTTAGGCAAAGAAATGACAAGTCCTTCTCTGTACAATGAAGTCTTAAGAGAAGCATTTCCTGGCACAGTCTCTTAGGTGAGAGTGGGAATTAGGCATCTGGGTATAAAAACTTCCAAATGAGACATGTTTCTTTCATTCTGAAAATTGGTGTAACAACAGTAGCTTTAAGCAAATAACTGGCTTCACTAGGCAGAAATATTAGAAGAGCTCAAGGAGAAATATAAAAGCTCTGGTAATTGATAATTTTTATATTTTAGACATAGTTAATGCTGATTCTTTTTAGATAAAGTAACTTTTATTGAAATGGCTGTCTCACAAGTAACAACTTACTCTTGTATTACAGCTATGCACTCAAGTTTTTATTACTGTAGTTGTAACTGTTTCTTGTACCTGCATGGTTTTCTTTTTTCACCTGAAAAGCACAGTTTACATGGAATACAGTGCATGTGGCTGGAAAAGCAGAGATTAATGGAGTATTTCAATGAATAACTAAAGGTCACAGGAAGATGACTGAGGGTAGATGAGGTAAACTGTTCATACAGTTGTTAACACAATCTTTTGTGAGATGATTATTTCACCAAACTTTCCACGCAGACATTCGAAGTTTACCTAATGCCTGCTTTTAGCTTTTCTATTTTATATACAAAAATCACTCCCGTCTGGTGCTGTGGAAACAACATGAAGAACAGCACACCACAGACGAATTTTAAATTGTCCAGCTTGAGGAAATACTAGATTTGCTTGTGTGCACTGCCTTTTAAAGACTTTGGACCATTATGGCAAATACGCCTAAAAAGGAATTTTAGTCTCTGCTGCACATTAAATACATGTACATGGTGTGAAAATTGGAGACTGATGTATTTGGGTTTTTTTCCTATCAGACTCAAATAATGACAAGCAACTGAAATCCATCAGTAAAAAGGGCAAGAAAAAGAAAGATACGAATTTTGCGGGATCACTGCAAGGTAAGAAAACACTGACATGAAAGCTTAATACAACTAAAATAGTCTAAAAACCTTTGGAATAGAGGGATTTACTACAGTAGATTATCACATTTTGGATCTAGGTTCAGATTTGAATAAACCATAAATGAAAATGAGATTGTCCCCCAACCAGCATAATTCAGAGTAACAATCTGCTGTTGAAGACATGAGAGTTGAAGGAGGAATTTTGAAGAAGGATGAAGTTGTACTGGTTGTTTGTGCATCTGTTACACCTGATGCACAGATATGTGCTATTTAATTCTTGGTTGGAAACTTTTTTTCCTTTCCTTTTAGGGGAAGTGGGGAACAAAGATTTCCAACACAGCTAATTCAGATGATCTCATTAAGAAAAAGTTCTAAACATTTAAAACACAGTAAAACTTTGTTACAGTGTCTTTGGGAACTTGAAATTGTGTCTCATAAGAATAATTCTCTTTGTTTGAAGGATCCAGACGAGGAAAGAAGAGAAAACACCAGGATGCTGGTATACTGGCATCTGCAGAAGAGGTGAGTTTGATCAGTGCTTAACAAAAAGTGACCAAGCATTTTACCTGTTGCTTTGTATCAGAATACTAAAATTTCTCTCTTTAAAGTTTGGCTATCTGCTGGATGAAAACGCTGGGTCTAAGTTTGACAATATTGGAATGAACGCCATGGCCAACAGAGATAATGCGAGTAAGTACCCACTGCAAGGTAGCAGGCAGTTGCAATGCTGAAATTCACTTCTTTCCCTTCAGGTTCTGTATGTGAAAACATGAACCACCTTTAACTGGAATACAGGGTCAGAAACCACACACAGCAGGGACAGTAGTAACAAGTAGTTACTCCACATCAGTAAGATGTGACAGTTTTCTCTGGTGACGAGAGATGCACAGTGCTAAACATTAACTGGGAGTAGTGGAGTGAATAAGGCTTCAGAAAAGAGGGAGAGGCTGTCGTTGGCCCTTTCACACTGTAAACAGGGACAGGCAGGATGCTCTTTGTCAAGCATTTGTGTGAATTCTGCTCAGGTAAAGTGTCCCTGATTCCGTGGGAAGGGAAGGCATAAGGTATTGCTGTCTTTACCTACCTATTGGACTGTCTCCTTGCAGTATCAGTGAAGCAGAAAGTAGTTTTCCCAAAGTAATTCTAATGAATTACATGTGTATGTGCTGGTTGAATAAAGCTTTGTAAAGCTTTTACAAGTCTTGCTGGTGTCACTTGAAAAATGTTAGGAGCACTCAAACACTGTTCCTAATGCAAATGTGTCTAGCATTAGTAAAATACAAAGCGATGTCTAAAACTCTGAGATGGAAGGGTTTGTTTTGTGAAACGAAAAAACCCACAGCTTTCTCAAAAAAAAAGGCAGTTTGCACTTTATTAACCTTTATAAATACAGTAGTCAAGTTTTAACTTTTACATGATTGGTCTGTATGCCACATCACAGTCAGAGGTATCCATTGGCTTCTTATTTCTCACCTTTCCTCCTACAGATGTCAAACAGATCCAGTGGGAAATAGAGCGTGACAAGTGGCTTCACAACAGGGATGTGAAAAGCATCATCAAAAAGAAGAAACAGTTCAGGCACAGAGGGCTGAAAAACAAGTACAAAGGCAAGAAATCAAGACGATGAACTGGACATCTTGATGTGGACATTTGAAAAATAATTATTCTTAAATAGTTTTTTATTTAATCACACTTTTCTTACTTCAGTTCTTGCTGCTTAACCATGTCATCTGGTCATTCTCCCTTATGCCATGAATTCCAGACCGCTCATTGGATTTGTAATAAACTGAAAAATAGGAAAATCCATGTCAGCTCTAAGTTAGACATACCTGACGAGCAGCCCCTTTGTGGCTGGTTTTATTCAGTGTATAACCCTCCAGCTCTGAGGTCTCTATCCAACAGTCTGACACTCCAGCCACACCTTAACAATAAAAACTTCTGCAGTGTCTCCTGGGGAAAGTTTTATATATGTATAAATTAAGATGCAACGGAAGCTTCAGCCATCCTTCTGAAGCCAATGACTACAAACTCACCTTCCAGAATTGATGGAAACCTCTTCTGCATTGTGTATCTGAAATCTGACAAGAAAGATAAATCACAGTTACTTTCCCAGCATATATTAAGATGAATAATTAAATGCACTATTTTTCTAACTAGAGTTGTTTTATCAAAATTTGTCTGAGCTCTTTAGTTACAGCCACCATTAAATAATGTGATAGGAATTTATTTTTAAAAAACAATTTCAGAGACTGTATTCAGGTTACTCTCATGTGCAGCCCCATATCACAGTGTTTTTTGAACTTCCTCGCAATTGTGATAACCAAGTCCAAGCTAGAGATTCACAGAAAGCTGCATGCCTCTCATAGACTGACATGGAAATAAAACCAGGGAAATTTTGTTTCCTTGTGCAGATTTAGATGTTCACTGAATCGTTCCATGGGTCGCTGTGACAAAACAGTAGAAAATCACAACAGGTTTATGGTATTTTAATTATTTACAGCAGCTCGAAAAAGGATGTTGACCATTCTACTAGTAACACAAAGAAAGCAGTACAAGCCTCACTCTGAGTTCACTGAGCTGTTAGATTAGCTCACTGCACCTTACGGAACTGCAATTATAGAAAATAGGCAAATACGTATAAGAATTGCAAAAGAGGAGAAAAAATCCCAAAGATGAATGATGAAGATGAAGTGTCAAGTTACAATAGGGTGAAAACATCTGTTCTCCACATTTTTGTTACGTGTATTTTTGAATAAAAATGCAAAGATGGCTGAAATTTAACAGCCTGACATCATCTGGATCTTGGAAAACAAATCCAAACTGATGTGAAGGTGAAGCTCAGCTTGTACGTGGCATTGAAGGCCATACCACTGGTGAAATGGGTGGATTCTTGCCCTGCCAGCCAAAGCAGCAGCTGCCTTTTGGCTGGCCGTGACCCTGCAGGTAGCAGCAGGACGGGCTCTTTCCGTGCAGGGACGCAGATCTGCCTAACGCGTGCTGCACCCTGCAGAGCCCTGCATGCAAAGTAAGGCCGCTGCTCGGCAGAGCAAACCTCCTTGTAGTAACCAAACCTCCTTGTAGGAACCAAACTGGTGCTTTGCTTATTCGTTCTGTTACCTGGGCACGGAGTCTTAAGTCTAAGAGACCTGAGGAACTGAAGCTAAATAATGCGGGGAGACGACGCTGGCTGCCTCCTGCAAGCCGGGTCTGTCCTCAGCCTGAGGAATGTCAAATCGCAGGGGCTGCGACACCCAGCCACAACCGGGGCATCCCTTCAAGGGCTCAACACCAGATGCCTGAAACAGGACCGATCAATTCCTGCCTCATTTGCGGACAGCCTCTCTCCTTTTAAATCGTTATCTGGCCCGGTGCTGTTACAATAAAACCGCGCAGGATTCCTCTTTGTTCCTGGGGTGGTGGCGTGCTGCCCCCCGAAGGACTGCACGCGGGCTTGGGTTTGTAAAACTACAACAGCAGCTCGTTCTTCAGAGGTGAATCCTAGGGGGTCCGCCAAGAAGCCACCCCTGTGCGCCTGCACTCACCCAAGCCGAACTCGTGACCCCACACGGCAGGATTTCCTTACAAAACCCGGGCGGAGCGCGGCGCTCAGCGGGCACGGCCGGCGGCCCCCGCGCGGAGGAGCGTCCCCTGCCCGCCCCCCGTCCCCGTGGA
>VZSE01013243.1:1391922-1695001 GCA_013398275.1 Promerops cafer | reverse complement strand
ATGGCCGGGGCCCGGCGCCTTGCCCCGCCCGCCGCGCTGCGCAGGCGCCGCCGCTCCTCGGTCTCACGGCCCCGTCATGGCCGTGGCCGGGCCGCTGAGGCCGCCCGGCAGCGAGCGTTGCGAAATATGAGCTGTGAAAAAATCTTCTCAAGAAAGGGTGGGTTTTGTTGTACATCCGGCTTAATTAACGAGAAAAGAGATTAATCCACGAGGCAGGTAGCGGGTAGCAGGCGAGCGCTAAGTGATAGCCAGGTGTTAGAAATACAAATGACTTCGGCGGTAGAATTGCCTTGTTAAGGTTTTGGGCCCGTTATGCTTCACTAATCTCAGACCCAGGAAAAGGTTAATAATGCCAGGTCAGAAGGATGGACTACTGATAGTGGACACAAAGAATGCAGCATTTATGGGCCACAAAGACATCCATTAGAACCCCCAAGATAAGGAAGAAACTGATGAAGCAAACTCAGCTCCGACTGGGTAAATGGTAATTTATGGCAGGGGCAGATTGTGATCACCGACTCATGGCGACGGACCCAAGAAAACCACCGACCCAAAAGAAGAGAAAGACTGAGCATGTTGACTGATAAGCATGAGAAGCAACACAATCATTAACTAATAGAAGATAAAAGACTAATTAATAAGGGAACTATCACTTGCAGCGAATGAACACTAATTCCTTAGTTTGCTAAATTGTATAAATAGTAAAACTTTTGATGGTTGGCGTGCTTGATTTGTGGAATACCTTGGAGCACTCACGTTTGTACAACTCTGAAATAAATAATCAGTATGTCTCCCAAGTGTCAGGAAAATTAATCCATGATGCCGGAAGTTTATGTCCAAGAAGGAGACAGAGGAGTCCTGTAACTTTATTTGAATAAAGGCCATGGGCATTTCTCATGGAGTCTCTCAAATTGTTTGGGGATGCAGCCCCCTTTTAATCCTAAGTTCCTGACTGCATCTCCCTCTTCCTTTACCCCATTGGCTGAGGTACTTGGAAGGTACAGACTTCCCGAATTGCCTGTTCCCCTCGAGTATGCATCCCTCTTTTGTTATATAAAAGAAAGAAAAACCTATTCATAATTCTGTTAAATCTTTGTTCTTTTTCTCTAGGATTCAGAATTTAATGCAGCCTTGGCTGAGCAACAGTCTGTTGATAGTAACACTTTCTAGAGCTAAGAGTTTCTTCTGTTACTTCCCTATCTATAAGTTCCTAGCCCTATCTACAAGTAGATTCACATGGTCTGTAAAGACACAGTCACCTTATTCCTTTAATTTTCATTGTCTTCTATTATAGATACTGCTCTTAACTCATATTATGTGACTGACTTTATTGCCAAAATAAAAACTTTTCTGATTTTCCTTAATGGGGACTTAATTTTCTTTGTAAGATGCATTCCCCCCCCGCTAGTGTTTTGTAAGATTGTATATAATATTTTTGCTGCTCATTCTTACAGGGTGATTAATACTCCAATTCTCTTTTCCCTGGTGGCTGAGTTTTGCAAGAATTGCTTGTACTCAGTGGGATTTCTTAGTTAAGTAATTCCTGCTCTGAGGATTTTAAGTGAACAGGATCAACCCAAGCAGCAGAAGCTTAGGGTTGTTGGAGAAAACATGCATCTAGGAAAGGAATTCATTGCATTATCATAGTAGCAGTTGCGGCTCTCACCAGAGAGGGTCTCGTTTAGCATATAGAATTTGCATTGCTTGGCAAGTTCTGATCTGGAAAGAAACTGTAGTGTATTTAGGGGCTTAAAAAGTATGCCGGGCCCTACACAGAGGTTGTATGTCATATCTTGGCACTGGCTTATTTCTCACAGAGTTTGGAGGAGTTCAGGTGTGGAGACATGATACTGGTTGTCTCTGATGTTTAGTAACTCAGTAAACCTCTCCTGCTCAGGGCGAAGGATGAGTAGATAAAAAAAAGGTCTCACACCGTTAAGGTCAGACAGTTTGTGGTAGCTCAGCAGGGGAATATTTTACTAAAGACCACTGCCAGTAGGAAAGGAGGTACACAGCTCCCCATGGTTTGCTGAGGAATGCAGCACCTTGTTACTGGGTAGGCCCTCTGGTAGAAAAGCCTTTATGGAAGGTTTCACAGAAGAAATGGGAAAGCAGGAGGGAGAGGAAATGATGCATCTGTGCAGTATAGCATGGTTTCAGTCTGCAGGTAAATATTTTAGAATTTTTTCCCATTTGGATATTTACTTCTACATTTTAAAACTGTGCTAAACAGATTCCTTGCCCTAATTTCCTATGGCTTGCAAATCGTGGTGAAAAAAGGCAAGACTAGAGGAAAAAGAATGAAAAGGAAAGATTACCTGCCCCAGTCTGAAACTAGAAATTGCAGGGCTCTCTCTTGCCCCTTGATGTGACACTGGGACCCACCAAGCCATAGTGCCACCGTGCAAAAATAAAAATATCTCTGCAGGTCTCTTTCCTTCTTGAGCCAAGGGGCCCTGATGTCTGGCTTCCTCTTCCAGCTTCTTGGGTGTTTTCCATGTTGGGCTCAAACTCTTTGGCATTTGCCATGCTTAGATGGTCATGAACATGTGTGATGAAGGAACTTGCATTGAGGCCATTCAAAAGCTTTGTTTCTTAAAGCTGTAATATTATCCTCATTCCTTTCACTTGTTAAGTATTATGAAGGTTAAATTACAGCAAGGTCTCACTATACTAAAGGTTTTCCCCAGCTCAGGTGTGTGTAGGACAGAGAGAAACTGATGCAAAGGACTCTTGATGAAATAGGGATTAAAGACAGTGGATCTTCAGGGATCAGTAGTTCCCAGGGATAGCTCACAGAGTTGAGAAGCCAGTAGGGAATTTAGATATTGGGAATTTTAGGTTTGTTAATCGTAGCTTTTTGTTAAAATGAAACTTGCTTTTGTGCATGTCTTGGCAGATGTGAGCATGGATTTGTACAAAAATGGGAGAGATATAAATGATATCCATCATACAATGTCTTATATAAAAGCATGGTATTAGGTGGTATATAACTGATAAATGTATTATAAGACATTGTATAATGTGTACATGTTACATATATGTTACTGTATAAATGACATGTATCAGCTGCTTCCACCGAAGCTTCTGAGGCCCTTTATGTAAGATAGGGTGGAATTTATTTGTTTCTGGAAATAACCTTCCACAAAAAGCATGGGTTGTTTGCACCACGTTTTCCATGTTAGTGCATCTGGCAGCTGGATTCACATGGGACTCACCACGGGAGGCAGTGGCAGCTCCACAGCTCCATTGTGGGGGACCCCGTGGGAAGCCTTCCAAGCTCTTCCCCACGGAAGGACACGGGGAGGGTGCTGTGGGTCAAGGTGAACACACTGTTCCCTTGCTCTGTCCTGCCAGCAACTGGTAGAGCAGCAGTGGGGCAAATGGGAATCATGGAAGCCTTGGGGAAGCTGGCTCTGTGGCGCAGCTCCAGGAACTGGCCACAGGCTCATGCTGGAATGGGATGCAGTATTGGGGTGGCTTTACTGCAAGATGCTTTCCAGAGGGTAAGGAGTGGGAAGGATGCAGGTGTCTGGGGGGAACAGCTCTTCTAGTACTTGTTCTGGCACGTGCTTCACAGACACAGCTACAGGCACAGCTGAGGACATGCACTAGCAGGGACATTGAATAAGTGGCTCTGCTTTGCCCTTGACTCGGGGCAGCAGAGAGAGGCAGACACTACCCTCAGCAGAATGAGTGGATTTTCTTGCTAATTCCTTCCTTCTCCTACCCAGAATCTTCCCATGTGTCTCTCTGTAAAAGACAGGAAAGCTCCCCTCATTTTCTATCACTGACTACGTTATGAATATATTAAAAAAATATTAAGTGCATTGTTGAGTTAGTTCTGCCTCCAGTTATTAGTGAGTCAGGAAGGTTAGAGTTACAAAGCTGTTGAGGATGTCATTAATGGAAAACATTACTTTGTTTACAATCATTTGAGTGCTCTGGTGTTGTCATTTGATGACTATTATACTGAATTAAACTTTGTAATGAGAAGGCTCTGACATCTTATTTAAACCTCTGACATGTTTTATTTTGTTCTCTGGGTTTCTTGGTGCAGGTATGAAATGGCTTATCTAAATTTTAAATTATTTGATATTTACAACTGTCCAGAGTATACATGTAAGCACAGAACTAATTTTATTAAATGTGGAGATCCAGGTAAATATCAGGTTAGTGAAAAGAAATTGTCAAACCATTTAAAACTGGTTTTTTCTCTTCCTGCACTCCTGCACAAAGGTTATTAAAATGAAGTCCTGCAGCAAGTAAGGCTATTTCTCCTGAGATAGGAAAGAAGATAATTTTGGATGACGAATGCCTTCTGATTAGGGGCTCTTTCACACAGGAAGCTCTCACAAATCATTGCTGCACCTGTGTAAAAAACATGTTCTCTCTTCTGTTTCTGTTTAATTCTGAAGAAGATAATATAGATTCCATTTCTAAGGATTTTGATAACACATCTGAATTATAATCACCTCCCCAAGTCTATTTTCAAGGAGAAAGGTACGGTGGGTTTTTTATTTTTCCAAGAACAAGCCTCATCTCTCTGACTGTATCAGTGTGCAAGACTAATTCTGGGGCCATATCTATTTTTTGCACCCAAGCAGGTGGCACTGAGGGAAAACAATTTGGAAACAGTGGGAGTCTCATGATCCTGAGGGGGGGCTCTCTTAGCACCCCCTACAATTTAGAGTAGCCTCAGGAGTGTTGGAGTTGACATAAGCAAGGACATAGGTAGAGCTTTTGCAGTGCTCTGAAATTGCTGGAGTGTCACGATTTCCTTTTTTATGCAGCTCTTTTCTGTGCATAGTCATGATGGGAATGAATGTGGCAGCAGTGTCTCTGGGACATTGGCTGTCTCCTTGCGAAGAGGTGTGAGGTTAAAACTCCAGTGTTTCTGGTACTTGGTCACTGAACCGTGGCAGATACTTAGCACTTCCAAGATGCACCACAGAGGAAATGAATAGTTGGTTAAGGGATAGAGATTTTTTTTCCATGTATTATTGTTATTCTTTCCTGCATGAGGCAGGAAAAAATAAAATGTATCTGGCAAAAAGATTTAATGTGTATAATGTGCTTTCAGAAGTGTTTATGCTTCTCTGAGGATTACAGTCTCTTAAGGATTTCAAGAAAATTATTGAAAAATGGGAGATGATTGTAACAGCTGTGGTTTTCTAAAGGAGCTTTTCCAGACAGGAGGTTGACAAATGGTTCCTTACTATTTCCCAGGTCCCAGGTAGTTATGGGATAGTATTCAATGACAATATTACAGTCTTTCCAGTTACTTTCTACAGTTGCTTCATGACATAAACAAACCTTAGAAGTGGTGATAAGGTCCTTATTATGATTATCTTAGAATTTTGTTCTACATGCCTTTATTAATAAAAATATTTGATAGCTCCCAGTATGTTATTGGTTGCAAAATGTTTGGTTATACTCTCACTTTGGTTGCCAGGATAGATGAGTGATCTAAAATTGTGACCTCTTTCTCCCACTCCAGATAGTAGTGTTGTTTCAAAATCCTAAAGATACAGCTGTTTCAATTTTCCATTTCCATAACAATGGAACGCAAAGTGTCCCCAGTTACAGCTCCAGGGATGAGTTCTTCTCAGGATTTATGAAAGATCTGTATTTTTACAGATACTGATTGTAGGTGAAAAAGCAATGGAAAAAAAAAATTAAAAACAACTGAATGGGGCCAGTGGGAAAACAGCTGTGCCATAATTAATTTCCTGATGGCTGTACATCATGATAAAGGAGGCAGCTGAATGCCAGAAGGGGAGAATGTCCAAAAGATGCTTTGTTTCTGTGTATTTGTTCTTCCAGCAAAGGGTGAGGGAATTGCATGGCAGCTGGACAACAGCATTGGGTCAACATTCTGCCACTTAAGTGTTGGAGGTTCAAAGTGTTAATGAAATGGCAGTTTGTTTCTTTACTGTTTCGCCACATTAGGCCAAATACCACATTAGCAACCCATATTTTAGGTGTTAGGCTTTGTCTGTTAAAAGATATTTACAGGACAGTATAGTCACAGAAGGAAAGCACATAGTGAGATTCATGTTTATGTGTGGAAACTGTTTACCTACAAAAGTTCAGAGGAAGCCTCTGTCATTCTCTTGTACAGACAGTACCATGGAAAGGACAGGCTGTTCCTTTTGTCTGCATTGATGTAACCAACAGGCAACAGAAGGCAATTCTTCAGTTGTACAGAAAAAAAGTACCCAGTTAGAAAGAAAGGTCACACTGATGCTTTTTTCTCTTCTTTACAATCAGCTGGGGATCCTGTTTTGATCCTGCAGTCACCTGGAACAAACACATTGAAGATAAGAATACTATGGTCATAATATATGAAGACCTGAAAGGGGTGCAACACATGCTGTTTACTGACAGCCAAAACACATCTGAGCCCATTCCTTGAAATCTGCTGCAATTAAGAGGAAATGGCACAGGTTTCTGAAAGAGCAAAGTCCAGTGGATTTTAGTGACAAGTTGAGTCTGGCTATACAGAAGCAGAGCTCCAGAAAACAGAAATGCAACACAGAGAACAGTGAATGAAATTAGTAGATGATAGCTATGCACATCTCAGGTGGGTAACTCCCTTTTTTACAGGAAGCATACTGCACATCTCACTTGCATTGTACTGCTTTCAGAACCTGACTGCCAGTGTAAAGCAGATAGCTGCATTCTTTGTATTCTCACCAACAGCAGAGCAGGTCCAGGTCACTGAAGGAAGGCACACTTTCCAGCCAGTGAGTGTTAAAGCTCAGGAGCCTCATGGTGCTGTTGGCTTGATTCTTTTCCATAAAGGTGAATCTGTTTGTCTTTTGCCAGAGCGGTAAATGGTAGCTCTGGAATTTGGATCAATAGATGGTTCATATTTATGTATATGTTATATTTATGTATAAGTTCCAAGGCTGCGTGTTGTTTAAGAAACACCAGTTGTGCTTCAGGAATCTCAACTGATTTCATCCAAGGGCCAGTACCATTCCATAAAGCCCTGAATAATTCGATTAGCAGAAGTGCCCTACAAGAAGCACACCCTCCCTTGTGGTATGCACTACACACCAACTAAAACAAAGAAGAGTTTTATCTTGGCTTCTGTCACTGCTGGGGATAGCCAGTAGACTGAGGGCCTCCACAGATCTTCTTTTTCTAAAAACCCTCGGGATTGCCTATGGACCACAGTCAACTCACAGAATCCAGGTGCTCCATAGATTGATCTGTGTTCTTTACCCATGGATCAGGCTAGAACCTTAGACAACCCCCAACTGTGGGCTCTCCAAAATCTAGGTTAGAGGTAGACTGTGGTTTAGAGCAGTGTCTGGTTGCAACAAACAAAGCTATTGCAGTTAAAAACCACACTTCTGAGTTTTGTGGGTTGGTGTCACAGCTGCTGGTCACCTTTTCTAGTCTTCTGCAGCTGTACAAGGTATATGCCAGAGCTATAAAAGCAGACCAGTAACTTCCTGTGGTTGCTTTATGTTCACATTCTATTGAAGACACTAAACATAAAGCAAATGTGTGTATTATTCTGTCAAATATTTTTTCTTACAGGAAAAAAAATATTCTGAAATATGATAAGAGAGAAAAGTTAATATTTTGTTTTAAATGATACTCTTTGGTTGTAAGAGTCAAGGGTAATAATTTCCTCTTCTTTATATTCAAGGTGTTTTTGGAGTCTGGAAGAATGTTTTTGCTGAAGCTCAGAACCAGAAATTGGCTACCAAATTCACAGTGTGCTTAGAAGTAGCTAAGCTGGGAGTGAAGTTTAAATATGATGTGTACTGCAAGGCCTGAACATCCTTTGCAGAAAAAACCCACTAATGTTTAGGCTGTTTTTCATTCACTTCTATGAAATAAATCAGAAACCAGGACAACATCCAGTTTAAAAATTTTGAATATCCATGCAATTTGCAAACCTGTTTTTGCTGGCTTAATTTACACAAGCAGTCCTTGCTTGTGCAGTTAGTATCATTGAAGGCCATTGGGCTCTCTTAAACAACCTGTAGAGCTTTGGCCTCCTATGTTTTTAACGTTGAATTTTAGCTTTGATTTCTTGTTTCTGGTTGAATTCTGTGTGGAATATATATGCCGTAATTAAACCTGCTGAAATAATTGGAAATATATTCAGTAGGTTGGAAGTAATTTCCCAAGAGGTGTTTTAAAGCAATCTGAAGTGTCATTTTGATTCTTAATTTGTAAGTTCATGGGATTCATATATAATTTTAATTTCTAGGTTCATAGTATAAAATGAAGTTTCAGAAAGTCTTGTAGTTGCATTTTGCTCCTTTCTGTGTACTGATTAATGTAAGAAAAAAGTAAAGGAACTCAGTAGTGAAAATTTTCTCTCCCTTTCAGCAGTACTGTTTTTGTTTCCTTTGATAGTTTGAGATCGCTGGAAATGGACCCTTTGCCTGGATTATCTGTGTTTACCTGGTTTTACTTGGGTTACTTTATGCTTAAGAGTAGTACATATGATCTCAGAGCCAGGATATGGACTTTTCCTGGATGTCTGTCTGAGAGCTTTGAGCTCTTACTGTCCAGAACAGAATGCCTGTGCTTTGGTGGAGCCAAAAGACCAATGTGCACAAGATGGTGTAACACTGGATGGCCTCATAAAAGGGTGTCTTTTTAGGCTGCAGTTTTCCCTTGAGAGGCTGGTTAAACACCAGTCTTTGGCAGCTGGATGTTTTTCTCACCAGAGACATTTCTTTGTCTCTGAAGAAAAGGAGTCCAAGGGAAAAAGTACTCAGAGGAAGAATATGTGGATAATGGGCACACAAGTTGTTAATTTAGCCAGTAGAGAAGGTTACAGTCTTCTTTCTCATAGTTTTTCAGCTTCTGTCTGACAAGTAATTGCTTGTGGAAGATGTGCCTTGGCCAGAGTGAAAACTCAAGTCTTGGATACTTGAGGTGTTGACACAAATGGACCCTGTGAGAGCATCTGCTGCACACTTTGTTAGCTGATGGTAAACACAACAAACTCCCAGCCATTCAATGCTAACAAGAATTCCCTTCTGAAAGTCTGCCAGTATCAGGGGAATGATTCAGACAGCTTAATTTCAATGCATAGTTAGGAACATCTTGTCATTTTATGTTCAGGTCTCTACAAAATCTTGTTTGCCTGTCTTTCCTAACATATTACCCTTTCCTTTTCTTCTCCTGTTCTAGCCATGTTTATTGCAGCAATGTCACCTGTGTACAGCTCATTGATGGTGCAAAACACTCCAGCTATTGGTCCTTTAGGCTGACTAGCCTAAAGGATGCCAGTGTCCTGAAGACTGGCATTCTCATGGTGGGAAGAGAGGATCAATGCAGCTCTGAATTTTCTTTCAAAATTAACAGCTGTAATTATGGTCATTTAAAATGAGTAAACCAAAAGTGAGGTGCCAGCGAGGATGGAAAAACTAAATAGAAATCACAAAATCGAGCTGTATCAGTATGAAGTGGGTTAATACCAAACAAATGAAAGTTTCTGGTCAGTAAGCTATCTTAAGTAAAACTGAGGTTCCCTATAACCTTTACGTAGGCACTGGAAAAAGCAGCAGCACTCCATGGCTATTTCCCTCAGCTGTACCTGCTGCAGCAGCGGGTCAAGATCATTGCTAAGCAACTAGTAAAGTAAGTTCAAAAGGCTTTGGTCAAGGATGGTGTTGAAGCAGGAGCACTACTTCCTGTTAAAATAGGTTGTCTGAATTACTGATAGATCAGTAACAGCTAGCCTGTGCACTTAAAATTCAGTGAAGTATTCCAAAACAGTTCAAGAGGAAATCCTGTCTCAAGATGCTAAATAGGCTGCTCTTAAACATATTCTTAAAAATAGACCTTTTGACCAGCAATGTTATTTAGAATGAGGCTGTTTAGCTATCTGAGGGAGTATTTTATAGGTGATGTTCTAAAATTCCTACTGTCTGATCTGCACATTCTTCCCAGGGCATATTCACATACTCAGTAATTGCCAGCTAGTGATGGGCATTAAAGAATGAATATAAGATTTGTGAGTGTGAGGGTCAGCTGATTTTTTTTGCAGCTTTCTGTGTGTCACAGGTTTGGTTCTGTTAAAAATGATGTGGTGGGGTAACAGGGAAGAAAGCTAGACCTAATGTCACTGGAGAAAGGGAGAATTTGTACCTTCCTCAAGCACTTTAGCACATTCAGGATGAAAAAAACTGTGAGGTGCTTTGAGATGGTGGCGTTATCCACCAGGTCAAATTCAATAGCTCACAAAGATTGCAGCTATTGACAGAAGCTAAACCAAACAAACAGTAAAATTAAGTTCCTCATTGTGGAAACTCACCATATATACTTTCCATCATAAATACAGGAAGCAATTTTGTATATGTATTTTCCATTTCTATATGTTGTACTATCTTTACATTTCAGCTTTTATGTTTTTTTATTATGGTACTCAGCAGTAAAACTTTGAATGGTATTTTTGACACACAACATTTAAGGAATATGTTGGATCATTTAGCTTCTAAATAAGAGGGTATTTTCCATTCTTTGACCACAGTTTTGATCACCTTCTTTCTGTATTTTTAATCTGCTTCACGCTGATACTTTCCAGCATTTGTAGATATTTATGATGTCTACATTTATGGTAACTGGTAAATGCTGTTCTATTAGTACTTCTGTCACCTCGATTTTCCTTATGAGCTATTCAGCAACGATCATAAGGCAGGAGAATATATCTAAATGGTATTGAAAAAGAAATTGGAGGTCTTCTCTTGGAAAAAAAAGAATAAATGTATCTTTTCTATGCAGAAGATAGTTCCCTTGTGTGTGTTCAGGGTGTCAATAACGCAGCCAAGAAGGAGAATAATTCTGGTATTGAATTATAATAAAAGTAAAATGGGATTAAAGCAGACAGAGCTGAGCTCAGTTTTCTCATTTGCAAAATGTGAGCATTTCATATTGCAGCATTATGCAGTACATTAATTAGAAAGATAATTAATGTTGAATTACAATAGAAGTGCTGTAAAAGCACAGGGCACATATGACATCTACAGCAACATCAAATAATTTTTTCTGGGGCTAGGCTGTTATAAAGGTGCCAAATGGATTTATAATGAAGAGGGACATGAAATACAACAATCACAATCTTTTTATGACAACAGATGCCTGGACTTGTATTCTAATGTGTTGGGGTTTTTTTTGTTAAAGTCCAAACATTGATCTGAATTTTGGCTGAAGGACCTTTGGTGGGGATTAGCACCTTCTGTTTTACTTGTAACACCCTGCAGAACTTGGCACTTTGACACTGGAAGTGTCAAAATGAGAGTGGTTAGTGATTGTTACAGATGTTAATATTGTCAGATTGATGTAGAGGAGAGAAACAAAGAGCAGCAACATTCTGAATGAGAGCACACTGTATCAGTGCTGTGTCTGTGCACATTGCTAGAGCACTCTGGTAAAATGTCATTTACATTCAGGCGTTTATGGTCTTACATACAATTGTCCTGTATTGCTATTGCACTTTGCAATGCATGTCAATTGGATATATGAAGTATTAGCCAATAAAATACTCAGTTTGTAACTGAACTAAATGTTTTTCATATGATTATTTGGCTTCTGTGAAAACTTTATGGGCTTGAGGAAGACAGAAAATTAGTCATTGACTTTGCTCAAAATGTGAGGCAGTCAGGAACAGTCAGGAAATGAAAGGGGGCTGGGAAGCTGGTATCTTGGCAGGCTTGTGTACTTGTGAATAATTTAAGTTTATTGACATATGCTTGTGGGGTCTCTAGTGAGTTTCCTGCTGTTTTATATTTTACAAGCCAGTGAAGCCATTTTCATTGCTAGAATACTCATAAGCATTGCCCCAGCAGGTAAATAACTCATAGTTGCATTATTGTGTATTTCTGATATATCCACAGGCAATGTATTTCTGTTCAGAAGAAAAAATGAAATACTAATCTTAGGCATTAGACATACATCCCAATAAATGTTAAAAAACCAAAAAACAACAAACAACAAAAAATAGAACACTTATAATCTTCTGCCTTTCTCATTTATTTCTCACAGACAGCTATTGGAACATCTGCAGATGTGGTGAGACCTCGTGGAGGCTGGGCTTCCATACACCTCCATCTCTGGCAAACCAGGTGGGCACGCCTGGCAGTGTCATGCCAGGTGTGAACTCAGGGCCCTCGCCACACTGAGAGGAGGCTGCAGTGGGAAACCCCCTCTCCCCTTGCCTTGGGAGCAGTGGGAAAACTCCATGGTTGCCACAGCCCACTGCCTTGGGGCTTTCCTGCTGCAGGAGCTTTCTCTCTTGGGCTGTCCAGTGCTATATGGCTGGCATTTAAAGGTGAGAGAAGTTGTTCTCCATGTTCAAAAAGTGCAGCTTAGCTCTTGGAGCTGGGGCAAACACAGCTGGGAGTCTGTTCCCCTCCTGGTGACCGAGGGCGCCAGCCTGCGTGGGGTGAGCAGTGGTCACTTGGTGGTGAAAAAGCACAGTAGGTTCCCCGTTCTGTCTGAATCCCAAACTCCTAAGGGTTTCTCTAGCAGTAAAGCCTGACTGTGTTCTTGCCAGAGGGAGAAAAAACATGGCATGGGGGCATGTGGGGGAACAGGACTACATAAAAACAAGAGGGTACAGAGAGACATCAGCTCTGAAGGCTGTATGTGTTTGATGAGTATGTTCCCCATATGGCTGGAGATCACAGTTTGGAGCAGAAAGCCTCAGGAAAGCCACCTGCACATTGGTGCCAGTGGGAAGCGTCTGTGCCCTCCGGAGTCTCAGCAGAGCAGCAAATGTGTCAGAGCACTGGGGTTTGCTCAGGTCCTTGTTGTACACAAGGCACAGTATTCATGGTTAGGAGTAAACAGGGCTGTAAACAATCTTCTGTTCTCATCAAATCCTAATGTCTCTGTGGCACTTAATTGCTTTTGCAGGCCATTTGATGTCTCTCCAGTCCCCGTGCCCTGACTTGCCATTTTAACTCAGCAATCTGTCTCTTGAAGCACAAGAGACAGAGAGTGTATTTTATATATGGGTGATTTCAGTTTCTGGACAGTTTCTGGTCAGGCCCTCCAGGTCTCTCTTGTTTTGCCTTTTTCACTGTCCATGTTTTGAATGGTTTACAATTTGAAGGCCATACAAGTGCTTTGTCCACAAATGAATTGTTTGCTGGAAGCCCAAGGGCACCGAAAGAGAAGAAAAATGCATGAATAGAGAAAGATGACTATGTAGTGAGTAGAATAATGATCATTATTAAATGCTGTAAATATAAAGCTGTTTGCTGGCATGGCAGACCCTCCAGAATAATGATAACAGAAGTAGCATGAGTTTGCTTCAGAAGGAAAACTGCTCTAAGTCCAGCACTAAATCATTGAGGATCAGAGGAAAAGACAATCCATAGCTCAGGTACAGCTATGCTGCAGTCTTTCAGAAGGTGTGGCAGCTTCCAGGCCTGAATTCTGCTTGCTCCCTCTGTAACCCACTTGTGGCAGCACATCACTCCTCTGGCAGGTCCCACTGCACCCCACAGCTGCCCTGCTGTCCCCTGAGGCAGTGCCAGGCGTAGTGTCTTGGGCACAGGAGTTACTGAGATGCTACAGCAGTCTTAAGGTGAGCTTAAAGAGACAAAAGGAGCTTGAAAAGGAACACATTGAATGTTTGCTGGGTGGTTTGCACATAGACATGAGCAAACTAGCCAGGCAGGAGTCAGCTCCATTCTGGGAATCATGATTACAGCTGTTCTGAGGGCCCACATCAGCAAGGGCCAGCCCCTCTGAGTGACATTGATGCTCAGCAGTGTGACCCAGAGGAAAGCAGAGTCCCTCAGGATGCAATGGGTGTGAGTAATCCAACTTGCCAACTCTAAGCCAATTTGTGAAATGTCAGTGTCAACTGAGGTGAACTGGGTGAGTAAATGCATGGCATCATGGAGCTGCTCAGGGGTGTACATGGAAGAGTGGCTGCAATATTTGTGCACTGGAAGAGTGAAGCAGTGAATGAGTTTGTTTGGACATGGTCTGGAAAATGGCACTTGTTATTTGCACATTAAATATTGATATCTGCACTCACTAATCTTTTTAATGCCAAACTGAGTGCAATTTTATTGTGTTCTGGGGTGATTATATATAAATCACTTTCTTTTAGAAATAGTTGTTTAGAATTAAATGCAATGTTATATTGCTGAGGTTCACAGACTTTTGCTAACTTATATGAACACAACAGTTAGTTGGCATTTTAATTATATGTGTAGCTAATCCAAAGCAATGCAACATTTTATAAGGATAATTGGTAAGTTGTCATGGTGGTTTCTCTAAATGGGTTCATAGCATTTAGAAGGACAAAGGAAATTGCACATAAATAATAGGTTATTAGAAATAAATGGGTATGCAATTATTCATAGAATCAGAAGTGGACAATTCAGCTTACAATGGAATTCTCAGAATGCTACAGCTACAGTATTTGCATAAAATAACCTCTGAAATTTGTAGTTGACTTTGTTTCCCATTTAGAATGCCTTGTGTAATTATTATACTGGTTCCCTTTTGAAGAAATCCATTATAATATTAATTATGTTAATTCTGATGCTGTGAATAATTGGTCATGTATTCAGTAAAATTGATTTGTGTTTTTGGCCCCTTAAATATGAGTGAACCATCTTATGGAGATATGTGCTTGGTGTCTTTTGGGGCTATCTTTTCCTAATTTTTGCATAAGAGCGTCATACAATTAATGCTCTATTTAGGAGCTGATTTGAAGTTGGGGAGGAAGTTTGGACATATATTTATCTTTGGAGAGCATAGCTGGATGTTGGGGATTGTTGCAGCAAAAAATGCCTTATTTTTTCCTTCTGTGGACCATAAATGTTACGTGAAATTATATAGAAGAAGAGAACAGTGCCACATTCTGTTCTCAGATAAATACTCTCCTTAGAATCAGCTGCTGCTGTGGCACTGGCATCAGTCTGTTGGGGATGAGTTTGGCCTCTTAAGTGCTCTCCCCTGTATACTGGAAAATGCTCCAAGTCTCTTTCTGTTGAGGGGAACAGGAGGAAATTAATGTTGTGCTGGTTTTTTGTGCCATGCGAACGCAGCTGGGTTGCTGAGGGGCCGGCGCTGCTTTAGTCAGTGAGCACTCATTTTGTTCCATCTGTTTGATTACCAGGTTTGGTCAGGGGTAGTACATGAAAAGACCTATCAAAATGCCCTTCAGCAAAACATGGCATGATCCTGCCCTGCAAATGTCAGATTATTATTTGTATTGTGACAACCCATTTCTCTGTGCAGATAAAAAAGCCCACTATATTTTTGCGGCATTACAGGAGAGAGATGTTGAATTATGGGGAAAATCCTGAGGGACAGCAAAGTCTCTCTAGTTGTATGTAATTTCATCACTTCTACTCTCAAGGCAATAGTCCTGAGAATGAAGACATCAACATCTAGGTACTGGCAGTGGTTACAGGATATGAGGAACATACTGGACTTTTAATTTTGTTCTTTACACTGCTTTCCTTAAAATACAATCTCAGGTTCCTTTGGGTATATCCCCAGGGTATTTCAGTATCTCAGTGCCCTGAGGTCAGGCATTGATGCATCCCCTTTTTTGCCCTTCCCCACCCCACAAAACAAAAAAGCAGCAGGGACTGGTCCTCTCTCTTTGTTTAACCAAAGTGATGATGCCAGTGTCCCCTTCTTGTGTTTATGGAATGACCTTATAGTGAGATCTTACTCCTAACTTTAATTTCTTCTGCAGATGGAGGAATCAAACCTGTGTCTCCCAGGACAGAAAAAAAGTGCTAAGTTGTGGACTCCTGTGATATAAAGAGCCTACTCTCCTTTTGAAATCACTGCACAATCAAAATTAGTCAGGCAAGACAGAGTGTGACTGACTGGGCCAACATACATGCTATTGGGTGATGGGAGCTGAGGGACTACACTTGAGGAGGACGGAAGGAATTTACTGGTCCCTGGCACTCTGCAGTAGTACATTCATTAATCACTCTGTAGTACATTCATTAAGAACTCTGCATTGTGCTGTATTTCTCGAGGTGAAATGGCTGCTGCTGCTGTGCCTGGTGTGGACAGCAATCCTATGGGTGCATGTCAGGCAGGCACGTGAGGTCAGAGGTCCTCAGGGAGACTGCAAAATGTCCACCTGCTGATTCTGGCATGGGAGAATGAAAATGTATGGACATATAGGCATGAAAACAATATGATTCTCAGGCCAAGTGGAAATTTCTGCTTGCAGAGTAACATTCATCTGGGCAGACTCCTTTGCCTGCCTCTCTTACACTTGCTGCATATGAGAGAAGTGCCCCGTCTCCATCATTTCCATGTATCTCTGTATAAGGAACAGGACTACTGGGAAATAAATGTAAAGAAAGGAGGCTGGAGAGATTTGAAAAAAAGCAATTTCTGACAGATGAATGGTGGTAAAATGTTTCTGAGGATTACTAAAAATTCTGTACAACCCAGTTGTACAGCTCTGGTAGGACCTCTTTGTCCAACTGTCCTGTAGCTTTTAACCTCTGTTGTATCCTAATCCATGTCTGACAATATCCATTCTGGCATATGCAAGAAAGCACAGCATGGCTTTTGTGACTGCCTTGTGCCACCTGCTCTGTGCACCTGTGCCAGTGTGGACACACCTAAAGCAGCACTGAAAATATAGAAAAATCATAGAATCATAGAACCATAGAATTGTGGAATGTTTTGGTTGGAAGGGACCTTGAAGATCATCTAGTTCCAAACCCCCTGTTATGGGCAGGGGACACTTCCATCAAGACCAGGTTGTTCATAGCCCCATCCAATCTGACCTTGAATGGTTCCAGGGATGGTACATCCACAACTTCACTGGGCAACCTGTTCCAGTGCCTCATCACCCTCACAGTAAATAATTTTTTCCCTGATATCTAATCTAAACCTACTCTCTTTCAATTTGAACCCATTCCTTCTTGTCCTTTCAGTTTATGCTCTTGTAAGTAGTCATGCCCCATCTTTCCTGTAAGTTCCCTTCAGGGACTGGAAAGCTGCAGTTAGGTTACTCTGAAGCCTTCTCTGCTCCAGGCTAAACACTCCCAATTCTCTCAGCTTTTCCTCATAGGGAAAGTGCTCTATCCTCTGATCTGAACTTGGTGGCTCTCCTCTGGACTAATCTAACAGGTCAATGTCCTTCCTGTGTTGTGGACAAGAAGTGGTTTGTTTGCTTTTGATGGCACTTTGCCACTGCTGTCCAGACAGGGAATGGGTGGGTTAATCTCTAGTTTGCAGTGCCATTTCTAGCCTGTGCTGTCTCTGCAATTCTTCTGGACAGGAGAGATAAAAGAACTCCAAGATGTGCCAGAATTACGTAGGATACTGGAACATCTGTCATTTCTCAGCTTCTGAAGTGTCATTTTTTCCCACTTTTTCCAGGGAATCTATTCAACAGCACTAACCCTGCCCACCTGTGATCCTCTAGGGAAGGCCTACTGAAGGGGTGTACCCAGTGCTGCAATCTGCAGGTGTTGAAGATTTGTTAATTACCTCAGGCCAGTTACTTCAGGAGGGGTAACTGAAGGGATTAGCAAGATGGACATGAGGAAAAGAAGACAGCAGGCAAGATAAAAAAGAAAAGAAAAAAGAAAAAAAAAAAAAAAAGAGAGAGAGGTATCAGTGAGTTAAATATGTAGTAAAAAAAGTCAGGGTTATCAGCATTTTTTCACCAGTCTGTTCACACTCCAGAAGACTTCCTCTCACTGTAAGTTGCATGTTGTTCCAAGGCTGCATGTAATAATGTGGTTACTATTTTTTTACACAAATGTATGTTAAAAAACGATTTTTGCAGTCTTGTAAACTTCTCATTATTGGTTGTACTAATCCCCAAACAAAGCTGAAACTGCTGTGGTTACTGCTTATTGACCAGCTAAATAACAATTATCTCTAGCACAGGGTTTACGGATTTTTTTTTTGTGTGTGTAGCTGCTAATAAAATTTGATAATGTTTTACTTGTAGGGAGATTTTAGATTGATGTTGAAAGATGTGCTAAGAGTTAGCCAATTATATTACACAATTTTTCACTACAAATTCTAATTCTGCTTTAACAGAAGGATGCACTCTGAACTTAGTTTTCCCCACAGTGTTCATTTTGAATCAAAAGTAACTGATTTTTGTCTTTTTTTAATAAATGCTTCTATTGATTTTTCTACTGCTTAGGCTCCTGCTTTAAGGAAAACACTTGTTTAAATCAATCCCTATTCTGAAAAACATGAGAGAACAGGCTTAGTTTTAGATCCTGTGTAGGTCTGATGGTTGCTCTCCCTGCACCATAAGAATGTTTCTATTATGAAGTTGTTTGGGTTAGGTCCATTAGTCGTGGTCTCCCTCACCCTTCATCCACCAACATCTTTGATCTTAAGTGGTGGTAAAATATTCCCTCCAGACAAATGACTGTTCTAAGGTGGGTGAGCCCCAAAGTACTTCAGGAGATTATTGCACAGACTGCCCCTTGAAATCTTGAGACTGCCTTTTCTCCTTCTCACCTTTGCTCTGGGCTCCTTTATCCATGTGGGCTGCAGCTGTTCTGAGAGGTTCAGGATGGAAGTGATCACTACATGTTACCTGGTATATAATCCCCCAGATCCCTAATTAGGAAGAGTCCAAATGCTCAGTGCATTAAAACAAAATCCCTTATATCTGGGATCAGTCTATCCTGTTTTCAATAATGTGACCAGCTGAGAAATGCAGATGCAGAGTTTTAACCATGCTCACTTTAAGAAAGCGTGTTTGTAGTTAAAATACAGATTCAGGCACCAGTTGATTGAGATCCGCTCTGCCAGTGCTGAGAACTTCTCTTACCTGGTAAACATGGAGACATTTAGTAAAATAACATATATTTTAGTGCAAGCATCTTTCATATGAACCACTGCAGAATGTTAATGAGGGTGAATGGAGGGTAAAAGATCCCAATTCCACAGGCTGAGGCACATCCACAGCAGCAGAGTGCTTGGCACAGCAGCTCTGGGCTTCTTCTCAGACCTTTAGATGAAACTCAAACATTACTAAAAAGAAGGAAAGAGTTCATTCTCTCCTCCTTCCTCAAATGGATTATTGTAAAACGTTTTCCTCCAGTCTGCTGTACAAAATGCTTCTGTGAGGTTTTTCATACTTACATGCATAACCAAAATAGAAAGCAAAGGTGTATGGCCTACATTCAGTCACCCCTGCATTAGCCACTCATCAAATAAGTTTGACTTATATGGATCTTTTAACTGAAGACCTTGCATAGCTTTTTAAAAGTACTTTAAATTTTCTTTCTGTTCCTTGTAATCTAATAATGTATAGGACTTAATGTTTATGGTGACAGAAACTTCTGTTTCCATGGTTTATCTTAATAAGATATTTTTTGCTGTCTTTTGGAAATATAGGAATTGTCCCTACATGGTTACACCTGGCATCAGGTTACTCTAGGTTTTGGGGAATTTACAAGACTCATGGGAGAGCATTCATCTTGATAAAAGATTCAGTCTTGCCTCTAACAGTTTATTGAACTAAAGACCAGATGTATGGTACTGAAAAAATTCTGATATAGTTATATTTCTTTCTGTAGTTGATATAATTCGAATTATTCTTCCTTGAGTCAAGTATGGGTGGTTCTTCCCTTCAGATTGCTAATGCAATTGCTTTTTAAGTTTGTAAAAATATTTGCTGTTCCTGTGGCTTAAAGGGTCAGCTGTTTCTTGGGGTTCAAATATAGTTTTGACGTAGCTTTTACATGTACTGCCAAATGTCAAGGATTATTAAAAACTTTTTTTGTCACAGGCATGCAGTGAGGTACATTTTTTTGGAACAAGATAAAGATCCTAAGAACAGTTGATTTTCTGGAAAAATGTAAAAGGCTTGCTGACCTTTTGAAATTAAGTGTAACTGAACTCTAGTGTTTATTGATCTGCACAAAAAACCTCCCAAAATGCTGCAAATTGCTTTGTGAAGTAGTCTTGCCTTCTGGCATGAGGTGAAGTATTGGGCACTAGAAAGTGTTTTGATTATGCATTTAAAAATGGGAAACATCTGAATATACATTTATATGGATTCTCTGGGTTATGATGAACACTCAGAGTGCTAATGCCAGACTGCAAACTTCATTTTGATTGCAGATCAATCTTCCTCCTCTCTCTTTATCTCCTCTCTCTTTATCTCTAGTGTGGACTGTAATTTGAAGACACTGAAGGGCTGCCAGTAGGAGGCTCTCATATTCAGAGTTGTTTCCCTGTGTGTACAATGCTGAGCAAGAGGAAGTAGGTGGTGTATCTTCTACATCAGTGCATTATATGACTGAGCTCTCAGAGATGTCTGACTGGAAGAAAATGAGTAACACTTCTATTTATGGTACAGTGAAAAGGTGTAGGAGGTTGAATTTGGACTATTATTTTTCTTACATGATAGTCAAGGTTTAGGGATTCGTATTAAAGTCCAATATTTCTAGACAGTTCACAATGACAGTTTTTTAGGCTTTTTAAAGTTACCCTGAGATGAAGAGCTACAGAACCCACAGTGGGCTCTTGTTAAGTTGTTGGCCTTGTGACTTGATTAATCTATGTTCCTGACCCGAGTAGTTGGCAGCACGTTTTTCTGTATGTTTTCTTGAACATATCTTGAGGATATGTTTACCTTCTGTTAGCCTTCTGTGGACAAGCCACCTTATTGGATGCTGCCAGAGGTCTTAAAGCCAGTGACTGCTCTTCTCAGTTGTGCTTACATCTGTGTCGTGTGACTTCTCCAAACAAGAGATGATCACGGCTTGTGGGCCCACAGCAGAGGAAGTAGGCAGTGTGTTTTCAGGCTAGCACAAAATATTCTTGGGTAGCACTGAAGAGTTGCACACCCAGGCAGCCTCTGGGCATTTCTCTGCGTGGAGTCATTCCCTGCTGTGTTTGCAGCACTCCTTGAAGGCTTTGTGTGGTGTGCAAGAATAGCACATGTCCTGCACGAGTAGCTGTAATTTATGCCCTGTCAGTTCTTGAAGGAGTTTTCTTTGTGTCAGCACAGTTTCATTGTGAAGTTGTCTGTTTTGGAATGTGATCGCTATCTGAAATGTTTATGGAAACCTTCAAATGGGTCTGAGCTTCAGTAATAACATTGTAGATGCCTTCAACAGAAAAAGCAGTACAGACCTTCTCTCCTTTTCCCTTATTTATTTCTTTTTATAGCTACATGATTTTATTTAGAAACCTTTAGTAACACTAGTATTGGAAACACTTTCAGCTGAGATCACACCAGGTTTTTGGTGATAATTTCCAGCGCTGGAACTTCAGGAGGCCACTGGGATGCAGGTTGGCGGATAGAGGGCCAGTTCCATAGCCCTACACCACCTCAGACAACATCAGGCTTGCACAGAGCTCCTAATCAATATATTTTGTAAATAAACATCATATACCTGTGTTGCAACCTACAGTGATCATCTAGTCCAGCTGCCTGAGCAATTCAGGGCTGGCCCAGCTAAAGCATGTTGTAAAGGGCATTGTCCAAATGTTCTTAAATGCTGACAGGCTTGGGGCATTGACCACCTCTCTAGGAAGCCTGTTACAGTGTTTGACCACCCTGTCCCTAAAGAAGTGCTTGCTAATGTCCAGTCTGAACCTCCCCTGGCACAGCTTTGAAACAGTTGCACACATCCTATCAGTGGATACCAGGGAGAAGAGCTCAGCACCTCCCTCTCCCTTCCACTCCTCAGGAAGCTGTGGAGAGCAGTGAGGTCACCCCTCAGACTCCTTTGCTCCAAACAAGACAAGCCCAAAGCCCTCAGCTGCTCCTCATGGGACATTTATGAGTAAGTTGAGGAGAGAGAGATCCTAGGGAAAATACTATATGCTCAGAACCAATGTTAGAAAAGTTCATTTCCTTTTGGAAGTGGAATTTCTGTGGGTTTTTTTGGTGGTGGTTTTTTGTTTGTTTGTTGTTGTTTTTTGTTTTTTAATTACTGATTTGCCAGCACTTGTTCCATGATTGAGAAAATCAGTGGTTGCTTAACTGACCAATAAGAGCAGGCTTCATCCTTTTAGATTAGCGTGGATAAACCATAAATGCCATTTATTTGATTTCCACATGAAGTTTTTTCTTGGACACTCAAGCAATCCAATAAATAGCAAAGAAATGCCCATTGAGGTATGAGTGGCCCTGCCCTTTGAACATTTTTTGATACACATGTGGGTAACCTTTCTCCACAGATCCATTTGCTCAGAAAAGCTATCAGGATAACCTTTTCTTCCACAGATCTGTCTGCTCAGAACTATCAGCATAACCTTTTCTTCCTTGCAGGGAGTGACTTTGATGTCTGTTTAACTCAGGAAGACCTGCTTTTCCCAGCACAGTAGTGTTATCCAGGGAGGCTGGTTAAAGTGCAGCCTTGCAACGCAGCAGGCAGAGCTCAGAGTGAGGGGATGAGCCTCAAGAATGGGATTCAGATGACATGTATGGAAATTCTGATTCTCCTATGTGACCTTAAGCAAATTGTTTCTTCTTTTGCACTTTAATTTTCTCTGAGCTGCAGGCAGATTGTTTCTTGTTCAGAGGCACTTAGCACCACGGGTCCAGCTTTACTCGTGCTTTCATCCTTTATGCAAAACCTCTACATGGGCCTTGGGAAGCTCATTGGGTGAGCTAACCTGCAGCTCCTGAGCTATTTCTGTCAAGCCAGGGCAGCTCTATCTGGTTAAACCTGTATGCCTGCAGAGTTCAGGTTTGATCCAAACCCCTATGGATCTCTTTTCACTAATTCCAGTGAGCTTTGGAGCAGGAATTTAATGCTTTGTGGGATGTTTTCAGCGTGGGAAGCTTACACTCATTCCTGGTGTTTCAGTACAGTTTTAAGCTCCTGACTAATTCCTATTTACAGGTTTTGCAGTTTTGCATTCTCATAATTTATAAATTTGTAAAATGAAAGTAGAATTATTTAGGTTTCCTGGGGAATACAGCTCTAGGCACACCTGGTCTAATTAGAGGTTTAATTTCTCTCCTGAGTCAAAGTCTAAATCCTTTTAACTCTCCAGAGAGACAGAGAATAAAAATGGTTGTGAAGTATTGAGCAGAGCCAATTACAGAAAGAAAAGGGTATTGTTGGATGGCCATAAACCTGCAAAGCACAGCAACAGATACAGAATAAGATGGCTCACAAGTTTTTTGTCAATCTATCTCCATAGCAGGCTTGTTAGTACAAGAGGAGCAATTTTGAGGCATGCATCTTTGGAGATGTGGTTGTAGATTAATACCTTTTGCATGTGAATGGTTTTCTTTTCCTGTTGCTGCAGGGTTGTCCCAGTTTCATCTCTCTCTGCATGTTCCTTCTGAAACTTTGACTGGTTACTGTATTAGTGGTCCCACAGAGTTTAGGAACCTCCCTTGCCGCTCAAGGATCATTGCGTGGAAAGATGAGAGGAACAAGACCAAGTGCAAGTTGCAATTTATACACTTGACATTTGATTTAGGATAAATTCAGGTCCTTGATTCTTAAATTATGACCCGAAGAGTTTTGTTTAGATAGTGTTTAGGCCCTGGAGGTTTCTAAATTATGCGGGGGCATCTTTCCTTGACTGAAGTTCCTCAAGTGTCTTCACTCTGCACATTAGGGATTATCATTTTCTTGGCAAGCGAAGCACCTCAGGTATTAAATGATCTCTGAACTCTGCAGGCACAAGAATGAAAGTCCTCTTCTGCCTCTGGCTTGTGGGCTGCTTGATTCTGCAAGTGCTCATGGAGTTGGTCTACTGTACAAGATACCCTACAAAATAGAGTTTTGTGTGACAGATTTCTTTTTAATTACATTTGGAGAAGGGGTAATTTTGCTGCTTAATGTGGTATGTAAGCTTTAAAATTCTGTCTAGAGCGTCTGTGTTTGAAGTTTAGTGGCTAGGATATGTAGCTGGGAGGAGGCAGTCTTCAGATCTGCTCTTTATTTTCTGGTTGTGTTTTAGTGAGTGTTGATTCCAAAATGTGGACTTAGTTTTTCTGAAAACTCAGCTTGAAAGAAAGAACCCACTCAGCTGTAAGAATAAAAATAGGAGTAAATAATGATTAAAATGCAGTTGAAAAACACTTCTACTAAGTTCTGTGCTCAGGAGCAGAAGGCTGTAAGAAACATTGTAGTCAATCTCTGGTGTATATTTGAATTAGGCCCTCAGCCAATAGCACTTACTAGTTTTCTGAATCTTTCTCTTACAACATCAAAGTTGAACTAAAAATGCTATCAACAGAACAGTATTCAAACAGAGAAGCACAAAAATGTGTGAAGGCAGGCTAATTCATTAAGTCTGTTTTAAATAAACATCTTTCCCCAGCTGAAGAAAGTGGACTATCATCAGCTCATCAGCTCATGATCCATGTTTGGATAAAATTTTTCATGGCAAACATATACTTAAAATGGAGAGAAAAACACAAATATCTGCAGCTGTTGCTGTGCTGTCTTCTTCAGAGTACTTGGCTTTTGTGGACAGTGTACATTTTTTCAGGTGATAATTACAGATCTCTTCAGTACATCTTTGTTAAAAAGGCAGATAGACAATGATTTTTTTTTGGCACATGTTATTTTGCTCTTGATTTGAATTGATTTATTTCTTAAGAATACTTGTAAGTGCACTGTAAGTGCTCAAATTATGAGAGATGGGAGGATGGTGAATAAGGAGCCTCACAGAAGGACCTGTATGCACACACAAGTGACCCTATAAATGGATTTTCTGCTGAGTGTTTACAAAACACTCATTAGTTATTCATGACATTTTGGTGTGAGGCTTCCTCAAAAGGATGAAAAATTAGACCTTGTCTCCTGAAATACACAGCAAAATGCTAAATGTGACAGTACTTGCCTTGTCAAATAGTTGAGAAGAACGAGACATCAGGTGAACAGCTTTTCATTGTTTTATCTATATCATTGTACTATTGTGTACACTTAATGACTTTCTGTCTTGAGTAATTTTTATTTTGATGATTTGGACATACAACTAATTTGTTGGGGTTTTTTTTTGACAATTTGACCTTTCTAGTTCTGACTCCTTCCAGCATATTTTGAACCATGTCTTAAGAAAAAAAGTGAAACCTTGCTGCTTTATTTCACTTCAGTTTTTGAATTGCTTTCATTATTTTTTTTTTCCCTGATTTTTATTGAAAGAAAGTTCAATGGTGCCAGAAACCCAGGGTTTGGCATTGGGCAGTTCCTGGAGGTGGTAAGTCGGTGATTCCTTTTGTTTTCTCCCTCTGAAGCTATTTAGATCTGCTGTTTGCACAGGCACAGCAGAGTTTTAGATTAACAGCAGATTTTTTGAGTGGCCTGTCTTGAGTATCTTAAACTTCATTGATCTTTCCCACTGACCATCACCTGAGCCAGATATAGGAAGACCTGAGGGTAAAAATCATTGTGAGAATCTACCTTTTAAAATATCCTGTGATGCTGGTACACAGCCAGTACACAAAAATATTGCCTCTCAGACTGCCTGCTGCCAACACTGCCAGGTATTTCAAAGTTCTCCTTGTTGAATGGATTTGGGTGTGCTTTCATCCTTAAAGGTTTTTTCTGGGTTGTATTTCTTCACTTGGTGCTTGTTTTTATTGCTGCCTTCTGCTCTTCCCTACCCCCTTTTTAATGTCTTGTGTATCTGTATTATTCCTGTTGTGGGAAAACTGTTCCCTAGCCAAGGTTAATCATAGTGAATGATTATCTGCTGAGTTTTCAAATCTGAATATGGAATAAGCATTGGTGCTAGCTTTCTCTTTTCCAGTAATTATCCTCACTGTTGACTTCCAGGCAATTTCTTCTATGATCCCTTTCTTTATAGATCACCATTAACTTAGAGCCTTAAGTAGGGTAAACAAAATCTGTTTTGGTCAATGGATTAGGAGGCAACATTTGGTGTGGATCTATTTACCCTGAAGAGACATATATATATATATACACATATATATATATACACACATATATATATATACACACACACACACACATATGTATGCATACGTATGTATATAGGGACCAACTTTTTTTTGGGGACAAAGTTTTTGCAGGGTCTGTTGCAATAGGAGAAGGGGTAACCGTTTTAAACTAAAAGAAGGTCGATTTAGATTAAAGAAATTTGTTATGATGAGTAGGGTGGTGAAACACTTGAACAGGTTGCTCAGAGAGGGGGTAAATGCCTCATCCATACCTGGAAGCACTCAAGGTCGAGTTACACGGCGTTCTGAGCAATCTGATCTAGCTGAAGATACTCTTGCTTGTTGCAGGTGTGTTGGACCTAATGGCCTTTAATGGTCTTTTCAACCCAAACTATTCTATTATTTTGTGATATATATAGAAAATCTGGCTCTAGAACACTGTTACAAATCAGTCTGACTGACTTTTTCTGGCCAGGACGGAGTGTCTGATATGAGATTGCCTGGTGATTCAGGATAAGGCCAGGCGATTTGAGCACAACCGGGTGGGATGTCTCGTGTGTAACATCTGGAGACGATCACTAGATGGCAACGTTACACAGCCCAAGAGCCGTCTCGTCTTCCTGTAGCAAGCTTTTTATTTATTTCTTATAATCACGAGATAAAACCGTCTATTCCGTTCAGATTATATAGCCAAGGTAGAGAGTCTCATCAGCCTGTAGGATGAAGAAGTAAGTTATCATTGCAGATTACACAGCCATCTCAGAAAATAAATAGCTATTTATAGAGCTCTTGTTAATCCTTCTCTATACTTAGTGTTCCTTTGAATAGTGGCTTGAATTTTGGATAAAGATCCTTAAAGCATAAAAGCCCAAACTAAAGGATTGTTACTGCTTTGTTTCTTCATGAAAATATGTTTTTGAAGTTGTAATGATCTCTGACAATGCTAAGCTTAGGCTGAGATATTGAGCTTTTGCACTGCTGCAGTTTTGTCTGTTCTGTGGTTGATGGGTGATTTTTCACGCGACTGTTTTAGAGCCAAGCGTGGTCTAGGTTGGGTACAGGTAAACAAATAAAGCATGAGCAGCATGCACCTCAGGCTGATACTCAGACTCTGACCTGATAAAGCAATCCAGTGCACGTGCCAGAATGAGTAAAGCACAGAGAGCTGTGCTGAGAGCAGGCAAAGCAGAGGGTTTCCCGAAAGCTGTGAGATGGAGAGATGAGAGGCCAGGCACACACTGACATCTCTTTGTTGTGATGTTCTGGGTGCTTTTGGTCAGAGGTACTGGTGAACATCATAGATTGTACAAAAAGTGCCAAAATCTGTCCCTAAAATTTCTTCAGCTCCTACCAAAGCAGTTTCCAGAGATGCAGATATAGAATATCTTTGGAGTGCACAGATATACTAATAGAGAGGTGGAATTCAGAAATCATTAGTGAAGTCAGGAAATACTATTTCTTAATTAAAACAGATCAAAATGATATTCATCACTTGTGGGTTAAGGAAATACATTTTCTTTAAATACAATATAAACATGGAAGGTTAACCAGAATAACAAACTTCACTTATGGAAGAAGAGAAACAATCTTCTGCTGATACAGTAGCAGATGAATATTCTAAAATAGTAGCTTTCTTGAGGACAGAGACTCCAGATTGACCATTTCATGCAAGAGTTTCTTTTGTATATTGGAGATTGCAGACTGGGAAAGACTCTATGTATACATCAGTGTGTATGTAGCCATAGCATCCTAGTATCAAAAGTAAACATAGGATATTTTTGTTAAGGTATTCCCACTGAAGCCAGGGAAGAATTAATGCTGTGGTGAAGTTTATCTCTGATCCTGAGATATCTCTATATCTTATCTCTCTCTTTCTCTCTCTCTCTATATATGTCATCTATATCTGAAGGTTCTGGTCACACTGTGTTCAAGGAAAATAAGTTTGGACTAGGATATGTGTTAGCACAGCCCCAGGTCTATTCAGTGATAAAGTACAAGAAGAGACTTCAACAACTTTTCGAATTTGACCATCATAATGAAGGTTGAGAAGCTGTTTGGGGGTGACAATACAAGGGAAGAAGGGGAGGAAAAAACTAAAGAACCACAGTAGCAAAAGAGCAAGTGGATGTACATTAGGTATCTATTCTAGATGGAAAATATGCCTTGCCATCAGAACAGGGATGTCTAGGGTGGGCAAGATAAACCCAACTGATGCTTTTCTTGAATGAATTATGTGGCTTGGTTGACTGTGGGAGGACTCATCTCCTCATCTCTTTTCATTCCTTGAACACACACAACACTAAAATGTTTGATGCCCCAGTGAATAATTATGCAACAGTGGACTCTAAACCACCTGCTTTGGGCAGGGCTGTGTGCTGAATAGCTCAAGGATGTACTTGAGACACCCACTGTTTTCAGGACTACTGTGGGAATATTTACTTGTAGTGGTACTCTGAGTCTTGATATAGGGATTTCAAAAGCTGAACTTCTCCTCTGCTGGTATTGGAATGGGCTTAATTTGTCCTCTTATCTCTGCCAAGCTGAAGATCTTTTGTCAGCAGTAGAAGACTCCTTTTTTTCTTTTTTTTTTTGGCATTAAGATGAAAAAGGGAAGATTTAAAATCTTCATTCACTTTTGTTCTGTTTCCTTGCTGCTCCCATGGTCTGGGGCAGATAGAAACTGATCTGAAAGGTATAGGAGGGAATGTGGAACACCAAGATGTTATATCTCCCTCAGGTCTTCAGGTGTGTGTTGCCGTGTGTTTTCTCACCTGTACACCTGCAATGATAATGTCTGGTCTTGTCCACTTCACAGTCTGTACAATGAAAGATGATAATCACAGAATCACAGAGTTGGTAAGATTGGAAGGGGCCTGTCAAATGGCTGCTGTGATGTTACCTTTCCAATGCTCTGATCCTGAACACCACAGCTAGGAGATTCCAAAGTGAACAGCCAGCTGATCTGTCGTACCTTGTCCCATCGGCGTGAAGGGTGGAAGAAGAAGGGGACACATGCCAATATATTCACATATTTTTAATATAACTAACATAGGCACTGGAAATTCCAGACATGTTGAAACATGAATTGAGCTGCTTTCTTCCTTCCTTTCATGGGAATATGTGCAAAGTACGCCGTTTTGCAAAGACATCCACAAGGAGGAGCCCGGAGCTTGCCAAGGATGGATCGATCCCTGTCCTGTTTTTCACTGCCGCATCCACTGAGGGTAGCCTTGTCTTGAAGCATAATTAGTTCTGAGGCAGAATTTTATCAGCATAGTCTTTGGGGAGTGGTAGCGTGTAAACACTTATTAAAATGTTATTTTGGGGTCATAATTCTGTCATGAGCCAAACTTGACAGATGCAGATAGAAGAAGGGGTTATCTCTCCACAGGGACCATTTGTGTTTCCTTCTGATGATTTACATCAGATGGTGCATTTCCCTTCAGTCTGTGGGATCATACAAGGATAGAGAACATTTTCATATTTAGAGCTAGAAAGCACATAGCTTTTACACTGGAAAGAATGTGGACAGTGTGGATTCTTATAAGCAAGATTTTCCTTCTGGTATCTTCAGAAACAAGAGTAGTGGGCATTAATTGACAGGGACATTAGGTCGATTTTTTCGTCCCTCTTTATCCATTCCTTCCTGAAAGCTGCCATTCAGCTTTTTTTAAGTTAAGGTATTAGGAGGGGCAAAAGAAATGTGTTTTCAGGTCTGCAGTCTTCCATAGGCTTGCTATGTGACTGGATGGATTTTTTCATCTCTGTATCTTTGTTTTCTTTTGGGAGAATCATAGAATGGTTTGGGTTGGAAGGGACCTTAAAGATCGTCTAGTTCCAACCTTCCTGCCATGGGCAGCAACACTTCCCCTCAACCACGTTGCTCAAAGCCCCATCCAACCTGGCCATGAACACTTCCAGGGACTGGGTATCCACTCCTCTGGGCACCCTGTTCCAGTCCCTCACCAACCTCACAGTAAAGAATTTTTTCCTAATATCTAATCTAAACCTGCCCTCTTTTACTTTAAAGCAATTCCGCCTTGTTCTATCACTACATGCCCTTTTAAAATTTTCATCACCAGTTTTCTTGTAGGGTCCCTTTAGGAACTGGAAGATGCTGTAAGGTCTTCCCAGAGCCTTCTCTTCTCCAAGGTGAACAGCCCCAACTCTCTCAGCTTGTCTTCAGGAGAGGTGTTCCAGCCCTCTGATCATCTTCATGGCCTTTGGACTTACTCCAGTAGGTCCAGTCCTTCTTGTGTTGGGGGCCCCAGAGCTGGATGCAGCACTCCAGGTGGGGTGTCACCTGAGTGGAGTAGAAGGGCAGAATCACTGCCCTGGACCTGCTGGCCACACTGCTTTGGATGCAGCCCAGGATTCCATTGGCTTTTTGGGCTGCAAGTGCACATTGCTGGCTCATGTCAAGCTTCTTGTCCAACAGCAGCCCTGAGTCCTTCTCCTCAGAGCTGCACTCAATCCATTCTCCACCCAGCCTGTATTTGTGCTTGGGATTACCTTGACCCAGGTGCAGGACCTTGCACTTGCTCTTGCTGAACTTCGCGAGGTTTTCACAGGTCCACTTCTCAAGCCTGTCAAGGTCTCTCTAGAAGGAGCACAGTTCTGCTTGCTTTCTGTTGATGATTCCTTTCTCTGGTAAGGTCTCAGATACTGTCACACATGAGAGGGTGTGGTTACATAGGGGGTGTCTAAGAGAATTTTCTAGGCCTTTCTTAGCCTTTTTTCAATTTTCTAGTTGGGGAGTCATTACGTTTAGATGCCACAAAACTACAGTGACAGCAGATGGCTTTGGGGCTCTCTGCCACTGACTGATGGATGCAGCCCCCTTCCTAGTGAGGGGAGTATTGTGGCACGCTGTCCTGTTGCCTTGTGCAGTGTGTACTTCCTTGGGCAGTAACGCTTGGGAAGGTGGCGAGGTTACAGACATCTAATGTCATGCTTTTTCCTCTCCAGTTCATCTGTTCCTGTGACATGGTTGGCAAAATTTCCCCAGACTTCCACAGGACTAGGAACAAGCATTTAGAGCATGTTAAAATTTTTAAAATTTTTTTTTAGAATGAATTGCATTTGAAACGTGACTAGGAATTTAAGTGCAACCTTCTAAAATCACCTACCAGTACCTTTGCTAGCTGAATGCACAAATACACTTCAAAAGCAGGATACCAACATGTTCTTAAATTCTTACTTTTATCTTGCTGTTGCACATTGCTGAATCAAATGCCCCAAGGTGGTTGACTTCACTTAGAAACCTAATTTTCATCTCACCTCACAGAATTTTTATGCTGGGGCAGCCCCAGTACCCACAGTTGGATCTTGCCTATGTAGTTTTTCCACCGGTGTGCCTACCCTGCTAACAGTGGTACTTCTCCTAGTTTAGAGGGACAGCTGAACTAGCTCCAGGAAATCATAACATCCAGAAAACCTGCTGATACCTGTTGTCATTTCTGGACACAGGTATCTGCCTCTTAGGGAAAGATATGCAACTGTTCTCTGTTAAGTGTGTGCAAACAGCATCTAACACATTCATTTGTACTTACTGAAAACTGTTCTGCTGCTCCGTGCTCATTAGCAGTGAAATTGATAACAACATCTGATTGTCCCAGCATGATCTGGGGCTTCAGTGATTGATTAAATGTGGAGGCAAATTTGAGGCATTAAATTAGTTGCAGAAGTGGTTTCTTGCAAGTGGACTGTGGAAAGTGGTACTGATTGCTATTGCACAGTGAGCCACAGGGGTCTTCGTCTTTTACCTCTATGGAGGCTTAAATATATTGTGACATTTTGTTTCTTCCATGGCTCTGTGATGAAGAGGGATTAGGTTGTGGTCATGGAAAGGAGCAGTGTGAGGCTATGTGTCAAGAGATTTGTGTTGTGGCTTGGCTGTTTCAGTTGGGCTCCCTGCTCATGTTGGGGTAAGCATCTTTGCCTCTGCTGTTTATCTACAGAATTAAGCTAATGTGCCTCTGCAGCTGCCTGGGGACATCAAGAGGCTCGATGTTAAAAGCTGATAATGACCACCAGCAAGTGAGCCTCTGGAGAGGGATTATACTAACCAGATTTTTCAGCTTTGTAGGAAAAAAAACCACATCCCTTTCTGTTCTTCAAGAGAGGTAGGACTTGGGAGCTGGTGGCTCAGGGTTATGGAGATTTTTGGGTGTCTAAGAAAGGCAGAGCTGGGTTGGAAGGCTCTCCACCTTTGCACACCCAGAAGAGAAGAGTGCTTGGAAGCCCAAGAACAGAGTGCAGGCACATCTATAAGGCTTTGAGAGGAAGGAAGGTGACTGATTTTTGCCTCAAAAATTTACAGAAATGGCTGGCCTGGGATTTGTTGGAGTGACAAAGTAGCCTACTTCACGTTTCTCAAATTCAGGGAAAAGGACATTCCTGTTTCCTCTTAGCACAGCCTTACTAAAGATTACAAAATTAAATTTTCTCTCAAGTTGATCAAGACCTGCTGAAACAGGTCTCCACTTGCAACCTTTCCTGTCACAAAAGCCAGGTATTTGTTAAATGCATCTTGGATCCTCGTTCTGACAGTGCTGTGTAAAACCAGAGACTATTCCTGTGCAGAAACTGAGGGAATGGTTGGCATCAATAATTGAAGTGTTTAAAATGAACCACTAAGATTAAACGCTGAATTAGTGATTCAGAGATCCCTGTTTAGTAACTAAATGAAACAGAAAAGAAATTACCCAGAGACTACTCTAGCTCTTTTAAGGGTGAATAAAGGACTACTGTTGTGGAGTTTTTCACTGGTGTTAGTTTTTGCTGGGGCACTGTTAGATCAAGGATCCTCCCATCCTCTTCTGTGGTGTGCAAACAGCTGAGCAGTGATAATAGCATAGTCTTTGTGCTGTGCTTTAATACCTGGAAGCCTAATGTGGCAATGAATTTAGCTTCCCTCTTCACTGTCCCTTCCCCTGGTCTCTCACCAGTGCTGATATTACTTTCAAGGCTTGATTCTGCTTTGCCATAGCATGTGTAGCACCTGCCAGCCACGTGCAGAGAGAGCAGGGGACTGGCTCCTCTGAATCTGAGGCTTTTTGAGCAATTTGAAGTGCTTGTGCTCTTTGCAAGTACAATTCATTTTGTTTCCCTGTGGAAAAACTCAACAGGCTAAGATAGCATCTTGTAGCGTTCTAGTCATGTTTCCTTAGTGACGTCCCTGCCATCTTGTCCACATGAATAACAAAGCCAGATCTGCAGTTTTGTCTTGAGAGGTAATAAAAGTTAACTCCAGCTGCCTTTGTTCTGGTGTATATAAATTGTTAGCCCCACCGTACGCTCCAAACCCAGAACTTGTTTTCTGTTTTCTGGCTATTGGTGGTGCTGATGTATGGGGGAAATGTTGTTGTCTGCATTTTGCAAGCAATGCTGGCAGTGTGGAGCAGAAACTAATACAAATATGGCTATTAAAGTACATAATAAATTAGGCAATGCTGACATGGATGTGCTAAGATACAAATAGGTAACATCGAATTTTTGTGCTTACTAGGGCAGTTTCTCTAGAGGCGTAATCAAGTAGTGGTTCTTATGTTTTTTCACTTGTCTTCCCTCCCTCCTGCATATTTTTCTGTCTTTTTCCAACTTAATCTTTTTGCGTGCATCTTCCTGCCATGTCAGCCTTTAAGTCTAAAGATCAGCTTTTTGAGGGGAGATTATTTCTTTAGAGAGAAGGACTGACAGTAGAAATTGGACATGACTTATTGTTTACTGAGGCAAATGGCACAGACCCAAAGGAACCTTACTGCCAAGGACATACTGCTCCAAGTCCCATCTCCAGTTTCTGAGAGTACAGGCTACTTCTGCCTTGGGAGGCATTTGACATGAAGCATGTTAGTGGCATGTGAGATTTTGGTGACTGAAGTACACCTGGGAGAGGTTTGTTTGAAACCTCTGTGTTTATTCTGAAGGAATTTTTGAAGATGTGCTTTTTTTTCCATTTGGGAGGGGAGATGGGACAGAGGGCTGGGGTCAGGCTGTCCTACAGCCAGCTCACCCCTGCCAACCTGCAGCTGCCGTGTGCTCGGAAGTGCTATAACCCTTGGTGCTGTGAGATAAAAGTGATGTTGTATTTTAGTTTGGTTTCCCTTTCCCGAGTTCATAAGGCCCCTATCATTTATTGCATGGTGTGAGCATTAAGGTTTTAGTGTAGTGAAGGTCGCCCATCTGTGACTTTGGCTTTGCTACCTAATTGTGAGTGACACCCCCTTTCCCCAGCTTGCTTTTAAATTAAAAAAAGAAAGGTTACAATTTGGAGCCTGAGAAATTTTTTTTTAATGAAGAGAAGTCATGTCTTTCCTCTAAGGAAACACCTGGAAAATTAACATTTTATGGTGTGCCAAATTAGTTCCTTTGAAACTGCAAGGTGAGAAAGGTTGTTAAGTCAGACAGTCACAGAGGATTTCTTCAGCTCAGTGAAATACCTGCATGGCCAGCAACAACCTGTCCCCTCTGCAAGTAGCTCTGAAGAAAAGATCAACATTTCACTTGTATTGATCACTTCTCCCCACTCACAAGACTTATTCAGGCCTGATTTTAAAACCCTGAATACCAGCAGTAAAACAAAGCCTTGGAATGTTTGAATGAAGTACTAGTGAAAGAGAGATTCAGCACTGCATGTGAAGGCTCTGAGGCTAAATTTAGCCTTGATGTTACTATTCTGGAATTTTGTTCCCAGTTAGGATGATCTTGTGTGTATCTGTATTATCTGTGTACAGTTTTTTTTGCATGTAGTCTTCTCTAAATAGGAGATACACATTCACTAAATGTTTGCACCAGCTCAGCTGTAAGGGTGGTTTGGCACCAGGAAATAATTTAAAACCTTGGATCTTTCATGTTGGTAAAATCCATCCAGGAGGTCAGCAGTTCATATGTTTGCTATGCATGGCTCTTACCCAGGAACCACAAGCAGGAAATAAATAAAAAGAGGTAACTTTTTCAGCTGTCTTGTGTCAAGCTCCCTGAACATCCTCTTGACTAATTACAGTTGATATGTAAGAAAAACACAAGCTACTTTTAGGAGTTTTTTTATTCTAAGGAGGGAGATGGGAAAGAAGCTAGAGCAAGATGCCAAAATATTTTCTACTGAGATACCATCACCTCCGTCACTCTTTGTCTGATTAGTGATTTAAATACGTAAACAAAACAGAACATTCTTGACAAGAACTATAGTTTGTATTAAACAGATCAGTAGGCAAGGCTGCCTAGGACCAAAGTTCAATTAATGACTTTGCATGAGGATTTGCCACACTCTGGTCTTCAAGTGCTATTATAATTTCACATATTTTAGGAGACAAGATGCTGTGCTGATTAAGTTCATTCTGCTTCATTTTTTACTTGTTAAGAAAAGCCTTGCATGCTGAGTTAGAAAATAGATTGTTCAATAAACATGCCATCTTTCAGATCCCTTATACTCCAGCAAGGAATTGGAGCTACTAAGTGCTTGTCAGTGATGGGGCCTACCAGCTTCTATGTTGCCTGATTTGGGAGATTTATATTCAGCCATTTGAAATCCCACAGTGGTGAAACTTAATATCCAGGTTGTCAGGCTAAATGCACGACCTTTTTTTTAATATAAAATGTTTTCTATCTGTTAAGCTGGTTCTGGAGTTATAAAGTGACAGAGGACTGCTAATTTTTTAAACCTTAATTTATTTAAATGCTGAGCCTAAGCCTGGAATCAGCTTTATGCTTAAAGTTAACATGTCCAAGTGGTTGTTTTTGCTCCTGAAGGTACCATGCTGGATGGTTTGGCTAGGTAAGGCTCCTAGTCTCATAATAAAGCTGTTGAATGAAGTGACCTGGCTTTCCACATCTGAGGAGTACCACAGACTTGAGCAAGAGCTGGTTGGGTGTCTCGAGCAGCAGAAGCCTGGTGTGGTGGTGGGGGGCAAGGCTGGGGGGCACAGAGCTGTGGGTTGGCTGCAAGCAGAGCCCAGACCCCGCTGGGGTACCTGGGGCTACCTTGCTGTGCAGCAGCAATTCCAACTTCCCATTCCCATCTCTGGCAGTGGGCACTGCAAGGAAAAAGCAGCCTCCCTGGGGAGATGTTTGAACAGCTGTCTGGTTTACACAGGAACTTAACCAGTGTATTCTGAATGTCAGCCAAGGCATGTGGTAGAGTGTTGCTGGGGAAGAGTGCTTTTTAGGACCTCTTCCTCCAAATTCAGCCTGGTACTAATGAAACATTTGTATGTGCTGTATACAAGTGTGGTGCTTGGTTTTTGGAATTAGTCCTGGCTCTCTCAGAAGTGCTGTAGAAAGACCATGGGGCTTGTCACTGTTTAGGGTAGTAACTGGGCTTTCTCAGTGTCCCGGAGATGTAGTATCACTGTAATGAGGGATGTTTCTTAGAGAGCAAACAGCACCTAAATTCACAGGGACTTCCCTGAATGGTTTTGATGCCTTGAGTTTTAGCTTTCATATTTTCCAGATAATGTACTGCATTACTATATAACTCTGAACTTCATATAAAGTGTTAGCAAGTTCTCTTCACAGTTCAGTTAGACAAAACAATCCTTTTCCAGCCCGAGAACCAAGTCAAGAACTGTTGCAGCTTCAGGCCCCAAAAGTGTAAACAATGGCAAATTGAGTAGAGCAGTCTAGGAGGATGAGAATTCATAACCTGATGCTGTAATTGGACAATTAACCCCAATATGTAAATTGACCAAAACCTATAAAAGTGTGAGAACTCGTGACACAATGTCTATCTCGGGTGGAGCCAGAGCCGGGCTCTTGTACTGCCCAAGGTGTATCCTTTGAAGGCCTTTTAACAAATACCTACTTTATTCCTTTAACTCTGTCACTCTGTCTAGCCTCTGTTCCAGGTAGCCTCTCTAGGCATCAGTTTGTTGTCACTTTTGGTCCCAGACTCTCAACAGGGTCCTCAGCCCTGAATTTTGAACCTGGCCTCCCCATGGTATACAGTGTGCCTGTAGGTGTTAAACTGCAGAGGAACATGTGCATTAATCATTCCTTTCTTTCATTGAAGGCAATCTAGTAATCTAAAATTGCTATAGGGAGAAAAAGTTCTATAGTCACATTGTAGAATTTCAGGGGATTCTTCTTATTTCCATTGTAGGGGGAGGGGAAAGCCCTGTAACATTTGCAATGTGACATAAATGTCAGCTTCACATAAATGAAGAGTCCTACAGGTTGATTGTTTTCCACTTTTGAAATCATGACAGAAATAAGCCTGAGGAAAAAGAGTAGTGTGTTTTGTCCCTATCCTATACTGTCTCAGAGACACCCACAGAGAAATTGGTAGAAAGTATCTCTTGATCATGAAAGATGGATGGGCCCATGGCAAGAGCTTAGCTACCAGATTCCAATTTAATATGAATTTTTGCCTCTGGCTGTGAGCTGTTTACAACAGTTTTTAGCTTGAAGTGCAAAATTTTGGTTGTAGGGAAATATGGCATTTTTGCTCCTGAAAGTGTATAAGGAGGTGTGTGAAATAGATGTGCTCTTTTCATTGCCTAAGCAAGTAAATGGAAAAATCCAGTTGCTGGGTATCCAAACATCAGGACTTTTAGTACAGTCTGAATACCAACAGATTTTTAGGGGAAGCTGTATTCTGTGGTATTTTATCTTCAGCATATTAGAAGCAAGCTCCATGCCTTGCTACCCTATCCTGTGTATTTTGGTGCAAACTGGAGGACTCTATTTGAATCTCAATACCTCCTTCTCAGCTCTGCTAATTGAGTAGTTTGTATGCATGCTTTAAAGGTGGAAATGTAGACTTGGTGGAGGGAAATTTTTTTTGGTTCTAGATATTTTCATTTTTTAAAAATGTGCTTATCTTGCTTTATTGCCATAGCAAATACCTATGGCACCTGCAATCTGTGCAAAGTCCTTTACTATCTCACCAATAACCTGAACATTTTCATTTTTAAGGTTAAGTCTTGTTCCTAACTCCAAATTGATCACTCCCTAGTGTTTGACAGCATTCTACCCTCTGGTTTCTGAATGTTATTTTAGGAATGGCAGAAATGTGGTCAGTGATCTTGCTAGTTTAAAATAAAGTTGCACAAGAAAAGTCGCAACAGAAGTAAGTCTTCTCTGCAATCTGCAAGGAGGCTGGGACTCTGATCAGGCTGAAAATTGTATGAAGTGTGGCCCTATCACTTTCACGCTGCATTAGTGTGAAATCTGGACTCCTGATTCCACTCTTGGCGTGCTTCAGCTCCATTTATAAGGAGTAAAGGAGTCATCATCAGGAGGAATCTAGTGGTTCATCCCATGAAATCCAGTTTCTGCTACTGATCAGTATTTTATGATCCAGAGAAAGTTTCGAGCTACTTAAAGTGATGACTGTTTTGATGGGCAGGACACTGGTTTTCACTTCCCATGTGGTTAGTGGTTAATTCATCCTCTGGGTTTTGATTGACTTCAGTAAGTAGGGATGTTGGGGTTTCAAATCTTCCTATGAATAGGTGACTTCGTTAATGCAGTGTTTCTAGAAATTAATATTCTATAGGAACATTAGTAAACATGGTAAAGAGAGGACAGGAAAGTGACTGTGTCTATGGAGGCACCTTTCATCCAGAAATCTGTAGCATCTGTGAAGTCTAAACTTTGTAAGAAGCTAAGTCAGCTCCTTTGTAGTGTACTCCCTTCCCTATATTTTCTATCTCTCAGTTTTAACAAATCATGTCACAGTTGTGTGCTTTAGTCCCTACTGTAAGCACTCTGCAAGTTTCTGAGTGGCTGAGTCTTGTCTGAATGACCAAGCAGCACATTCTGTCTCTGTGGGGCATATTTTTAGTGTGGCATTCAGGGAAAGAAGGTGCAATTACAACTAGCCCATTAACTGTAATAGCTCTTTATGTTCTGCACTGACTGCAGACCCCTGTGAGGGTCAAGGCATTGCCAATTAGCCTACATCTCTCCAGAAACAAGCTTCTCTTTGATCTCTCTAAGTCTAATCTAATTTTATTTGTAAGTAAAATTGGACAGTGCAGTCTAAAAGAGATAAATGGAAACTCTGCAAAATGGCCCTGAATTTGGTATTGTAATTGTTGGAGGATATGTTTTTGTTTATACTGCATTTTCCGCTGTAAAGCAACTTAAGCCTGGTCAGCCAAGCTGGCATAACTCAAAACCTGTTGGGTACTAACAATTCTTTTGGGTAATAAAAGAAACGTGTTCTGAAACAGTGTATGTGCTTTGACTTGGGGACAGGAATTTTATAGGGTAATATCAGAGCCTTTTATTCATGTCTGTTCTAGTGAGAATGTCGATGGAATAAAATGAAAGCTGCTTTAGACTGAGCTGGAAAAACTGCCATGGATTCTTGTGAAGATGGTGGGGAAATGCAGCATGCCTTAGTCTTGGCCACTTGACAGTGAGATGTTTTTTCCTCTTCTAGATGAAGTTTTGCATTATCAAAATCATAGAACATCTAAGGAATATTATTTAAAGATTACCTGCAGAGATAGTTTTCCTTTATTTCTGTTTTTCTCCGACCATACAGCTGTCTGAAGTTATTGTAGCATGTCTGTTAGGAATGTTATACTTCTTGGATACATGGAGGGTGAACTGCTCAATAGAGCTCAAAAAGCAGTAAAACAAAGCAAATACATCAAAACTTATCATCAATAGGGACTTAGATAAAAGTAAATTCACTTTTTCTGCAGCTCTCTTGCAATAGATTGTAGATGAAGAACTATCAAGAACCACATGAAGAAATAAGCCAAAAATAATTTTTACAAATCTTTACAGAGTAAGTGAATGCATGCATGGCTGTATTAAGTCACAACCTTTCTGAACTGATTTCTGTTGATGAAAACCATACTTCTCTAATCAGACAAAATTTTTAAGCATATCATAAAGAACTGCACAACATAGTTTGCTTTTAAGACATCAAAAGTGCAAGACATTCCTTATCCCTTATGTGCCTACTGTGAAGCTTTACATTTCCCTGCAGAATTTGATACAGCATGGTTGAACCAGAGGAGTCATCAGATGTGTTTATTCCTACAATTCACCCTAAATGCAGATGAACTACTTGAAAGTAGTTCTTGCTTTCAAGGTACAAAAAGAAGTACTTTTGTAAAACACTTTCCAATGCATCAGGAAAAAGAACTGGAACTTTGTTTCATTGTATTATTGAATACAACAATTTGGTGTTTTTCAGTGGTGTTGCTAAAAAGTATGAACATTAGAGACAATCCTACTCCCACTGACTTGAAGCTGAATTTTGTTCCATTTGAGAAGTGACGTTGCACTGCTGCATCTCTGGAAGAACAAGCAGCAGGTTCAAACAGCCTGGAACCACACAAACCAGAAATGGTATGCAAATTATGCAATGCATGAGACAACCCAGTATCTTTATATATTCCAGGCAGGCCAGGCAGGTCTATTTTTTGTGGTATGGTAATATCCTAATGGAGCCTTCTCTAAAGCTCTGGTCCTTCAAAAGAAAAAGCTAGGAATGTCTTGAGAGAGGGAGAGCAACCCTGCTGAGCTGAAACTTGCTGGTGTCCCATTGCATCAGATCTTCGTGGTGTGTGGTCTTTTTCCTATCAGTAAGCCTCTGTGGGGTTTTTTTTTGTTGTTCTGTACAACAAAATAGACTGTAGGGAGGTGGTTTCTCTCTGACATTTATTCAGAGCTATGCATATGAATTCCTGGTTTTTTTCTGCCTAATGCTATTATCATCCCTCCACTGACTGGAATTGTGAGCACAGTGAGACTGTATGAAGCAATAGGGTAATAGGACAAGTCTAGTCCTAGATTAGTTTCACCCACTTTATTCTTTTTCCATGTCCTCTTTACTAATTTTATCCACTTTGGTGGGTATTACAGTCATGTCTCCCACTCCAAAGCCTTCACTCTGGTTAACAGCCTTTTCACTGTTACCATTGAGTCCCATTACCTTTGTTTCTGTTTACAGTGTGAATAGATGTCCATCACTACATTGTCCGTCATGACATGCATCAGTAACACAATAAATTTTCTAGGGAACTAGTCGGCTTCTAAGAAGAAATGTGCTGTGGCTGCTAATGCCTCCAAGGAAAAAGAATTTTATCTGGGGTGGAAGCTTTAGTGAAGGACATAGCAGCCAGTGCAGTGCATTTGGAGAATATAAAGCCTGTGGGGGACAAGGAGAATAAGAGTAATGGGAATGGCTGATTTCCTTTTCCCTGACCGGGTGAAGGTAGTAAGATGTGATGAAGAAACCAAGTGTTGATGAGCTCACTGATGTCTGCTTCATGGAGCAGTTGATCAGCAGGCCTGCAAGGGGGGTGGGTGACTTTGTGCCAAGTCATGTGTAGGCCCTGAATCCTACAAACTCTGTTATGAGGACTATAATATACTTTGGTTCAGCATTCTTGTTAGAGCAAGGGAAGCCAAAAAGTTCATCTCAGCTGTCCCCAATGGGGAGAAGTGTAATTGTGTACAATTGAGGAAGTGTTATCAATAAACTGACATGAACACTATTTAAGGATACTGCACCTATTAGAAGAGTTTGCAGGAAGTCATGATGATTTCTTTTGCCCAAAACAGAGATTATCAGAAGTAAGTAGAATCTGCCAAGAAGCTGAAGTTATGTTTGAAGAAATAAAAATAAAAAAATAGTCCTACTCTTGTAGGTTATATATAAAGCCCAGAAATGTACTGAAATTTTTCAGTTTTACCTATCAACTACCAAAAGGGATCCAAACTTTTATAGTAACTATCCCATGTTTCTTCAAATGCATCAGGAGCATGAAACCTGCTTGTATATATATAGGACTAATAGGTGATTAAGGTGTAACAGGGGTACTCCAACTTGTTAAGGCAGATGAAAGGAAGTTTCATTAATTTTGTGAATTGTTCTCTATGGAATAACCTGGGGAAATTCCCCATGCTACAAACCTTTCTGTGGGGTACCCCTGAGAAAGTCTTTCTGAAACTGAAGTGACTGTAAAAAGTTATAGAAGAAATAGTCAAAATGAACAGTAACAAATCACCACTACTAGACTGTGCTCATCCAAATGCTTCAGAGGAACTGCAGCTTACAGCACTGTGTGAATGCTGGCTTAGAGATGCCTTTGCACCAGGAAGTGATAAATATGATCAGCAAGTTTGACAAAAGTACTTGATACAGCATAGAAACTATAAAAAATGAAGAATTAGCGGATATCTGGATGAGTATTGCGTGCTTGGTAAGAGTCAAGTTGCACATCTGCCTTGCAAATGTGTTGCTGTTCTCTGTAGGAGTCAACAAGCTTGTTGATAAAGATGATGTGTGATAAAGTCTCCTTTGTCAGAGACCTTAGTAAAAACCAGCTTCCTTGTTAGACGATCTTAGGAAAGCTAAGCAGTTATGACATCAGAAGAACAGTTCTGGTGTGGATAGATAATTTGGCCAAAAGTTTGGCCAAGGTCGATGGTCAGTCCTTGGAGTGGAAGGAGATCACATGGGAATGTGTGTGCTCTTGGCTCTGCTCACATATGGCTTGGAGAGAAGCTTCTGGAGATACCATGCCACCATAGTAGGGGTGGCAAAGGTGAAATCTGTCTGAAGGACTGCAGAAGGACCTCATAAGACTGACTGGCTAAGAAAATGTCAGATGAAACTCAGTTTAGGTAATGATAAATTGATCCGTGTGGAGAACAAACAGTCCAGTTTGCATTAAAGATGAGTAGTGAGCTGAGCTCACACTGAGAATTGGGGTATGTGGAGTGAGAATCTGGGGCTTTAGTGGGTAAGTCTATGAAAATATCAATTTACTCACTTGTGGTTAAAAATGCAAATCAAATGTTGGCGTTTATAAGGAAAGGAATACAGAACCAAACATGACATTATGTGTAAATATGTGGTTTTTCCTGCCTCTGAATAATGTGTGAAAATCTGATCTCTGTATTTAAAAATAATGTAATAGAACTGGAAAGGTTTGGAGAAGGACAGCAAGGGTAATCAAAGGCACAAAAAGTCAATTGTGACTGAACTGGGACTCAGTTTGGAAAGAGACAACTGAGCAGCCTCTGATAAAGAGGCACATAAAGGGTTGAATATTCTCTGTGTGTTCCAATTCAAGAACTGCTGAGCATCAAATGAAACTAATAGAAGAAAGGCTTAAAGAAAAAAAATGTTGCATCTCCATGCAGAGGGTATCGGCCATGGAACTTTTTATTAAAGGGTGTTGTGAACACGCTTATATTAGTTTTATGGAAATTGGATAAGAAAAAGTTGGTGTTGGGGGCTACTAACTACACAGAAAATACAGCAGCTCATGTCCCTGAGCTAAACCAACAGGAGATAGGAAGAAAGGTAAGAATGCCATGCTTATTTGGTCCTTGATCTTCTCTAACTGTGGCCTCTGCTGAATACAGGTTATGCCAGGCAGTGCTGAACTTCTAGCTGGATGTAGTACAGCCACTCTTCTGGGACAGAGCAGATCAGGGTCTCTGCTCCAAGCAGAGCCATGACCTGGTCACGGGAGCAGGGAGCTGCAGCAGCTGTGGGGAGCACTGTACAAAATGCAAAAGATGAGCAGGTTTTGTAGTGCCCAGACACTTTGCTGGCCTTTCCCAGTGCAGGATGGATACCAATTGTTAGCAGTGACTTTTCCAGTGTTTTGCAAGTGTTTCTCCCAGATATTCAGGGTGAAATGTAGCCCAACTACTGAAAAAACAGCTTATATGGATCTGACTGGGGGGTTTTTGAGTGTTTTGGTGTTCTCTACTGAGTATATTGCAGTCTGGGTGTTGCCTTGCAACTTGCTCTCCAGTCTCCAAACAGAGTAAGAGTGTTCAGTGTGCTGCATAATGCTTTTGCAAGGTTTCTTTTTCTTTCTCTATTGCTGAGGCTTGATTAGTTTTTTGTGTTACCATTTATTTTTGCACACAGCCTTCCAGAGCCTCTTTGAATCTCACCAAAGTCAGGGAGAATCTTTTCCTTGACCTTCCCAGCTTTGGAGTCAGTCCAGCAGTGTGCTGTGCTGTACTCTGCTTTCTGTTAACTCCAGGGATGCAGTGTGGGAGCACCAATTATTACAGCCTGCACCTGAAAGGTTTGATAGCTGAATGTGTTGGAGACACAGGAAGCTGTGCAGTTGGAAAATGTGATTTTTTTTTTCTTTTCCTGTAAATCATTCAAACTGGTGTGTTTTTCCACTTCTGATTTCTGGGCATGGATCCAGTAAAAGAACAGAGCAAAGTGTATGCTCATCTATTCTTTTCCCCTTATACAGAAAGAAAAACAAATACAGAGCTTGTGCCTCTAAGAAATTAAATAGCAGCGTGTTCCTTTTAACCACTTGCTATTAAAGTGAGGTGCAAAAGTTTATGTGGAATGCTCAGCCTGGATTTGAATCTGTGCTGAGTTGTCACAGACTGAGTGTCAGAGTTTTTGTGTTTAGCTTCTAAAATCTTGGGCAAAAATAGCATCTTGAAAGAGGACATCAAGGCGAGGTCCCAAGTTTTAGCATCATTTGGATGCACTTGGGTAACATCTGATAACTGCACGTCATGACTTGCTGAGGCTGCTGCTGTGCACGAGAACTATCGGGTTCGTGTGGCTGAAGCCTGTGGCCGGTCTGTTTTACTGTGTTTGCTCTATTTTGTGCTGACCCATACTTGTCCAGCGGGTGCTGCAGCATGGCTGGGGCACTGTTTGGATGCTCAGCAGGGATGCCTGACTGCCTTGTCTTTGTGGATCTGCCAGAATCACAGCATTTTCTAAGCTTGCGACACTGGGCTGGGACTGCAGTGTGGCTGATACAGAGTGATTTTTGTGAGCTGCCAGGTGCCAGGAACACACACATTTCTGTCTTTTAGTTGGACATTTTTTTTTCCCCCCCAAAATATACTTGACTGACCCGTGCTCACTGTCCCTTGAATATTTGTGCTCTGACACCCAACAGAACTGCTGCAGTTAGTTTGCTTGGTCATGGCTGTTGCCTGCACTTTCTGTAAGAGGCTGCTGGAGCCCAGCTGCTGTGAGAGGCTCCTCAAGAGCTGTGTTTGTACTTGAATCTTCTCTTACCAGCCTGATAGTCAGTTCTTCATCCTGGAAAACTATGGCTGGATCTGTGAGGTGCAGTTGCTGGGAGCTTTCCTGTGTATCATTCATTCAGAAGCAGATGCTGGCAGCCCTCGTAACAAAGCTATGTCTGTATTCCTGGTTTTGAGCAGAGCTGCAGGTGTGACTGACTGCAGGGAAACTGAGAGGAAAAAAGGATGCTTGCCAATGAAAACAAAAAAAACCCTCAGAAAGCATTCCATGTTACCATTATGGAAACAGAGGGCACAAGTGAGGGGACCCCCAAAGTGGGTAAATTGGCAAATAAAACAATTATAGCAGGAAGAGGGAAAATAATAAGGTTTGGCTGGAAAATCAGATGTGTGTATGGAGTTATTTACAAGATGACTATTAAAGGCTGGGAGCAGGCATCCAGTTTTGAAAGTCTTGTCTTTGGACTTCATCTCTTCTTCAGACTTCTCTTATGGCTGTATATTTTCCATGGTTTTAGCTGAGAGTGGATGTTTTTCATCTGCCGTCCAGCATACCTTTGTATCTGGACTGCTCTATTTGGAATCTGCAGGGTTTTCCTGCCCTAGTGAGAGGCTCTGGATAATGGGGGGACTATGTATAGCCCCTCTGTTCATTCTTTCAGGGAGGACTGAAATTAGATAAATTAGATAGCACTTTGCAATGGAAAGCAAGCAAAACACGTCTGCCTCTCAAGCCCTTGATATGAGCCAGCTTGCTGTTTACTGGTACATCCTCCTGCCAAATATGGCCCTGAGTTGTGCTTGCCAGTTCATGTTCTTAAGAGTGATTATTCCTTTCAGACACTGAGCTGAAATAGTGTGCTTTGACACAACAGAGCCCATTTTGTTTAATCTTTAATAGGAGCTAAATATTACTGGGCTCCTCTGTTAATGAACAGTTTCAAAGTCTTTGTACTAGCAATATGGAGAATTAAATTAATAAGGACCTTTCCTGGTGAGCTCAAGGGGCTCTGCACTAGGCCCAGTGGCCATTCCTACACCGTATTTTTATGTAACCTTCAGGAGGCACATGAGACCAGATTCATGAACTAGGCTGTTGATCTGATGTACAATGTAGAGACTGTTTTTATGGTAACTTGGACAGTATTTTACAGATGAAAAGTCACTGTCTGTTTATGCATTAAGGACATTCAAATGCACACTTGCTATTCGTATTAATGCTTTATTGCTCTCTATGATTCACAGATCAGTGCAAGAGCAGAGAGGCTATCTCTCTACAGTGGTCCTGAGATTGTGTATTAGGGGGTGGGTGGGGCTTTTGGGCAGGTTTTTGTGCCTAGCTTCAGTACAGTACCATGCCTGTACTGAAGCCCCACGTATCCTCCAGGAGCGGGACATGAAGGATGGCTTCATGCCAGGGCAGCATCCTACTGCTACATGCTTCCTTCCATGCCTTCCCGAGCACTGGAGAAGTTAAATGAGCATGTGCTTGCTCTTCCTTTCCCTGCAGGGGTGCGAGGCAGGGATGGGAAAAGGCAGCCACAGGATAATTCTTTAACTTTGTGTTTTCTGCTGGAGTATGAGCCAGAAAAATTGATGCTTACTGGACTTGAGCACCAGAGTAGTTATTTACTGCTAGCTTACCTCTATGCTTACAGTAAATAACCACCAGCCTGCAGTGCAATTCCCTCCTGTGGTGCCTCTGGAGCAGCTCAGAACTGCACTCCCTTTTGTTAAGGATGCAACACAGCCCTAAATATAAACTGTTGTTTTGGTCAGCTTTTCTGTGGCTTTGTGCAGTAAATGGAAATGTGTTTGTGCACTATGCAGGTGTCTGTGGAGTCAGTTAAAGAGAGATTTTAGAAAAAACAGACTTATGAAAGCTCAGAAACAGTACCAGCGGATAACTAAGCAGAACTAAATATTTCTTACGTGATATAACATAAGAAATATGTCTGAGAAATATTTTGGAAAGTGTTTTAAAATATTCATTATGTTTCCCAAGATAGACTGAGTAGAAATAGAGTTATTTGTGATGAAACAAATGGATCTCTTATTGCTAGACATTTTCTTTCTCTAGAAACTGATGAATATAACATCATGCTAGCTTTTGTAAATGTCATATGAAATAGATGAGGAGAGTGACTTGGAGAAAAGCTGTAATCAATCACAAGGTGACACAGTTCTCTCTTCTCTGTTGATCATCTTCCCAGAAAGCAATTTGAGGAGGGAAAGATTACAAATATAAAGAGAAAAAACCCAAATCTCCCTCCCCTTTGTTAAGGCGGATTAAGTGGGTCAGCAACCATCTTTTTTCTGGAAAAGAGAAACCAGAAGCTAAAGTGTGGTCTAGACTTTACTAAAATCTTCCCAGTTATTTGAATAAATGGGAAGGATAATGGTGTATAAATGTCCCATTTTGTAAGCTGCTAGTTGAACTCAAGTGGAAACAAAATCATTATAGGGAAAGAAACAAAATGGGAGGGTGCTGTTAACCCAAAATTTAAGATGACAGCTTGAAGTCAGGCCAGATGATGATGATGATAATAATAATTCAATTAAATTCTTTTATAGCACCAAACTATGTTCATACTTTCAGGAATGGCTCTGTTGATACTCAGGATACCTTAGTTGTGTGTAACTCCATGCTTTTTCCTCTGGTTGTTTCAATTAAACCCTTACTGCAGTTTCATATCATTCAGGTAGGTGGTCCCTCTCTCCTCACAGCTCACAGCTGCCTGCTGAGGGTCAGAGCTTTCAAGGTGCTTGCACAAATTAGGGAACCACAGATGTGCCACCTATCTGCCCTTTTGCAGGCTGTGTGCTCCGTGTTCTGCTCAGAGGACACTCTGGAGGAGAAACAGCACTGCTGTGCTATGGATGGCCTTATTTTAGATGCAGCCTATGGTGAGCTTGTCAACTTGATGTTTCAAGGGTGAAACAGCAAACTTCTGCTTAAAGATTTGGGGAGGTACAGTAAGTGGACTTGCACTCTGTAGCGGATGATGTGACTACAGCAACTTGCCTTCACTTGCTTGGGTGTGAACTGGGTCAGTATTAGTGGCAGCAGAGCATCTCCTCTGCCTATTGGTATCCTGAGGTCACTGACTGCCAGTGAGGCAGTTCACCTTCTCACACAAGAAAAGCCTTTTGGGCAGGAACTCTACAAAAGTGCTTAGCGTGGCAACTTCAGTGACACAAGAATTCTGCAGTCAGGAATCACGTGCTAAATGTCACGAAAATGACTTGATTATATTTAAGGCTCTGCCTTTAAGAGAAAAAAATATAATTTCTTATCCCTTTGATAGCTTAAATTTTAGACTTTTAGGTGGTAATTGTCAGAAACTTTCTTTAAATAAAAGAAGACAAAATCATTCACATGTAAGCCTGTGAATGTCAGAACCTGGGTTTTAAAAGGAGAGATAAATAGCAGGAGGTTCATTGCGCTTGCTGTGTTGGATCTTTAGCAGGTGAATTTGCTGCAGTTCAGCTGACCTGGACAGCATGGGAGCAGCAAACCTGTGGGAGCACTGACTGACCTGGCTCCAGAATGGCCAGCTTTCTCCTTACAGTGTGGTTCTGCTTGCAGCCTAGAGCTTGAACCATTCCTACTTCTGCGAGAGGGCTGCAACATACTTTTTTTTTTGTTTCCCATCTTTTCCTTGTCTACAGACACCTTCAGAAGCCTTCTCCTGCATGGAGGGATTGGAAAGCTGCTGCTGTTAAGATGGGTGGCATATACATTTGTATGCAGTTTGATTTGCTGACCTGATCATCAGTGAGGTTCCTTGGATGATCTTTTCCCTGTGTTTCTGCATCAGGCACTTGGGCTGATGTAACACAGCTCTGACTGCTTTAAACATACAGTGTCAGGTCAAGAAATAAAGTCAGAAAACCTCTCTAAGTAAGGAAAATTTCATTGAATGTTATTTTCTTAACTCTGGCTGCCAAGTGTTGTTGGGGGCTCACTCTATGTTCTGCTGTCACTTGCAATATGCTCAGATGTGTAAGGATCTTCATGTTCTGTAATGATCCAAGACCTTCTGTATCACTCTCCACTGATCTGAAAAATAAGCAATTTCAGAGGAGTTGTCATCATAGCTAAAAAAAGCTTCTGAACAGTGGTGTTTCTTTGTTTTTTTAAAGCCTACCTAACCCCTGTGTCTGAAGCACTGGAAATGTGTGAGTTCAGTAGGCAACTTCAAACAATATCACACACAATTGTGAGCTCTTCTGCAATGGCCCTTCTTTTGAAAAAAGTTTCTCTTTTATTTTCTGGTTCAGAACACAGTGTGGGCATATGGAAGTGTAAAGAATAATGGCCAGCAAAGTTTCTAAATTTTAGATACATAGAGAGATTTGGGGTGAAGGAATTTTGCTGAAGCTGGAAAATGGGAAATGAAATGGAGATGTGACTAAACCATTTTCACTAGAAACTATGAAACAATCTCAGTTTGCATGCCAAGTCTTCATCTCTTAAATCTGCTGGAAAAAAATTGCCAGAAAGCACATACCTGGGATGCACATTTGATTTTTGACCTTACAAGTTCTTCAGTAAATACAAGAAACAAACAATATCAGGGAGAACCTAAAACTTCTTTTATGCTCGATATCAAAATAGTAGGTTTTTTAATAGGGATTACCATGCACCCTGCAAATGACAGTTGAGTCCAGTCCTCTTTTTCTCTTCAGTAATTTGCTTGGACTGGTTTGTCCCTCCAGTACTATTCCCCTGTCTCCTCTAAGGAATCTCATACCACATTTGGCAGTGACTGCCACCACATCAGTTTTTAAGCTGCACCTGTTGACTCAGAGTGATGGTTTTACCCCCTGGACAGCAGCACTGATCACTCCTCTTGAGAGGAGTCAGGGCAGGGGGCTCCCTTTTCTCTTACCAAGTTATTGGTGTTCCCATGCTTGGCATTGTACTCCTGTTCTTGCTTGTGTTTGTGGAGATGAGCCTTCAAAACACACAACTTGACAATTAGGTTCTCTACAAAGTTTAAATCAAGGCTTCTTTTATGTGAAGGGAGGAGAAAAGTTTTAGGCAGAAATTCTTCTCTGTGAGGGTGTTGAGGCACTAGAACAGGTTGCTCAGAGAGGCTGTGGATGCCCCATCCCTGAAAGTGTTCAAGGTCAGGTATGATGGGGCTCTGAGCAACTTGATATAGTGGAAGGTGTCCTTGACCATGGCAGGGTAGGTGGAACGAGATGATCTTTAAGGTCCCTTCCAACCCAAACCATTCTGTGATTCCATAAAAATGTCAGCTGGGTCTCCTCTTGGCACTTGGAGGAAGAGAGATGGCACTACAGTAAAAAATGGAAGAGCACAGTGTGAAGTGAAGGAATTGGTTTAGGGGAAGAGGAAAATACAAAGGAGAAGTCATGCCTGGGTTTTTGCCCCATGTTGAGGAGGAAGAGATGGCTGAGGGGACGGGACATGACAACACTATACTGAATCTGCAGTGAATATGACACATCAGGCAGAGTGAGAAACTAGTCTGGGCAGATTGAGGTATTTTCCTTTGGATGTAGATGCCTGTGTGGTTATTTTCACAAAGTGTCAATGTTTCACTGTTTCATTCCCTGGATCAGCGCTTTGTTTGCAGGATACACCTGCCTAGCACTGCTGAGATGCCCTACCTGCTAGCTGTCTCCCTGAAAGACAGGACAGTTTGAAGCTTGCACCTGAAAGTGAGGAGAAATATCTCTCTAAACATATAAATTATATGTCTGGTCTCAACTGAAGGCATGTTGGCATGGAAAAACTGTTGTCATGTTTTTGGGACATTTTACCTTCACTAGCTTTCTGGTGGTAATATGGGAAATTACAGCAATCTAACTGTGGTAACTCAAAACCTAGAAGAAATGGTTCATGAGAATAACACAGGAGCCTAGCTAGCAGTCAGTGATGTGGAACAGGAACATAAAGTATTGCAGAGAAAAAACTCCCCCAATTTCTATAAACAGGAGTCAGAAATATGTAGCAGAAGGAAATCTATTTTCAGCCAAACTCCAGATAAGGTACAGAAAAAGAATTAAGCTTCAGAGATGGTTGTTCCACCCTGCCACTGGAGAGCACAAACCATTGGTAAGGATTAGATATGGGGCTACCTAGTGCCCAGACAAAAGAATATTACAGGTGAATAAAAAAAATACATAATACATGAGGTTTCAAAAGCAATAAATGCCTTCTAAAACTCAGAAGACTGATTTGATAGAGCAGATACTGATTAAAGGAGAATCACAACTGGCTTCTCTCAGACACGGAAACATTTAGCCAGCTATATAATAAACAATTCTCTTGCTGGCACAGTTTCATCCCAGCATGTATTCCTGCTTGGTGTAACTTCTGTAATTACAGATGAGATTTTCTGTCTACACGTTGGAGTACTTTATCTGTATGAATATTCTTCCTGACTGATGTTTAGAGAAGTATTCATGTGCTTTCACTTAACTACTGGGTATAGTTGCTGCATGTTTCCTGATCCAGCTCTGCCTCATTGTCTGATTTTCTTTTCTGTATGTTCTAGTAATCATTTTCTTCTTTGTGGAGTGTGAGACCTGAACAACGTTTTTTCTTAGGATGCTTATTTCCAAGATACTTTTTATTCATGTAAATATTAATAGAGGAGAATGCCTCTCCTTTTGATAAAAATCGACATTTCTCAGCATCCCTAAACCTCTATTACCCATATTCCCCTTGGATAAGTATCAGTTTATTGCATCAAAAAAAGCCCTTTTGCTGTGACTTTTCCTACCACTGTCATAATCCTCTGACTAATTTCTCTACAGACTCATTTCTTTTACCTGCAAAGTCTTCCTTGTTGTCAGTATCATTGTGATCTGCTTGCCTGCTGGACCATCCTCTGACTGCACTAGGAAGGCAACATTACCTACTCAGAAATATGTTACATACTCACATATACATAAAGTGTAGTATTACATATGCAGAGCTGCTGCCTCTGTGCCATTCATTTCTGAGCCTCTGCTATACATCTCTTTCCTATGAAGTCCTTCAGGTTCCTTTCCACTTTCTCTGATTTTGATTTTTTCCCTAGTTTGCTTTAAAAACAGCTTCCAATAGTCCTGCTTTTCACTTCTAAATTTTCATTCTAAATTCCTGAGTGTCTTGACTCACATGTTATCTCTTGTTCATGTTCTGGAGATCCTGTAATTTTTCTGATTCCTATCCAGTGTTCTACATATTTGTTTTTTTACTGATTGTACTTTCTGTGCTCATGATATCACCTTCAAAGATTTTGGTTGGTTATGTTTGCCTGCTTTCCTTTTGTTTCACACATTGTCAGCAAAAATGACTATGGATCCCTCTGCACTTTAACACACTGACTATGTTATTATCATATAATCTCAGTAGTGCAGCAACAAGAATTTGTCTCTTATTTGGAGCTTCATCTACTGAGTGCTGCCTTTCCATAACTCTAACTCACCTGTTTCAACCTCATCTCAATTATCTTTTCTCTCACCTCCTTTCTTCCTGTTGTAGTCTTAGCTTATGATCTTATCTCTCTAACTAGCTTTTAATCTTGTAAATCCATTTGAGATAAAAATTTTTAGATTGTATTTATAACTCTCTTCAAATACATTGCTATATAACATTTGTAATCTCTTTACTCCTGCAAAACAGCCCAGCACAACATACGGACATGCACTGTGGCATACCCGAAGTGCAGCCACCTCCAAACTGAAATACTGTGGCTATTAAGCAGCCTACAATTACCCTGCACAAAGTAGTAGTATACATGAATGCAATGTCTAATACCCACTTCACACCAGAGAAGGAATTTAAGTGCAAGGTGTATATCTACACACAGTGGAACTGTTAAATTCCCCAAAAGTGCCAAGAGGTACAATAGTGACCCTGTATACACCTATTGCTTGCTTTGTAGAGATAATGTTTCCTGTTATTAGTTCTGGAGGGATAAAACTGTTGAACTCTAAAATGAGAAAAATTGATCTGATGAAAAGTTAAACATAGGTTTATAAGACAGTTCTTAGATTAAATTAGATGCAGAACATAAAGCTAGACTTTAATGATGCTTCTTAATGTGCTAATCAGTCCTGTACTGGTCATCTGAGGATACTGATGAGAGATGAAAAACAGAGGAATTAAAGAACAATTTGGAAGAATAAAAGTGCTAAGGAAGGAAACATTGTATTATTCAAGGTTTAGACCCTGGTCCTGCAAAATTTTACTTGTTTATGAAACTGCAGAGCAACTTACTTCAGTAATCCTGAAGCTACTAACAGTGCTTAAAAATAAGCATATATGAAAATTTTGCAGGTGCAGGACTGATTGAAATAGGGTGAAAACATATAATTTTAGGATAGAAAAAAGAGAATTTAAAGGGTGGTCAGACATACTGAAATATATTTTATATATATGCATTCTACACTTCTGTCCTTGTTAGAGTTTTGATCTCATTACCAAACAGTGAAACTTTCCTTTTATGAACACAAAAAGCACCTGGGTTCTGCTCTGATGATTTTTACTTTTCAAAAAAACCACAATGGATAGAAGATGGATGAATAGTAAGCATGATAAATTAGCTTAAAACCTCAGGACCCTGCAGGACATTTGCCTGCAAAATGAAAATATGCTTCACCTCTCCTTTTGTGGAAGGCACTGGGATAATATGACAAGATAAACTTGAAAGAGTAGGTAAGAAATAGGGGCAAGGGGATTGAAACAGACCATTACCAAAGCCAGGACACTGGTCCCACAGCTGTTATTAAAACATTTTCAGTCTCTCTCTATACAGGAAAGATCATGGAGGGATGCAGTAACTTCTGACCTTTGAAAACCGTGGGACTGTCTCACACCGAAGTAAAGGCTTCTGTGCAGACTTTCTCCCTGAGGGAAGCTGCCCCACAGTTTTCTACTGGTTATTTCTGTTTTGCAGAAGGAAGGACTTCCCATTTAGAAAAGTCCAGTGTGTGGTTTCCATTTCTTTCAAGTAGCTGCCAGTGTGCTGTTGCTTAATTAATATAAAAGTGAACATTTAATCTTAGAAACATGCTATGGAGACCCCAAGAAAATTTTTATATGATCAAAATTTGTGTATTTGAAGAACAAAATACTTGAAAATCTGTAGAAGCAAAGAGCACAGCTTAGAGAGTCAACAGCACAGGGTTACAAAAAATTCAGCAGGAGGGGTCTGACGTGTAAGCACTTGATAAACAATGAATGAAGTGAGACACAGTAAATAGAAACAGCACCTGGAGATGTGCATGCCTTAAGAATGTCAAAAAAGAAACCAGTGCAGGTGATGAATTTTAACACAGCATTCTCAGATTACTGGCTTTTAAAGAAAGAACTACATTTTTGTTTATTATGTTTTCTTATTAAAAATTATACCCAATCTGAGAATACTCAGATTTTGAAAGATTACACTCTGCTAGGTATGTATTTAGGATTCTGCTGATAAGGATAATTTTTTAAAGTAATGATGTACTGAAATCCTGTGTCATTGAACAGGCTTATTTCTTAATGAATCTAGTGGAAAGATCTACTAGAAAGAAGTAGTAGAAGCAAGTTTCAGAACCTGTTTGTGCAGCCAATCCTATGATCATATTTGTTTTTCTTTAGTCTGAACATGCAATAATCCCTGGAGAAATTGACTATACAAGAATGAATGGCTGAAACAGACTGTTAAGAAAAAGTTGCAGAAGGCTACACAAAAAGCAGGCAGAAATTTAAGGACTTGGATGGAAAGGAAAAATGAGGACTGGTAGAGAAGGAATGGAAAATATTCCAAACATACAAAAACGTGATTAAAAATAGGTTATGAGAACAGAAAAGTGTGCAGGGACTGAGGCTGTAGGTCAGCCAAGATACCTCTCCTTAGAATTTACAGTTTAGAATAAACAACCTAAGCTGAACAAGAAAAGTAGGGAAAAAGGAATTTTGATGCAACACACCCTCTGCCCCCGTTTGTACGTGAATAAACTGAGCTTCTTGAATGTGGAGGCATCATAATTGGCTTTTTTTTTTCTTTTGGGCTATGGCTACTGGCTGCTTCTTACATGATACCTAATTGTCTGAGGGGCAGATCTTCACCCTCTTAGCTGTCTGCTCTGCTTCCCTGATTTCTGGAATGTCACCGCTTGACTTATGTTTGAGGTATGTTTTAGGGATGCATGTGTTTAGAAACAGTTTAAGAATTACTCCTCCTCTAGCCACCAAGAGTCAGTATAGTCTCTAGGTAGAAAATGATGGGAAGCTATGCCAGAAAGGCCTGCTGTCTACAATTTATTAATTTTTATAGTTTAGACAAGAGAACAAGTAAATAAATGTCATTGGTAGGCTTGGATTAAAAAACCCTGAAATTTCTGAAAATGTAGGGAGGTCTGCAGGAAACTCGGGTGAATAGGCTGGTATTTCTTCTCTAGATAAACAATCTAATGAAGATGCTTTCATGCTGTGCATCTAAAGGCTGCTTTAAAACTAGCAAGGCAGGAAATAATCTTCTTGCCCACAGTATGACACTTGTATCTCCTATAGCACTAGCTTGGCTGATAAAGGAAGAAAATACCTTCTTAACACAAAAAGAAGATTAGGTTTATATCTAATTGTCTCATTTACATTTAAAGTATAGTTCTGTCTGAAGTGCTTTCCATCAGAAATAACAAAATCCTCACTGTTTTAATTTTGAGACTTCTCTTTCACCCTCTCAGGTGTCCTGAGGCAAAGTGATTAGGTTTTGGGAATTGTTGCTGGAAAAAAAAAGTAGTTTTGATTTTTGGTAGTAAGTTGAGCTTCTGCATGGAGGAGTTTACTGGAAATAACGTTTCTGCCCTTTTTGTTGTTGAAGTTTCAATGCTGAAAAGTATTTTCTGGGCAAAGATTCTGCCTGTTGAAATGGAGCACATAGTACTTCAGCCTCCATTTCCTTCATAGGAGTGAGAGCTTTGGGTGATGATTATGTGTTCCTGTTTTTCTGCAGTCTTAGAGGTCTTTGGCCCACCTCTTATCAGGTGCAAATTCTTGAAGATTCAACCTCGTACTTGTCTAACCAAAACAAATATATTGATGGAAAACCATGCTGCTTTAAAAAAATCCTGTCACATTATAGAATCATAGAATCATCTAGGTTGGAAAAGACCAGAAAATTCTAGGCTTTTTTGTTTTGTTTTTTAACTCAAAGTTTCCTCTTTTTCTTGTGTCTGAACTTTTCCCAGGGCTCCTCATTATGTTTGCTCATAGCAGTTCCTACTTGTTGAAGTTTGTGCTTTATCCTGATTGCAGAGTTATGGAAAGAACTCACCTTCTGGCTAGAAAACTGCAGATCTTGAATATTTAATCAAACAGAGAAAAGTCTAAGGCGGTGATAATAACGCACCACCTACACTTAGCAACTGAGGATTCTCCATGTTGTGAATGTGCAATTGTCATCACAGCTGACCTACAGTGAGATGAACTCAAATGACAGACAACAGTCATGCAAAGTATTTATCTTAGTGTTAGAACAAGATGGCAAAGTAAGTCTGTAAGTAGGATAAAAAAATGACCCATTAGGAGTTTCCAAAATGACTGTTGAGAAAGGTATTTTCTCCATATACTCCAGAAAGGTTTAGTTTAGACCCAACATTTTCTTTTAGGTTTTCATGCTGCCATCATTTTATCAGGATGTTGGTTTTCCAAAGGCCTAATCTCTCAAGGTTTTGAAGTGGCTTTGAGAATTAAAAATTGTGAGGTCATCTCAGTGTTATTCAACATTTTACAGGATTGGATACTGGATGCATAAAATGAACATCGAATCATCTGCATTCTCCTTTAAGAATTTTAGATTTCAGGAATTTTGAAGAATCACATTCAGGAAATCAAGACCACTGTGTAACGTTTGGAAATACTGTCTGCTTTTAAAATCCTAAAATTATTTACAGGCATCACTGCTAAGTGTTGTGATTGCTGCATATTTATTCATCAGAACTACCCTTGATATGCTTGAGAGCATTAGTGTTTAAAGTTGTTTGGAGAATGTGGGAAAGCATCTGGGAGACAACTGCTAGATTTAGAGCTATTTGTGGTGCCAGGGGATCACACGTATTTTAAGGGAATACCTATTGAATCTTTCATGAGTATAATGTGTGTATGTGTGAGACACAGGATGCTTACCCCTTCCCCTTAGTGCACCATCAAGTATTCAGTTCTCTTATACTCAGTACTTAATGAGGGTGAGAAATACAAAAAGCTGAGTTGACTGCAAGGAAAACACTTCATTTAGTGGGAGAATTGCTCATGATAATTTTATTTGCTTCTCCGTGAATTCTATTCTGTACTGAAATAATAATCCCATAGAGGGGATAATTCTGGAATAATTCTGGTGTAAAAGCCCTCATACATTTGAGTGATATATTTTATACAGACATGTGGGTAAGATAAAGAAAACAAAGAAAGGATAAAAGTAACCAAATGTGGAGCTGAAAATTTCTGTCCTATTCCCTTTCAATTAACTGCTTCACAAACTTCCAGGGCAAGGCTGCTTTTGTTTAATGTTTCATGATAAACAATTTTCAGCAACAGAAACACAGGAGTGCAAAAAGACTCAAAAAATGACTGGGAATCACTGTTTACATAGAAAGCCTGGCCAAAGCAGTAGAAGTGATCTCTAAAGGCTGTAGGCTATGCACTTACCTTCTGGAGCTGCTTTTATCTAAGAATGTCATTTTTGATAAATAGTGCCCATTGTATATTAGGAAAAATCATGATAGTTGAGGGAAATGGAAGGCAGTGAGCATCAGAGAGGAAAAAAAAGAATATTGAAAAGAAACTTTAATTGGGTTGGATTCAGTTTTTGAGATGGAAAATAGCAGCATTATCTATCAGATAGTCGACCATCCATCATTCCTGTTCATCCACCCTCACCACTGGAACACTTGAAATGCATGGTCAAAGTGCCAAAGAGAAACAGCTACAAAAAAGGTAAGTTATGTATCTTTGGCTCACCACTAAGAGTAGCTAAAACAAAAACTTTCTTATTAGATCCAGTCAGTATTGTACTTCTGCTTTTAACTAGCCCAAACTTTATGTCTCAAAGTAGAGCTGGACTTCCACTTCAGACAGAAAAATGTACATAAAAAAGGTTTAGAGCTTTGCAGGTTTTAGATGTTAGTCATTGACCCTAGATTTGAAAACATGCCCAACACTGCTCATTGATTGAATGTTAATTACAGTTTTTTAAATTGCCATGCTTTAGCTTGAGATTAGTGGGAGTTTGGCCAAAGTTTCCAAATGGACAACACAATCCTAGTATTTAGTGTTTAATTTTTTTTGTTCAAACCCAAGATGATTCGAAGTCATGAATATATGGGACTGAGATACTTTGCAGTGAATCACATTAGCCAGTGGTGCAACCCCTCCCAGAAAGATTTTAGCAGCCATTAAGACATAAATTTCATGTACTATGCTATGAACATAAGAAACAACTGCAGATACTACAGAGTATTATAAACAGAGAATACAGATTAGGACTATTTAGATTTGAATAACTAATCAGCACATAGAGGATGTAAAAAGAAAAACCCTTTTATTTCAAAATGCAAAATATGTAGGAACTGTGACTAAAAGGTTTAATTAAACATTTGAAATGAAAGGTTGGAAAAAATACCTGAGTTGTACACCCAGTTTAAGCATTGCTCTGGTGAGTAATTAAAAACGTTGCTCTGAACTGTAGCATTTTTAATAGTCACAATGCTACTGCTGCGGATCTGCTGATAATTGCTGTGCTGTTCTGTAAAACTGTCAGACAGGAGCAGAAGTGAAAAACAAGAGAGGGAGACTGAATGGCACAGACAAATTACTTAGAAGTCACCTGGTTAATAACCTTAAAAAAGTTGTCAGAAACAAAATCGTGGTTCCTTTATATTGTATAAGTGAAGAATGACTCCAGGCATTAATCGTTCTTTGGATATAGAGAATGAGGGATTTGTTGACTGTGAAAAGAAATGAGATAATTCACTGATCAGAATTGATGCTACCCACAGTAAAAAAACCGAGCACTGCAAATGTATCAGCATGCATTTTATCACTGGAGTGGTACAAGTAGTACACAAATATTTGGATGTCAGTCCTGGGATTCTGGTGAGGCATTGGCATCCCAACTTTTAAGTCCGGAGTTGTCTTCTTCTGGTAGAAGGTACTGATGAAACATGGAGCATTGGAGTTGGGCTTGGGATACACTGTTACATTTCAGATTCCAAACCAGAAAGCACTTAGTGTTCTTTACATATTAGATATTAAAGAATTAGATTGCATTTTATTGGCAGTCTCATGGTTAGTGCTAACTTTTAACACCTGTGAGGGTTAGAGCTTTGTTTTGTTAACTAAACAGGTTAGGAGAGATGAATCAGCTCATATAGATCATATAATGGCTGGGATCAGAACGTGGGGTTTACAGGTCAANAGGGTTAGAGCTTTGTTTTGTTAAATAAACAGGTTAGGAGATGATAATGGCTGGGATCAGAACATGGGTTTTACAGGTCAGAGTGTCCTGATTTTGCAGTCTCAGATAAACAAAATTGTATTAAGAGCATGTGAAATTAGTACTACTGTTTGCTGATAGTCCAAGCCACAGTATTTTTCATCCTTCTGGAAAAAATCAGGTCTTTTAGAACAAGTCTAGTCACACAGCCACCATTAAAACATCCTCATGAGAAAGAGGCTGGTTTGTTTTGCATTGTTATTTTCTACTAAGTAACTTGGTACCTTGCTTACTTATAAGAGTCACTGTATTTTTAGATATATTGATGCTGCTTTTTCAATTAAATGATCTCAGCACTTCATCACTGCGTTTCTCAGAGGTCAGGACTGACAAGAAGATATTTTGCTGTAAGTGCTTTGCAGAAGTAGTGGAAAGGCAAAAAACCCCCAGATGGGTTCATTGACAGTATTAATGCATCTGTTTCAAGTACAAATTGTTTATAATCCATCTATCCCACTAGTGTCAAGGAATTATTTGTTGCATAAGGACTAGTTTAAGGACATGATATTGGGCGGTACCTGAGTGGAAAGTCAGAAGATAAAAATTTAATGGAAATGTAAACATGACTGCTTGGGTGAACCCTTTTTCTTTTATTTTTCTTTCAGTGGTATTGCAAGAATGGGATTTCTTGACTTTATGGTACAGTTTTTCTGAAATCTGAACAATTCTTTTTGCCCTGATGGAAAGTGGGAAAAACCATGATGTATCATTAAACAGAAGGGGGAAATTTTCTCCTGTTGCTCCTGTGTAAATATGGAGCAAGAACCTTTCCCAGTGTGCTAGGTATTGGTACTTGTGGAGGCCCACTGGAATGACTGTGATCACCCTGTCAAGCAATCAGTTCCCACTGGTACAATACTGAATTTTACTAGTGGTGTTTAGCAAAATGTCTGAATTAATGCCTGTAAAAGCCGCATGATGCCTCTTAGGAACGGTTCTTACTTTACTTGTTAGCTTAAAATATCTATTTTTCTATGCTTAGGTGATAAATTTGTAATTTCAATTTTACAGGGTTGAGCTTCCCATTTTGTAGCTAACAATGGCCTTGTGGTGTTTTTTTTACTGTCTATGGATGTAATAAAGAAAAAAAATATAAGGGGCAGAAAAAAAAATAATATACCTTCCTCAGGAACCAGTGAGGTTTCCTTTCCTAGGAGTGAAGCCCTAATTATTTCCAGTCATGTCAAAGGGAATTTTGCTCTGTTATCTTTCAGCACATATTAAGATTCCTAGTTCTAAAGTGTTTCTGTTGGATCACATTAGGCTGATTAGATGGCAATTAAGCCCACTGCTCTTTTTGAGCTCTTGTACCATATATTTTTTTCTCCTTTCTTTATGCTGCTGTCCTTGTGTCACATTAATTTTCACCATTTTCTAATTTTTGGTGGTTCATCTCAGAGTACCCTGAGGAAAATACTGACCAAACTGTAGGTGCTATAGATAATTTAAGGAACTTGACCTTGATGATTAAACCTGCAGGATTTCTTACATGAAATGATAGATAAAGTCTTGCTACACTAATTTTGGAAAATACAGTTAATGCTTCTTGATCTCTTGAGAACAGGGAAGAGATGTGACCAAAGAGAGAGTTTGAGAACCCTGTGAGGGTTTGTGTAGAGGACTCAGAACTGGCTGAGGAGAGAAAATTTGAAGAGAGAGTAGCTGAGAGTCAGGCCAGCTGGGAGGGATAAAGAGCTTGAAGCTGAACAGGCAACAGGCAGTAACAAAAGTTCCCAGTGAGGGTGTGTTTAGATCCAGCTTATCACCATTTCCCTCTCCTTCTGGGAGGCAGAGAGAGAGGAGCTGCAATGCTGATTTTTGTATCATAATCACAAAGACTCTGGTTAATGCCTCTGCTTCCTTACAGCTCTGAGAAATGCTTCAGCTTCAGTAGATGTAAGTGATTATTGACTGGACATATTGGTTGGGGGCATTTATCCTCATTCATCTCATGATAAATAAAATGATAGGAACATGTTTTTTTTTTTTTTTTCTCCTTGCTTGAGATCTTTTTTTTGATGGGGCATTGGGTAAGAATGATGAAAAGTTGAGATGTAGTGCAACTATTCTGGGAGGGCAGAAATTTTCTAGCTTGTTTCTTGAAGTGAGCTGACATGTAGGTGGCCTAGCAGACCTCAATGCTGGTGGGCCCCTACAGCAGTGTGGGCCTTTGCATGGGCCCTGTTGAGTGGGAGAGACACCTTGCAGGAAAGAATTCTCCCAGTCTGTCCCTGATATATGACTGAGGGCTCTTTCCAGACTGTACTCCAGATAAATGGTCCTTCATGTGTTTTACTGCTTTGTGCATTTAAGGACTGTGTATCCCAGATCCACTTGTGTTGAACAGACCACTGAACATCTCTTCACTGGTAATACCTGACAGATGTCTGAGCTTTGCTACTGCAATAAAATGCAGAAACATGCATAAGGGACTTCTGGACCTCCCCTCTCAATGGCACCTATGAGATACTCTATAAAAGGACCAGCTGCCAGTCTGCCAGAGAAGAATAGCTGTAGCTTGGAGTTACCATAATTAATTCCCTTTCTAGCTTATAACTAGATTGCAGATGTGTTGCAAGAAAGCCTGACTAGAATCACTCTCAGAAGGTTAGGTTATTGGGAGGGACGTCAGAGTGTGCATGGCCAGGGACAGGGAAATTTGTATTCTGTGCTTTACAGCCCTCTATAGCACAACATTAAAAAAAAAAAGCAAACAAAAAAAAAAGGAAGGCAGACTCATTTGACTGGCTGGTAAAATACTAATCTCCCAGTGAGGAAACAGATCAGTTGTTTTTTTTTTTTTTAATGACATAAAGCCATACCTCAACCAATGTTTAAAAAACTGCAATTTTATTTTTAAAGTAAGCTTTCAAAATTGCCCAGTACAAAAGCAAAGGAAAGAGAGCCACGGCTCATTTTTTTTCCTTTTTCCATATCATTAAGATAAAGGCAGTTTCTTCCAACATTGAAATGAAGGGAACATTGACAGTATTCAACAAATGGGCAGGCTTAAATCAAAACTTAAGTCATAAAACCTGAAAGCACAGAAGAATTGTACTTCGAAATCTAGCTTTTTAGTTTTAATTAACAGTTAATTAAATGATAGTTAAACAAGTCCTTGTCTTGCTGTGCAAGACAAAGAGGTGATATTAAAGCTGCTGTAATGTATTTTAGGAGATGTCTGAATCTAACAGTATATAACCTTAACCTTCAGAATGTTAGCACAGCTTTTGTTGCACAGGCTGAAAGGTTAAAAACTGTGGGGAAAGCTTCTCCTTGACACTAAGAAACACCTGTTCTCACAAGATAGAATTTAGTACATTGCTGGAAGAGATTTGACATTTCTGGCAAACGGTAACCTTGCTCAAATAAAGGAGAGGACACAATAATCTAAATAGATGGAAATGTTTTGCAACTCTCCTCAGTGGTGTGCCTCTGTAGGAAGAGGAGGGGAAAAAACCCATCTCCTTAGAGCCACATAACCATCAGAAGATATCCTTAGCTGAGACAGTTCCTCTCAGGGGTGTCTTGTTGCTAATTACCTTCTGCAGGGATCACAGATTTAGAGAAACTGAGTATTTTGCTTGAGTCAAGTGAAGAGTCAATTTGGTCAAGGGGATAAACCAGCAAAGACTCAAAACGATAACCTGTGAAAGAAATTTGTCCTAGTAAGTGTGACTGAAGTGTAATTTATATTGATGAGCGTTCACTTTAGTATTTGTTCACAGTGCTGTGGCATGTCTTGTCAATGCGAAGAATGGGATTAATACTTTGGGGCTGCAACCCTCAAAAATGGATGGGCAATCAAGTCCTAAGAGGATGAAAAGTCAGAGAAGCTATGATTTGGGTCAAAAAAATGATGACCAAAGCCTAACTTCCAGCACTGCTCCTCTCCTCCACCTTCTTCCCCCCGCCCCCTCAGTATTTATACACATGATTTCCAACCAAAAGAGGTGGGAGCTGAGATCTATATGAACTGAATAGGCTATAATCTCTTTAATTTCAGATGAGCCACTGAAAGTACGGTGAAGTAATCTATGATTTGAAAGTTCTTATCCCAGAAGAACACAGTAGTTAACACAGTAGTTTTTTTTTCCTTAAAACTTGTATTTTGTGTTCAGACACTTGATCATTCAAATCATTTGAGTGTCTGCATGCTTCTCTGATCTGGATGAGGCAGATGTTTGGTGATTGCTGTAATGGTATATCTGTTCTTCAGTGAAAACATTTGCTTTGATTTGTGGGGCAGTAAATAGCTTATCAATGCTTGGCACAAAATTGTTATCTTTATCTCTTTGTAGATGTGTTTCCCCTCTAAGTCTAATGGATATTTCAAATCAGTGATTGCTAACATAGTTTGACAAAATAAACTGAGTATCATAACAAAAAGTGATTGCTGCTAGCCAGGATATTTTAGCATTACTCACCTCTATTTTCTGATGTTTTAATGCCACTTTCAATGATAGATAATGAGGAATGGCAGAAGGCAATGCATTGCAGCCAACAGAGTGGCTGTGGTTTTCTGATAGCAATATTAACAGCTGTGCTCACACCATTAATATCAGTACTTTTTCACAGCTCCATGGTGGTAAGACAGTCAAGGCATTGCCTGTTCTTTTTTTAAAGTGACAAATGCAGGTTTTCAAATACTCTTGGAACACTGACTTTGCAAAGATGACTGCTATCCCTGAGAACTGTGAAATGTACTCTTTGCAACAGTTTTCTTCTTTTCAGTAATAATGTGTTATAAGAAACTGAAAATGGAATTTCTCTGGATTTGAACCTTTCAATTGATTTTAAGCTCTGTTTGAAGAGTCATATATGAGATTTCTCATGTGTTGATTTGTTGGAGTATAATTTAAAAATGCTACCTAATTACTCATTTTTATTTCCATCTGAACATCTTCAGTCCATTGTGTATCCACTTACCAGTTTTTATAGTCTTGCACAAGTTTATGAATCTTTGCTACATCTTTGTTGATCTCAAACATACTTGAAAAATATCATGGGGAAGACACTAGGCAAAAATCTAACAAATGTCTAAAATTCTTGGAAACCAGACATAAAAGACTGCATTCTTGTAATGTCTCACCCCGTGTCTCTCTGGCTTCTGTATCTTCTGTTTCGCAGAGAATAATGTAAATGTTTATCTGAGTTTTTATTTCTTTGTTTGTGTTTTCCTCAGTAAAAGGATGCATATTATGATGGGTCATAGCAGTGGCAGCAGCAAGCCAGAAAGGCTTTTTTTAGGCATCTACAGAGAGAGGGCAGCCTGCCAAACTTGTAAGCAGCACCTTCCAAGCATCTCCTGCAAGACCATGTATGCCTGTTGTGAAAGGTGTTGCATACACCTTTGAAATAGTACCTTTATTATCCACTGTCTCAGCAGCTACATAGCCATTTACTGGGGAGTCATGTGATCAGGGACCAAATAGGCAAACTGATTAGTGACAAAATTATTACAATTAAAAGCTAAGCTTTTGTGCTAGTTTAGCTAATGGTCTACAGTTGCTGGAGGTGGTTAATCAGGATTTGGCAGAATGTTAAATAATCTTAATTTCCTTCTATGTTTTTTGTTTGAGAGCTGTTATGTATGTCCTGTTGTCAGCAGATAAGCTGTGTTTCCTGTGTTAGTCAGGGAGGCATTTTGACCTGTCTTATTGGGTAGTTTGGAGGTGTAAGTGTTTTTTTCTTTTTTCTTTTTCCTTTTCTGGCAGTCTTGAGAAGCAACATGGACTTTGATTCTCCTGCTTAAAAGAATCAAAGATTTTATATTCTCACAAGCAAGATGCTTGCAGATTCTTAGCACCATGAGGATAACTTCAGTCTGTTTTGTGATTTTACTTCATTTATTGGGCTGTTTTATTTTATATCCAGTTATGCTTCTGTTTCAGAGTAGCTTATCTATAATACAGTAGCATTTAGCTTTTCACTTCTTTCATATACAGTCATTTGGGAAGCATCTTCTGTGTTACACTTTTAAAAGTACATGCTGTGTAAGTTTATAGGAAGTCTTCTGCCTGGCAATCAGTACACCTTTCTTCCAAAGTCTAATTAAAGTATTTGATCTTCTGTGTATGAAGCTTTGCTTCCCCAGAAAAGTTCCAGACTCTACGAGTGTGAATTGTGATCCATTATTGGATACTAATTCTTCTGGGCTCTACTCTGCAGGAAAGAGTGGACAGGAAAGTAATTACAGTAGCAAATGTTACTTGTGACGTAAATGCTGTTTCTGGCCATTTATTGAAGCAATCTCTCAGCATGATGGCAAAGCAGAAGTCAATGGTGCATGAACAAATAGGTCTTTGATATAGTAGCAAACCTTCCCCACAGTGAATCACATAAAGGGACAGGCTGCAATGGTGATGCCAAGGCTCTGCTGCTTTGCCAGGAGACTGATGATAGGGGTCCTATAGTTGCTCTTTTGTTCTGACAATCCCTTGACATGAATTGTAATCCAGATGGAGAAATTATCACTGCATATTTGTAAATTCTCTAGGGTAAAAAATCACTGAACAACTTGAACCATAGCTTTCTAATGGGGAAGGGTTACAGAATATTTGAAACAGTAGCTAGATAGTGGATAAGGGGGTTTGGAACTAGCAGATCTTGTGGGCAAGATGCTGTGTCATTTTTGTGGGACTGGCCTTATTAAACTAGGAATACTTAATGGCTCTATAAATTACAGCACTAAGCCATAAATCTGTAAGCCTAAAGCATGTGCTTTTCTCTATCTAAAATGAAATGCTCTTTGCAGTTCCTTTAAGTGCTCTGGGTTCAAATGCAGTGGTATTTTCAGTGTCCTCTAGACCTTTGCAAGTTTTGCAGGAGCCCACACTCATATGGAGTGGAGGCAGTGGCAGTCACAATAGTGTACAGTAGTATGAATACCTGGCTGTTTGCAAATCAGCATTTCACTGCCTTGAGTCTTTGTAATTCCACAATTGCAATTGCTCTAAGCAATTGTGCAGCAAATGGAGAGTTAAGGAAAAATATACCATGTTGTACAGTTTAAGCCACAACATATTTGTGATTTTGGTGGGGACGAAACTTTTGAAATTATATTTGTTAATTCTGAATTTTACTCTTATTGGAGACAATAAACATAAACCCAGAGAATTCTGCCAATATAAAGTGGCAACTGACAAAGCTCAGTTTCTACCTCACCTTGCCAAGGTGCTGTAATACATCACAAAGGCAAAGCTAAGGTCATACTACAGGTCTTAAGAAACCTTTCCCAATTAAACACCATTATTTTTCTGTCAGACTTTAGACTGATTATTGGGAAACATGGTTGTCATTCTTTAAAAGCTTTGGGCATGGAATTAAATCTGTAGCCTACCCATTTGAAGTGGAGAAATCTATCAAGTGAGTTAACTGCTGTGTAGATCTGTTTGATCTTGCACAACAGTATGTAGCACTACACAGTCTACCAGGGTAAATGATGTCTTTGTGCAGTGACTTCTAATTTTTTTTTAATGTAAATATTTCTATTGTATGAATCACACAGAAGACTGGATTTTGTTTCTGTGAACAAACCCTTTACGTGGCAATGTTTTCTCCAGTGCAGTCACCGACGTGAGTCTGTTACAGTAGCATAAAGTGCTGCTAGAATATTACAGCAAGTAGGTATTTCCATGTTTTCCATAACTATGCACAATATGAAATACACCAAGTGTACTATCTGGGAAAAAAATCATATGCTAGTACCAACCATGCATAGAAATTGGTTCCCCAGATCACTCACTGCATTTAGTGGAGGGTCAGCAAGTGACAAACCTCGAAAGCATTGCAAGTAAGTGAATTCAGGTAATTGAGAGACCAGAGAACTGCTGTTTGACATTAATTAATCACCTGTGTCTGTCCTTCTGATGTAGCAGAAATATAAGTTCCTAACACAATGTACATTGGAATATTTATGTATGAACTTGAGGTATGCCTGGAGCAGTAACTTTATTTACCTGTTTTTACAGGAAGCAGCACACCATACTCAGCAAAATGCTCAATTTTTCTGCAGTGTTTATATCCAAATTTCTTTGCATTATCTCCAGGGTCATATACAATGTGTTGTGCAGGCTAGAGCAACAAACTGATTTTCCTTGCAATATTGCAGTTTGCAGAACCTATAGTTTGACTTTTGCACTGTTGTAATTTTCCATATAGTTCTTTACCCCATCCTCTGGCTGCCTGGTTTGAGTAATGCCTCATATCCCATACCTTATCACTCTTTTGCTATTGCTGACTCAATCTGAGCACCAATGATTTTAGACTTCTGTGACTGAGCAATTTTCAATACAAATTGTAATTTGAAGCTAGATTTTCAAGCATTTAATCTTTTATGCTTTCAAGCTTGTATGAGACAGTGATATTAGCAATGCAGCAACCTAGTTTTGCTAATTTACTCTCCTTATCCTTATGCTGATGTAACTCATTGTACCCAGGTATAATATTTGCCCTGCAAATGAAATGTCCTTAAACGTACATGTAGGTATCTTCTGCATGCATGTTGTATGTACATATCATCAGCAAGAGCATACATACATGCAGCATACACTGAGCTTTGGCTTCAAAAGTTCAAGAGTTTAAAGCATGTTAGAGCATGTTTTACATCCTCAGAAAGATGACAGCCATTAATTTCAATTACATTGCTTTCCAAATTTCCAACTCCGAGAGTAGAAAGAAATTGCAGGTTCTCTGAATTTGCAGAAATGATCCAGAGAAGTGGATGGACAGAGAAAAGCCAGGTAGTCCAGAGCTCCACACAAAAAGATAGTCTACAAAACTCCATTTCTGAATCCCTTCTCCCATCTGAGCACTATCGCTTAATGCTTCACCGGGTCTGAAGTATCCCATAATAACTGGAATTACCTATAATACTGTTCTGAGATTCCTCCTCCCTGCTTCAAGACAAAGTTAAACTGAAAGCTTACTGTTGGAAATAAACCACATTGACAACATTTTACACTGATCTCTAAAATCAGAGTGAGAGGGACAGAAGCCAATGCAAAGAGATATGTTCATATGAAAATAAATATGAGTTCTACTTGATTAATAAGCTTTTAGTTTAGGGAAAAAGACTTCCAAAGTTAGTTTTTTAATATTTGTTAACTTGCATCTAAAATGTTTCACAAATGCATTTATAGATCCAGCGTAATTTTGTGAGCAACCTATCATTTCATGAAGATGAAGGATTCCTTCATCTTCCAGAGTATGCGCCAAGGGAGATTGTTATGTATGTTTCACCTGAACGTGGCTTCTTATAATCACTGTTAATTTACTAAGATTTGAAGACAAAAGAATGCTGTAAATCCATTCTGAAGAAAAATAAACTTGCTAGGTTGAAGAACTGTATTGTTCACAATTCTTTATGCTTTTACTCTGTAGAAGAATGGAGTGTGGGGAAAGTGTTTATAAGATTTGTTTTATGGCTCAGTAGTGTGCTCTTATTTTGATTGGTAACAAATTCAACTAATTTCTCTTAAATATGTTTTGCCTGTGAGTGATCTCTCCCTGCCCTTATCTCAACTCATGAGCTTTTTGTTATATTTTCTCTCCCCTGACCTGCTGAGGAGGGGTGTGATGGAGTGGCTTTATTGGGCACCTGTTGTCCAGCCCAGGTCAAACCACCTCACCATGATACTTTTGATCTGGCTGAAACCTTTTCCCCCCAGTGTTTAAATCTGACAATTCTAATCTGGCTGTAAGACCTGTAATCCTAGAAAGGTAGGGATGGGTCAGCCTTGTTCCAGTGCCTGTGTGTTTGGGGATCCTGACCAGGAGCCAGACAAAACACTACTGTACGCTTCTTGTTCCCAACATCAAAATAAATACCTTAAACAAGCAAAGTCTGCTAGCAATTTGCTATCTTTCACAGACTCAGCCTCCTTTTTATACCTGAATAGGACAATGCATGTAGAAAAAAACTTAAAAAGCAGCTGCACTGACCATGCAATTTTTTAAAGTAAGCCACATAGTTTACATATTCCTATAAACCATACATAGTGGTTTGTTTCTTATTGCATTGGGTAGGCTATTCTGTGGATTAAACTTTGACTCATGTTTATATCACTTCTGCAGTAACTGCTTTATCATGGTTACTTTGTTACCATTACAATTTAACCTCAGGTAAAAAAGAGATAAAAATCTCATAACTCTGTACAATTTTTCTGCCTAATAAATCTGGTGACCATGGCTTTATATTTTCTACCTCAGCTAATACAAAATCAGTTCCTATTTTACAATAATACAGACTGAGATCATGCATTCTCACTCAAAAGTAACTATCTCCTGGATCCTCCTGCCCATAATTCATTTTTGAGTGCAAGCAGAAAAACTCCTAGTAATAATTAAGGGGGGCAACAACCATTTGGACTTTTCTGCCAGTAGTACACAGAGCACGAATGAAATCAACACTTCCTACCATGAAGACTCTTGTTCAGAAGTAGGTAAAGGGCTGGAGACAGAACAGGAAGGTGCAGTGTCCTGGATGCCATAGTGTGGACAGGCTGCTTTCCAGCTGAAAACGACAGAGCAATGGTTACCGAGTCCTTTGTCAGACTCNGACAGGCTGCTTTCCAGCTGAAAATGACAGAGCAATGGTCCTTTGTCAGACTTCAGATGTTCTCAGTGCACACATCAGGTGAATATCTGACCTTGGTGAAATTGGTTTCCTTTTCATAAATAAGCCTTATCAAATAAGAAAGGTCTTGTCCCACAGCAGTGCAATGCCTTGGAATATCAGGACCAGAAAAAATTCAGTCAGAACTGCTTACTGAGACCTGTACAGAATTTGTAGCGAAGAACTCAAGCCTGCCTTTGTTAACTAGCTAAATACCTACCCAACAGTTTCAAGCCAGAAGATCTCATCTTTGGAGGAACTGTTCCGACTCCAGTTGAAATCTATGAAGCTTTTTGTAGTGACTTCATTGAAAACAGAATTTCTCTCTGCTTTCACTAATTTGTCAAGTCAACACTGAAAAAGCTTAGTATTCATGCTAATCGACAGCGGAGTTTTGCCAAAAAGCTGTGAAAAGTAGATGAGTGGGCTGTAAAAAAGATGCAGCATAAATGCTAAATGTGGTTAATCTGGAAAAGTATCTGAGAAAAGTGAAAACAATTACCATTAACAGTTTGTTTTAGAATCTCATTAACTAGCAATAAATTAATTTGGAACTCCTTAGTAAAGCAAGGTAGGGAAGCCATGTAATCAGTAAGGTTTTGTTCTGATCTTATTTGTATCTTTGAAAATAACACTGCTCACTCTACTGAAACCAATTAAATGATAACAGGCAAATCAGGAGCACCCCTTGTTCAATTTACAACAATTTAATTTGTATAAAGTGCCTCAGGAAAGTGATGGGGTTAACCCTGGCTTGTTTCACCTGAGTACATAATCCAAAAGACTTATGGTTAAACTGATATTGACTGTTTCAGAATTGATGAAACATTTACAGTTTAGAGTTACCTGAGAAGTGATTCTCCTTTGAACCGTTTCTGATGTTTTTGTATATATTGCTTTGCAAGGACTCACCCTTAAGAGAAAATACTCTGATCACAGAGTGCAAACTATCGCAGTTTAGAAGTAGATGAAATGGTAAAAATTGATTAGATTTATTTTTTACTACTTCTTCATTACCACATTAACATTTCTCACCACTTCAGATTGAAATTATCTCCAGGGAATTTTTGCATTGCTTTGAAGAACAACATTGTAATATTAAAAAATGGAAAACATCAAGAAATGAACTGCAGCAGTGTTTAATTCTGAACACAGATAATGATGAAAATACCTCTAGATACAGTTAATTAAGGTCACTGAGGAAAAACCACCAACCAAAGATAGCTATGTTTTTTAGTAAGTCAATGGGGTTAAAAAATGTGCTGCGCAGTAGTTAAGGTCTCAGAGAGATAAGGAACATACCCATTTTCTAAGGAGCAATTTCCTCTGAGCTGAATTTGGGGTATTATGACAGCAAACACTTTCTTACTCAGATCTGCTGCCTCCAAGGTTTCTGTGCAAGCCCTGTGCTGGTCCTCTGTGACTGCAGACCCCAGAGCACACTTTACGATGGGCTTGCTCTTGCTTAGCATATTTTTGGAGTAATGGATCCATTGAACATAAGGATGGAAGCAGCCTACAGAGTGTTTATTGTCAGAAGTGATCTAGAAAGTCTATGTTACTCCCTCTGATTGCTGCTTATTTTGTGCTTTTACAGATGATGGTGTTTGGTGAGGGTGTACAGTGTTCAGAGGGACCATCTGAACCTGTTGCTCAACATCAGCTGCAGAATAGTTGAAGTCTGTGAATTTGTAATGCTTTCCCAGTTTTTAGGTTTCCACAGGAGATACTGTATTGTCACAGACAGTCTTTTTCTAGTAATTATCCATCTTCTGTTAGAAGATAAATAGATATCATCTGTTTCCCCAGTTACTTCATTTTACTCTGTCCTTGAGGAGAACTAAACCATTAAACAGTGCTGAAGCTTATGAATTCATTACCATATAATTCTCATGCATGTATCTGTGCTATCCTATAATTTCTTTGCTATGATTTTACAATGCAGTACTGAAAAAAGTCTTCTACTATTGAGGCCATATTATGTTTCAAACTCAATTTTGGAAATCTCTGTTCTATAAAATAAAATAATGCTTAAAGCTGAACTACAGTAAAAAATCAACAATAAAAAATACTTCTTCAACAGTCTGCAAATAAAAAGTAGAGGAGCTCTGTGTTTTTAATGTATCGAGTCAGTTATCTCACTTTTTAAATTGCAAAGTCCAGTTGCTTTTTCTTTTCAAATACACCTACTCAAACCCAGCTGTGTGCATTGCTCTTTTGTATTCCAAGCAATTCTAAAACCAAGCAAGCAATTCTGAGGTGGAAAATGTAGTTAGCAATGTGTAATGTTATTGCACATGTGGTAGTACTACTGGAAAATGAAAAATAATAATCATAGCTTTTATTAATGATTTATAGGAAGCTATAGTGTTATAACCCTCAAGTTGTAATAGGAACAAGAAGCATGCTGCTGGTCTGTTAATAATACAGTTTGAAATGATTCCTTATTCATGTATAAGTTCTTCAATTCTTATGTAATGTCATGCATCATAATCCAGCAATAGCAACAAACGTGATTCCAAAAAAACTGATTCTGAGTTTCTGACAGGAAAAATCTGTTTCTGCAGTTTAGTAATGCGTGTCACGGTGTATGTGGAATTGTCTGTGGGCTGAGCCCATTTTGTCATTGGAACAATCCAGTAAGATCACAAGGTCCTGGTGCAGCTAAAGTTTTATTCACTGGTCCTTTACTTCTCACTGAGGGGTGTGTTATGCAAGGAAATTTTGCTACGTGAAGTGGTGCATCTTCCACAGCAATGCAGTATTTTGATGTTTAGTGTAATTTGCATATTCCAAGAAACAATTCTCTAACAACTGGCACTGCTTGACATTGCTCAGTGAGATGTGTTCCCAGATGCTTGGAAGAATCGCTTGATTTCAGGATTGGGGTGGAAATTCTGCAGTATAATCTAGTTCTAACTATAGCTGCAAAGACTTTGTGTGCTTGTGATGACTGTATTGTGATAAAACAACAACAAAAAATGAGACAGTGAGTTAAATAGCTTTTTTTTGTGAAGAGAAATGGTGGCTTTAATTTTTAATTGACATATGTTTAAAGGGCACAGCATGTGAATCAGTCAGTTATGACTATGTTGGTTTACTGAAGTGCTGTTTCCAAAGTCACAGCTCGTTTTCCATTAAAGAACTACAATAAAAGATATGTAACAATGTTCTTTTTTTTTTTCTGTAAAGATAAGAAGGAAGTTTTAATTTCCCAAATTATACATTTCAAAGTGTATATGCAGTGCAGGGAAATAATATATTTTGATTCTTTTTAGTCATCTAAATCTAAGACTGACTGATGAACAAGTTAAGTGATTGGAAGAAAAATTCCTTGTTTAGCGTGGAGTAATTTTTTAGGACATGTCCTTTTGAAAGGACAGTATTTTTCTTCCAGTGTATTTATAGAACAGAAAAAACCTCTAACCATCCTCAATTTCAGGCTTTTTTAAAATGTTAATGTAATAGATATGTATGACATAGCTCTTACAATCTTTAAAAGAGGAGTTATTAAAAAGAAATTAGAAATCTGGATGAATAGTATTAGGATAAAATGAGGAACTCTTCTAATGGATTTTGGTATTGGATTTCTAATAGTAAAATTTTAATGAATTAAAGAGTTTGTAAAGAACTAGTTCTTTATAAAAATCAAAAGTTGAAATAAGACAGAATTACCTTCATGTGCTTGATTTTAAATGCAGAACAATGACATGCATACATATTGTATTTCATATGTGAAAAGGAGTATCATATTATCAACAGAGACAGATGTGATATCATAAGTCATTGAAAGGCTAAAAGGGAAATTGCCTAAACTTCAATTTTAAACATGGGGATGAAATTATATCCTGTGATGCTGCAGAAACTCAATCTCATTCCAGAAAGGCACAACAATGAATAAATGCTTTGACCAAGATATTTAAACATGTTATGGGAAAAATTAAGAAATTATCTTTAAATATTGATCAATAATTATAAAATCGAATGCATTTTTATGTACTAAAGTAAGTAATTTATTTCAATAATCTCTAGCAATTTTTAATTTTTTTACATGAAAAAACCTCATCAAAGTCTTGATATATTTGCAAATACAATACTTCAGGAATATTAGGAGAAAAAGAATTGAAAGATGCCTTACAGCACTTATTTCAGCACTGAGGTTCATCCACAGCTTTACTAGAATGGCAATCTGATCCCCCATTAAAGCCTACTTAAGTGTTCAGCTCTTAATGAAGGAGGGGACTTAAATCATCAGATAGAAAATCAGCTGCACGGTGTCTCCTTATCACCACAGGTAAGGATCCTGAGTAAGAAATCTCTTAAAACTAAGGGCCTTGGAACTGCTGGAGAAGTGTTATGATACTTCCTGAACAATGCCTTATATGCAACCTGGGCAGAATATGAGTGAGAGAGAAATCACTATCTGTCAGTTAAAGCTGGTGAACAAATTGATAAGTTTTCCTGTCATGATCATCAGTTTTGGAAAGCATCCATAAACTTGGGAAGAGTACGGATGGTCTGTTGATCCTTATGAAAAGAATATTATTGGGCATTTACAACTCTAAGGGTGCATAAAATGAAAGTTCTGTAGTGAATAGTCAATCTACTCTTGGTGTCTGTGTGCTTATGTTGATCATCTCAGTAAAGAGGAAAGATTCATACAACTTGAACTGTGTAGCTCTTGGCATGACAACAACGGTGCAACCATCATGGTTTCCTTGGGAAGCAAAGGTGTGCAGGGAATCTGCAAGTCAATGCATTTGTAAGAAGTGCCTGAACAAGGACTGAACTAACTGCAAGCACTTGTGCTCTCTTTACAGATGAACCAATGTACATGTAGCTGGCCATTAGTTTTTTTTTATGAGCCCTAATGTCTTCATGTACATTTTATATACACTAACTTATGATGTGTTGAAAATTTCTGTAGGCTAAATAAATCTAAACATGCTTTTCCAGCAGCTGCCACTTAATGGTATATTCTAACAGGTACCTCAACATCATTTTGAGAGTCACACTTTCATGAATGCAGAGCTGGAAGGCATACTGACTTACATTCATGCTATGATGAAAACTAATCTTGTTACTGTGATTTAAGACATCATCATTATCATCCTCATTGAAGGAAATAGTCTGTTGTAATAAGACTTAGCATGATCCATTTGTGAGCTGAAGCTTGGGTGACATGCAATTAAAGATGTGTATTGTGTCTGGTACCAGGTGCACATGTAAAGGAACCTCTTGCACAAAAAAGGACATAGTAAGGGCTTTATGGGTGTGCCAGACTGTGTCCTGTGTATGTGACTGGAGAATGGGACATTGCATTGCTGTCTGCTCAAATACTCTGCACTTATTCTTCAGAACTGGAGTCCACTAGCTAGACAGTTTTGTCTAAATGATTTGGATGAGTACTGTGCACCCTGTTCTTCAGAAAAGGTGGCTCTATCACCCTCCACATACAAATCATTATGTTTTGTCTTCTCTTTTTAGGTGAAATAAGCCTCTCCTAACTGCTAGTCTCCAGCACAAATCACAGTCAGTTAATTTTGAATAAGAGACAGGAACTCCCTGTGATGACCCCAGTAAGTTTTTTTCTCTCTTGTGTAATGTTTGTTCTCTCTAATGAAGTTCAGTATATAGGAGAAGTATACTGCCTTTGCATTGCCAAAACGAACCTCTTCCCTCTAAGGGTATTACCACCCTGCCAGTGTGTGCACTAAGGATTCTTTCTCCCCAGTACTTACCTGGTGTGCAATGGCAAAAGAGACTGTGGTAGGAATAGGAACGTCTTAGGAGCTCTGTTTCACCACCAGCTCATTATTAGTTTCCTGCATGGTCCCTCTCTGACTTCCATGTCCCTCTGGGCCCCCTGATGAGTGACACAGGTTTGTCCTTCATTTCTCCAATGCTTTTTCTGTTTTTTCTTTCCCTCTTCTTGAATTCTAAACTCTTGGTTTCTTACAATATGATTGTCCAGTGTGTAGATACTGAGCTGCTGGAGGAGCATCCTGATAGTATTTTGACTGAGATAATTGAAACTCTGCTGTTACGAGTGCATAATTATTTGATGTGCTGGATTGGGATTTTATAATGGTTTTCATTATAAGGAGGCTTCTCTTGTTTCCATTGAATAATTAACTTTACTATTAGTTTCGAAGTTTGGAAGGGACCTTTGGGAAAATGTACTTCCTGTACAGAGCAGAGCATGTTGTTTCATCTGTATTGTCAACAGCGTATTTTGGAAAGACATTGATCCTTGATATATGAGATTGAAATGACCTACAAAATAGGTTGTTTTGTTAACAATCTGTTAAAATAATTTGTTACCTCTGTCTACATTCTGCCATGCCTTTTTATAAAAGATTCAAGCAAGCCCTTTTCTTAACAGGTCTATTCTAAACTCCTCTCTATGCAAATACTCTGTCTTCATGCAAGACTGTGATCTCATCATGCTTCTGAATTTCTTAGAGAAAAATGAAACATTCAAAGCTTCTGCCAGTTGTTCACTATTCAAATAAGATTTTACGGTCTTTGAATCATTCTTTTGTGTTTTGCCAGAGTCTAAAACTCTTTTTCAACCTCTCCCTTAAAAATTGGAAATCCAGACTGAGCATAACATCTCAGCAGCATGGGCTTGGTTGAACCAGGAAGAGTAATGCTGTAATTTACTTAATAAATGGTTAGGCTTAAGAATCAGACATCTTAAGAGACTGAACTTTATATGATTTTCTCTGTGTGGTCTGCATGCCTTTGTTGTCAGTCAATGTTGATAATATCTTTTGTTGCTGAAATTCTCCATGCAGAAACATTAAATCTTTCTGGTGTTTAATAAAAAAATCGATGCTTTTTAAAAATTATGCACCTAAATTACTTAGCTTCTCCCACACCTCTGGCTACCTGTGCTTCTGCCTTTCTTTATCAAAGGTAGTTCCTTCTGGAAAGTACTCAGGAGCAATGAATAATGTAAGGGATACTTGCAAATTGCTGTTTAACTTAGCAGGAAACAAGGTGAAGATAAAAACTAGAAATAGTGACAGGAGTATTTAAGAAAGGTTGAACCTCAGACATCAGCGTGCAGAGAAGCAGATCAATCCCTCACAGGAATTGTGCACTAGCAGGCACTTAAGTAGCTGGGTGTGCTGGGGAATGGGTTTTCACAAGTATTTAATGTTAGGTGCTGTTGTAGACAAACAGAAATCTATAGATTTTTTCCAGGGTAACAGTTCTTCTTCCCCTCTGAAAACGTGCTGCAAAAAGACATACTACCTTCATTTCTTCTGTTGGCTACTGTCTTTAAAAACATGCATTAATCTCAAGCTCAGTCTGATTGCTGAGTAGGTCATGAACCCAGACCAACAGGGCTCCCTACCAATGCAAGGAACACCCTAAGTTTTACCTGAACCTATGCTGCTAGGCTTGATCCTAAATTAGTGATCATAACTGCAACGTGTACTGATGAGCTATTGAACAAATACTTACTGCATTCTTTAATGATTTGCCTGTGTTTCAAACCAGAACTGGCTATCTGTTCTAAAGAGGGCAGTTTAGTGAAACAGGCTGATACATGTTGACTGCAGAATGTACCCTTTAAAGACTGTGATAGCTGTATTCACGTTACTATGAGAGTTCTTTTTTTTACTGGGAAGGCCAGTGAAATGAGCAGGTTTATTCAAGAAGGAAGGCACTGTTTGAAGACTGTGACCTTGTACCAAGTCTTCTGAAAAATTAGGTTTTCTTCCAAGGGTTGTTATTACACTAGTATGACACTATTATTTCCACTGAGCTACCAGTAGAAGTGAGGTGAAAACCAGCTCTGCTACTTCCTGATTACACATTAAAATTTATTGTCTTTAACATCTTCCCAAATGAAAACACTGCAAGTTTGAATTAGATTGTATTCCACTATTTTGTAAGGCATGGATGTGCCTGAAATTGGAAGTCAGCAAGAGCAGTATTTCATAGTGAACAACAAAATCTGTGTACTGATAACCTTTGTCAATATAAATCAGAAACATAAACATTGAAAGAATACTATCCAACTCCTCTGTATAAATAAAACCCGAAAACAAGCCCACTACAAAACTCAACAAAACTACTCTGTGTGTATTTTTGTGAACTTTTATGTATTGGGTACTGCTATGCAAGTACTGCTTTTCTAACTGCCATGCTGTAATAGCATTTAGAAGACAGAGAACCTCTTCTCAAAGAGGCTTTATAGCTCCAGAGAGTTAGTGGATAGATTTTGAATGCTCACCACAAGAAACCAATTTTTTTTTCTTCCTTAAACCAATGCACTAAATTATCACAAAAGACTTGGTTACATTGATTGTGAACTGATTTTAAGGAAGCACTTAGTTGTACTCTGGCTGCTGGGTTTCTGAGAGCAGTACAGAAGTGAGAGAATCCAAAGGATATCTCATGATCACATGAAACTAGCTGACTTTGTGATAGTAAATGAAACAACATATTGCAAGCAAGGATAAAAAATTACAGATAAGTAGAGATGAACATCAGGGAGTAACATAAATCATACAAAAGCTGTCCTCTCTAGGAATTACTTTTCATCCAACTGCCACGATAAAAACAGTCCACTCATGTTCAGATTTATTCTTCTTTTGTATACGGATTTCTGCTTCTGCCAGTTCCCTGATTTTTTTCCCCACCAGCCCATCCTAATTGTCTAAAAGTAAATTTTTCCTTGCTATTTTTTTTGTGTGCGTCTGCATCGGAATCAGTTCTTAGAAGGGAAAACCGCATCAGCTGGCAGCAATAGAGGAATCAGCTGAGACAAAGTAAGACATTATCAGTCGACTCCTCTATCAAAGGTTAAGGATAGCATTTGACAGGGCTTTCCTGGGGGCACCTCATCTCCTAGTGGAAATGGTGCACAAGTGGATTGTGAGGACATTTTATACTGGTATAGGATTTGAGAATGTCTTCTAGCCTGGCCAAGCCTGGTAGTGCTGCCACATGTTGAGCTTACAGAAGTGACCAGAGTGTGTGTGTTGATCAGTGCAGCCACGCAGAGCTCACGGGGCCGTGCACGGATGGGTCGGCGTGCTGAGGATGCGCAGGAAGCGCTGCACTTGCCACGTACCTGCGGCACAGGCGCTCGCACCTTCGCAGAAATCCTGCTTCCTTTCACATCCCCTTTCCCTTCTCCTTACACACTGGAGTTACTGCACAAATACAGGACAGTGCTGTATTTGAAATGCCCTGGCAATGCTGGGTTTGCTGTGCTCAAAGCCTGCAGTATGTGCATACCCACTTCTGGCTGGGGACTAGAGACTGAAGTGTTCAAGTCTGACCAGGGTCTGTTCTGACTGCTGTGGTGACTTCTTAATCTAGGACTTGCTTGCTCATCACTGTGTCTGAAGCTGACCTCTTCATCTTTCAAATTTTCCAGTAAGTTCAGTTCTTTGGGTTTACTTTTCGCAATTTCGGTTCCTAAGTGATGGCAATGTGGTTATCTTTTGCCCAGTGACTTACAGGAAGGCTCCAGATACCTGGCAACATAGTAAAGAAGCTCAAAGAAGTTGATATTCCTTGGCTACAATGTTTAGTGCTAGAAATAGTGCCATATGATTGAAGTTTCTTTTAATGAACAGTTGTGAGAACAGTTTGATAAAGGCTTAAAAAACATTGGATATTCATGAATAACACTTCTTTCCTAGAAATGAGCTTTGATTTCTGAATACAGGGCAAAGAAAAAGTGATAAATGGAAGAGATAATTTTGTTTGCTGCTAATAACTTATCATCTCTGATCAGGATGAAACCTATCCTTTAAAATGTATGCACAAATGTGATGATAGTATTAGGAGTGCCTCATTATTGTTAATTCATTTAGCACTCAGTGTAATAGCACTAATCATAATTAGCTTCTCTGGTATTAATAGGGTTGTCACACAATGCATACTGTATTTGTATGAGAATTCCACTCCAGATTCTCATTAATTAGAACACCATAAAAATGCCAGCACTTTAATTTTCCTTATATTTAATACTATGAAGAAGCTTCCAAGTTTTCCCTATTAGAATTTATCAAAATACTACTGTTACATTAATTTCAGCCAGAAATAATGGTTTGTAACCACCTATTTATCAGCTAATTAATTTACTGTTTAAAAGTCTTTCATTTTCAGGGGATTACTGTTGCTAATGTACAGAGGAAGAGGCTAAATAGCAGGTGTTTTCTGAAGAGATTTCTCTGCCAGTCTTTGCAAAATACTATAGGGTACCCCTCTGCAAGGAGTTACTCTGAACTTTCTGGCAGCCTTTTTTTGTGCCTTCTGCTTGCACCTTAAGCCCCTGTCTTGCTGTGCTGCTTTTACAAATCCTTTTGGTTGACTTATAGAAATCTTTAATCAGAGCACAGACACTGAGAAATTCTTGATTTCCTTGACCTCTGGTCGTAGGCTTCAGCCTTTTGCATGTGAAAACTGATGGTTGCAAGGTGGAAACGCTGTATCTGCCACTCTAGGTTATGAGAGCTGGTGGTCTCACCTCAGCAGATGAATTGTGGATCTGAAAGTAAAACACTAAAGTAAAAACACCCTTGGTTTGTGGCCACAAACCAAGCTACTTCAGGGCAGGATATTAGGTTCAGAGTGCGATATTTAAACCTGATGTGGTAGAGAGGCAGCTGGAGTTGTACCTTGATTGGTGACTTGAGGGGCTGGGATGCAATACCTGGTTCAAACTGGTCTAATTGATCCAGGAATTTGTTGCTCTACACTGTACCATAAGAGTTCAATCTCTCTGCTTTCCTAATCTACAAATATCCTATGGTGTGTTTTAATAAGTCTTATATTTTACGTTATAGAAGCACATAAATTGAATAAAAACTTTAGAAGAACTTTTTTTTCAGATTGAGAGCTTCAGAATCTGTGAGTCTTCACAGGGTTAATTAAAAATTCATGTTTCCTTTATATTTTCTTGCTGCCTCATTTGTATTCAGGGTATGTCCTGAGCAGGTTTATTTTGATAGATTGTTATCCACAATAAATTGAAATACCTTCTACAGTGCTCTCTGTAAGATAAGAAAAAATTGCTTGAGTTATATTCCCAAATCCTAGGTGACTATGCCAGTAGATTGATTCATGCTGTAGGTTTCCACCTTCATTTAAACATTGCTGAAATGAGCCTGAAGCTTAATAATTTTTATCAGCTCTCTGAGAAAATATTGGAAATTGTTAATTGATTGTGCATATTACAATATCTATTCAGCAGTGAAATCATCGTTCTTATCACTGATACACACTCTGGTCCAAAATCCATCCATCAATTCATCCATGTTTTATTCTGCTTTGTGTTCTTCTCTCACAGGGTAGTTTGTGACATGCATGTGTTATGTCTGTGTGCAATATAATGGGATGAATATGCTTTTGATGCCACCACTATTAAGGTAGCTGTTTATTCAGGTTAAAATAATACCAAAGATTTGAATAAATCTCAGGTCTCACAATCAGGTCCCAAATTTCAGTACAATGAAAGGTAAAAAAGTGTGTCTGTGGACATTGTTCAAATGATAACGATTGTTCTGAATATAGAGAGGAATGCACAAGAATATAGGAATCTTGGTCTCACTTAATGTGTCTGTAATAGAGCTATGAAGTTAGGACTTAATATGTAGTACTTTTCTTTAAGAAAGTGCAGTTTGTCAAAGCATACAACATTCAGGTAAGCAAAGGAGAAATGTACAAAGTTTACATATATGTTTAAATATGGCAGAAATATAATCTATCATTATAATCTATCAGTAGAATCCTTAGCTAGAGATGGTAAAACTTGTCTTCCAGTGATGGGAAAAGCCTTCCAGGAATTGAAAGCAGTACAGTGTGATTCAGGTAATCTAAGATATGAACCGTCTCCTGCGAGATCCCTTCTCCCTCTTGCTGTTGCAGAACTCATGCAATAGTGTGACAAAAGATATTGTACTTTGCCTCCTGTAGTGTCAGGTACAATGGAAACCAAGGCCAGAGCCTTTCCCTACTGGTGTTGAGGTGAAAAAAAGAGAGAAGTTCATAGAATCATAGAATATTTTGGGTTGGGAGGGACCTTTAAAGTCACATATTCCAACTCCCCCTGCAATGATCAGGGACATCTTCAAGTAGATGAGGTGGCTCAGAGTCCCATCCAGCCCCTGAAAACTTGCAAGGATGGGGCATCCACGACTTCTCTGAGCAACTTGTTCCAGTGTTTCACCACTATCATTGTAAAAACTTCTTCCTTATATCTAGTCCAAAACTAAGGATGCTTGTTTTTTATTCTTTTTTTCCTTTGTCCCAGTAACAAAATAAATTTGGCTGCCTGGCAGGTCCCTACATTTCTTTTTGAGTTCCATGGTCACCATGGATCTGTTGAGGAAAACCCTTACAGAAGATTGCATAGCAAACAGATGCTGGTTTGGAATTTACTTTCTGATGCTACTTGTACTTTTGAAGAGGTGCTTCCACAATTGGTAGGTCTGATTGTCTTTACATATCTTTTCCCAATTATAAACTTTATATGACTTTTATTTACTTAGTAAATTGTGTTTTCAGATCCAAAAAAGGGTGCCTGATGGTTTATTCATTTCCACTGTATTAGTTGTCTAAAGAAGATGCAACCTCTGCTCATTAGCCTTGCTTATATACTTCTACTGCCATGGCTACACAAATCACCCTTGCAAGAGATTTTAGTCAAGAAAATCTGCTTTGCTCTTGTGGTGTGTCCTACTTATCTATGCACCATTATCAAAACTCCACATGATTTTTTTTTCTTCCTTGTTGTTTACAACTGTGATATTAAATTGTGCTTTTTGTGCATGATCTAGCTCAGTGTCTATCTGCCTGGACACTAGTAAATGCATTTGTTTTGCTGAAGATTTCTATGACCAGCTCTTAGTAAAAGTGCAGTTACATTGGGAGGCATCACCTGAATCTTTCATAATACAAATGTTAAAAGAGACTATCAAGTATTGTGAGCCTGTTTTGTATTCAGCTGCTTTACAGAGTTAAAATTCAGGGCTGGATTTTCTGTCTTCTCACTCATCTTTTTGTTTTCTGAGACATTCTGATCTTAGTAGGGAGACCAGGACACATTTCTGGTATATTCAGCTCATGAGGTAGCTGCAATAGGTTTGCACCAGGTTTGCGATGGATTGCGGGCACCAGTGACGTTTTCCCATTCCTGGGGAGTTGGCCCCCCATATCCAACTGTATGAACAGATTTTAAAAGGGGTGGAGGAGTGGAGTACAGCTTTATAAACAGGGGCTTCAAAATCTTGGCTTGCCCAGAAAATGGAAGATATGAGGTTGTGTGGTGACAGTTCATTATTATGTTAGCAGACATTACAGTTCTCTCTCTCGCCCGGTTTAACCTCAAAGACACTGTGGGTGCTAGAAGAAAGAGGGAATGATTTCAAACCTTCGAAGTAGTGAGTTTCCTACTGTGTGGTGGAGCAAAAATGGCAAACACTTTGTGATGGATCTTAATAAATTTACTAGTTGAAGATATACAACGGCAGGAAACGAGACTCAAAAACTCTGGAGGTCCTTTTGAGTTTTATATTTCTGTGCAGAAGCAAGAAGAAAGTTATTCTGCATTTTCTCTTCCTGAGATTAAAATTTCTTAATACTCTCCTCAGCCTCATACAGGAAGGTCTGTTTGCCTAATACTTTGCTCACATTCATAAGCAAATTATCTGGGAGGAAAAGGGGAAGGAAAGGAGAGGCACGAATCTGATCTGGCCCCATTTACTTGCCATTAAAACTATTCAAACTGTTTTGACTTACTATAATGAAATGTTACTTTAAAATCCATGTTTGCAGATAAAAATTATTTTCATTTATACTTTTTAGGTCTTGTTAAAGTCTAGAATTATTTTATTTTTAATTCTGTCCCTTTCTCTCCTTCCCTCTCTAGTCCTGAATACCAAAGCACAAAACCACAGGACACCCTGACTGCTTAAATTGCATATTGCTGACACAAGTAAAGGTTAATCTGATAACTTGGGGAGGTTTTGGGGAAAAAATAAAGAAACATAGATGCAGATCTATTTCTTCTCAAAACTTGCAGAGCTAAAAATCTCATTTCTGAAGAGTCATAAAGTCTGTACTTTACTGAGACAATTTGCTCCTTTAGACTGTTGCTGGCATTTGCTGCCCAGGAAAGTAAATGGCATTGTATAGACAAGAAGGTCATTCACTCTTTTTCTAGAAGAAGACAAAAGGAAAGTGTAGAAATTTCAAGCAGTTTATCATGCAAAAATAAAAAGAAGAATGTCCCCTTCATGTCTCTTCACAGACCTGGCTCTGTAGGTTAGGGACCACAGCCTTCACCTTGAGAACCTAGATCAAATCCTGGCCATGTTGAAATCAGTGAGAAGTTTTGGCACTAACATCAATGAGGCTAAAATGCTATCCTTTTTGTTTTACAATTGTTCTGTGCTCATAAAGTGCAGGGTATGTACTTTTTGGTATGGCTGCACATGGGTTATTTATGTACCTACTGAAAAAAGGTGTACAGTTTCTCAGTTAATATGCCAGAGACTTTGTTGATGGGATATGAACTAAAGGAAGAAATTATTAACAGACTATTGGCACAGGGATACTGCAAGGGAAAGATATGTATAGTTAGGACCAGATGTTAAATTGGAGTTTCAAAATTAATATTCTGTATTTAGGATGGCTATGGTAGCTGAAAGCATCAAGCTAAATGCAAACCTTTCAGGGGAGATAAAAACTCAGGCCTCACAACTGAAAACTGGAAGCTCCTCTCTCAGGAGAGGCTTTCTGTCTGTGAAATGGAGAAAACATTGCCCTTCTTTCCTTTATTTGTTAGTATCTTCTGGCCAGAGGCTATTAGTAAGAATGAACTTATATAGTCCATGTTACATAGATTTGTTTGTGTGAATTTATAATAGCACCTAGGAGAATTCATTGGTATTGATCAAGACAGAAGTTGTCTTTATTTCTCAAAGGAAAATGAAAGGGACTATTTCTGAAATACAGTAAATTGATCAGATGTTTTTTAGTATCTTACTGTTCTTCACCCAGTATTTTAATGAAAGAATAGGCTATTTCTCATCACAGTGCCAAACTCATAGAATTTAGAGAAGTGAATTGCTGTTGTTATGGGAACAAAGGTCCAGCAGACTGCCTCAGTTGAATTATTTTGGAACAGAAATGTCTTTCATGGATTCTGCACATATGGGAAACCAGCCTGGCTCCAGCAAGGCCTGTTGCCTGGAACACAGGCTTCCCTAGTGATGGTGTTTGTTCCTTTGACACACTCTTGATCATCTGCGCTCTTTCAATCATTCCTTCTTCAGATTCCCTTATTTCCTGTGTTTCTGCTTTAATTTCACATCAATTCCTATATTTTCTTTCCATAGCATAGCCTCCAAACTTGGAGGTTTTTTTTTGAAATGAAAACACGTGCTGCATGTTGATAGAACAGTTATTTGTCCCTCTCCCATACACACAAGCACAGAGAGGAAGATGGAACTAAAATCACAAATCCTTACTTGGGAAAATTTTCATTATTAAAGCTAGAAGACAGCCCTCTTATCTGCCTGTGCTGATGGATCCCACGTTATCGGTTCTAGAAGATAAAACAGCATTTATTAATACATCAGTACTAATACAGATATGAACCCAATGGTGCTCTTGGAAAAAATACCAAATCCTTATACAAACTTGTGTGCCAAGCATGTCCTACCCTAGAGTCAGTCAATTAAATTTTGTTCTGATTATGTAATTTTCATAACTTAGTATCTTTGCCTGAGACTCTGATCTTCACTTAATAAACGGTTTCTCTACCCAGACAGAGCACTTCAGCTCCTCAAATTGATTATGCCATTGAATTAATCTATTGTATTAAATGTGCTTGTTTCCTGATAATATCAAAGTTTGAAAACTGGTGATGTTGTCTTCTCTATTCCCCACCCAGGAAGCACCTAAATGGAGTGGCCAGAATGTTAAAATTGTGTAGCAGTCAGAAGCTCCTAATGGACAATTCTTTTTTGTAAAGGAAAAGAGGCAGTTTCTCTTTAATTGGGACAGCAACACACTTTTCCTCAAGTGACAACATCTAACACTGGGAGGAGACCAAAAATAATGGGGCTACCGTGCAGTAAATAACTGTGTGTGATATTACAGTTTTACAGAGCAAGAAATACTTTGCTTGTGCTTCACTAGGCTTTTGCTTTATGACACAATAAAGTCCTGTGGCAAATAAATGGCAGGACTTCAGCCCAAGGGAGTGGTGATGCTTCTCGGAAGAGTTTTTTAGGGCTTGTTTATTGCCTTATAAACTCAAAGCCAAATTAAGTTGCTATAATGTTGCATTTTGCATATGAATTATATCTCCCCTGTCTATCTGCAGTTATGCATAGTTCTTATTGCCTGGGTTTCTTTCCCTTCTGTCTGTTCCCCTTCACATTTCTACATGTATATATTATGCTAGGTGGGTCTCCTAGCCCAAAATGTATGGCAAATGTCACTGCTGCAAACTCTAGGTGTTTATGAGTCAGGTACCAAAATCCTAAGATGCTAAATGAAATCAGTGCATGCTGGATATGTCTTAAGGGGTCTGAGCTGATATTTTATATCTGGAACAAGCTTTGTGGACTTACATATATGCTCTGTGGAAAAAACAAACGGGCATTAAGAATCTCAAGCGCCTTTAGGGGCTCAGGTTTAAAATATGCTCTGAGAGTTGGGAACACTGAACATGTCATATTCATTCCTGACAAGGACTCATTTCAGCCACAGAAAACTACCAGAATGAGCAGTCAGCCTTGCTGCAAAGCTGTCTGTAGGGAAGCTAGAAGCTAGGCTGGTGAACAGAAGGAATGGGTCATTCATATAGGTTCTCCCATCTGAATTTTGCAAATCTATGCAGATCTCTCTCCCTGTCACTGCCCCTGCCACTGCCTACAGGATACTTAACAAATGCAAGAAACAAGAAAGTAGACAGAATTATTTCAGACTGTCCATAAATGTAACAGGATGTAATGAGACCATATGATAATTTAGTGCCCTTCACCCCACTCAAGGCAGAGTCAGACCAGGGTGTTCAGTGGGGTCTTGGTGGTCTCCAAGGATGCAGACTGCACATCCTTATCTGTACTTTGGCCCTTTTTTCTTTCACTATATGTCCTTTGCCTGCCGTCCTCCTGCAATACATCTCTGGAAGGAGTCTTGGCTCTGTCTTCTTGATAAACTCATAGACATGGAAAGGCTGATACTAGGAGACGAAATTGAGCAGAGGCAAATTTAAGTCCACTTGCTTTAATTTTCTTTGTATCAGTGAAGGCTGTGAAGCTCTGGGCCCCATTGCCAGATTAATTTAAAACCACAGAGAATATGATGTAAGAAGTAATTTTGCACGGACAGTAGAGGGGAGGAGAAAATTTCTTTTGTCCTTCATATCATATGTTCCAATTAATATTTTAGGGAGTGTGGCCTGATGGAAATACAGACTGTGAAGATTAGAAGAACTTCCTTATCCATGCCAGATCAGTCCTTAATTTCTTCTTGTGAATAGTCTGCAATTATGTCAATGCTATTATTTATGAAGATTTTGCTAAGGGGACTCTTATGAACTGTGGAATACTGATCTTCATATTCTATTTTGTTAACAAATTCTCTGACATGAGATGAAATAAAAATGTTTTTATTCCCTCTTCTACTTAGTACTCCCTGTTGTGCTTCAATCTTCCATGCACTTACAGTTGAGACTCTATGCTTATTTTTTCCATAGATGATGATGATATCTAGTAAATGAGGACAAAGTAGGTGATCCATGTATCATTTTATGAATTTTGTGCATTCACTGGCTTGTTGTATTGCATTTATGTTGAAGTGCTGTTAGCAAAGGGGCTCAGTGGCAAGTCACCCTGCCTTCTCCAGGTGTTTGTATCAGCTGAGCCCAGTTGAGCATTAGGTAAAACAGGTGTGGGTGCACCTCTTGGTGATTGATAACCAGTGCCCTGTTGCTCCTCGTTTCCCTTTGTTCAGCTTAAACAAGGCTCCTTTTGAAAAAGGACTGAAGTGAGCTTTGCCAGTGCGGGAAGCCTGAGTTTAGGTACCCAGGGGCTATGAGATTGTGCTCCTCCAGAGATCCATGGACTTCAGAGAGCTGAAGGTTTCGGCCCCGCTGAGGTACTTCTGGAGAGCATGAGGTGGGCATGAAGGCTGCTGAGCATCAATGTCTGCATTTTGCCTATGGAAAGAGGGGAGCAGCACTCTGCTGTTGCTGTAGCTCATGGCAGAATTCTGAGCAACTGCAGGAGCAGCGCCCGGGGTTATGCTGGGTAAGTGCTCACAGTGTTGTGTGACTGCTGATGAAGCTCAGCAGGGTTCATGGCACTTGGCAGTCATATGCCTGGTCAGCTCTTTAAAAGTGTCAACACAGAAGCCAGTGAAATGGCCACTGGGGATCCAAATTTCATCATACTTACAGGAGCTCTAATGTAACTGTAAGGCCTGAAGTCTTGTCCCATGAGGGCAATGCAAAAAAATGGTGAAGACTAGGGGATCTGAGACTTCGTTCATCAACTGCATTTCTCATAGTGAAAACTTAAAAACTCAGCCTCTAAGTCCTTCTGTGTTATAGCACCATGAAAAATATCCCAAATTGTGCTGGTTGAAAACTCTCAGGAGTTTGAAGCTAATGTAGTTGTTGTTTTGGGGTCTACTTATAATTTTGTGAGTGCCTGACATTATCTTTGTCATTTTCTATAGGTTAATGGTCAAGCTCTCATATGTGAATAACATGAAGTAGTAGTTTCTTTTATTGTAAATTTCTTAAACTTTATTCTTAATTAACTGGTAATTAAAAACACTCTGTGGTTGTTTTGCAAGACTGCTATATGGTCAAGTATATTACAATTCCCATTCTTTTCCTGTGTCAATTAGCAATTTAGCAATGAAAATCCTAGTTAATTTACTACCCCTACAGTATGATGTCTTTCTACCACAGATCCTCATCTAAATGTTCCTTGGAGATTGGCCTTGTCAAAGACCATAATTGAAGAATAAAGCTTACCGCATTCTTTCTTGAAAACAGGCTAAATTATGTACCCTGTAAAGATTTCTTCCTTTGCTTTAAGTGTTTTTCTGTCAAGTGGTGCAAAAAGATCTGCCTTATCAAATCTGTGTCTTTTTTTGGTTATTGTTTTTCCCCCCAGTAATTAGAGTTCCCACCCCAGATGGGACTGAACTGTGTTGAGTCTGAATCTGGCCTACGGGGACTTGAATGTTGATGTTCTGTAATGGCATGTTTAGATGTGTGTGATGGGATTTTTTTTTCTGTCCACTGAGCCCAAGGCAGAGTTTAAGAACAAATGTAGTTGTCCTTATAGTGTTTCAGGGCCTGTGTCTGGGCTGGTAGAGAGTGGCTGTCATTTCTAACAATAGTTTTTAGTACAAAATACAGAGATCTACTTGTTACACTTCTTCTATGTGCTTTAACCTTTATCTGTTATACAGATAAACTAAGCCACAACCTAAAGCCCTTTGTTAGCCATAACAATTAAACCTTTCAGTTATTGCACCTGAAGGACTGACCATGATCAAGTGCAGTGAGAGAAACTGTGGCTGCTCTCAGTATGTTAGCACAGCTGCTATTAAATATATTAACCTTTAGATGCAGGGAGTCAGAAATCCATGGCTGACTCCTTTGTTTTTACCTCAGTGAATCCTAAAGATCTGTGTTTGCAGGGAATGCATGTTAATCCATTGCTGCCAGCTGGTAAAGCACCCATGAATAATGGGAGATTATAAGCAACTCGCCCTTTTCCTGAGAGAATTTATCTATGCTCGTTCAGAGGCAGTGCCAGTTAGGGCTGGCATAGCTGTCCTTTGTAAACTCTTCACTTAGGAAAACTATCCGGAGAGCTTTAGAAAGATGATCTCTGACAGTATGCAAGTCACTGTAGCTTTCTGCAATTTCTGCGTGTGCCTGCTGCAGCTCTGACTGCAGCAGTCGCAATTTCCCAATCATAAATTCATACAAGTGGCTGTATGGCCGAAGAGATTACTTGATGTCTGCCTGGTGCCCTGTGTGCTTAGTGTTTTGTACAGCAGGCCTCTAGGAATTGCAGCACATCAGCTTCAGAGGGTGCTCAGCCTCTGAAGTCTGTGTACTCTGCCTCCATCACATGAGCACTGTAGTGTAATTAGTCATACTGTATGCACACCTATCCAGCTCGTGGGACACTGCCACGCTGTCACAGGAGATTAGCAGCTGGCTAACAGACTGTTTGCTTAACTAATACATGAAGGGAAAATAGAGCTCTGTGTTATGAGGAAGGGGAATTTCACGTCCCTTATTAATATAGTAAAATGGTGTATTGATAATGACAAACTGTGAGGGCTAATATGCAGGAAATAATAGGCATAAGCAAAGGCCATTGAGAGTAATGACAATCTAACTAGTGTTTTAAACAGTTGTTTCTAAATATGCATATAAAGTAGGGGATTAATTTAATACATATTTATAATTTTTCATTGAACACCATTACATGCTTCCTTCATCCCTTCCCCCTCCAAGTTTAATATAATCCTATGCTAGAAAAGATATAAACACACACATGCAGAATAAGAATAAATATTGATGTGAAATATTTTTTTTGCTAAGTGTTGTGCCATATTAATGAAACGTAACTGTGTTCTGTAACTTGGCTATTGGTTGGAGAAATAAGAATCTGAGTATCTAGTTGTTAATAAATTACAAAGCTGGAACAATGTGTTACATGAAAATGGAATCTGGCATTGTAGGGAAGATGACACTTCTGTACAACAAGAAATAAACCCTTCTCTGCTGCAGTTGGTAGGGGTTTCCTATTGCTAGGATTTTCTCCGTGGAGACCAATCTCAACATTGTAGTACTGGAATGCAAACTGAGTAGATGCATCTATTGTGTCATGAGGTGAACAGCTACAAAACCAGTAGTTTGTGCTGAAGCATGTGCTCTAGAGGAGCAACATGGGGAAATACTGTCTTCTCAGTTTCTTAATTCAAATATGAGTGTTTACTTTTGGTTAGTTGAGTAATCTTTAGCTGTTGCTTTCATTGTAGCTGTGACTACCAAAAATAGAGGAAAAAGATGGTAGTGCAATGTAGGTATTCTGAGAGGAAAAAAAGAGAAGTACAATTTATATAATTTCCCAGACATTTGTAAAACTACGCAAGCCAAAAGTTGTCAGTATTTCATGCTGACTTTTTTCATTAGCATTTCTATTCCTGTTCACTTGTCTGCAAGGATTAAGCTTTTCAGAGTAAGGGTTCTATGGCTGAAATACTTTGCTGGTTCTTATGACATTTAGTCGTTCCTCCATTTACTGCAGCAGTATCTTGTTCATTTAATAACCACCCGTTTTGAACTATCTAATTTGTGATTGCATGACTGTAAAGGTATTTGAATTCCCAAGAAGCTATTGGCAAAATTTTCCTGTTGAAGGAGAAGCGATTTCAGACACAGGGCTTTGGGTTTCTGTGATGTCAGACTTTTCAGTAAGCAGTAGGAATAGGTTTTTTGTAAGCATAACAGACATTGTGCTTACTGCAGTACTCCTGCTTATACTGTTCAGGACATGTGCTGTCATTTGAAATACAAATGTACTCACACTTTGATATACTTCATGTACTTTTTTCTCCTTTATCAAAATGGTTTGACAGAATTTTGATGAGATTGCTTGTTTGACAGGATAGTGCTATTCTTTTGATCTACAGTGCTTTCCTGAGATTATGGCCATGCTTGTATTCTGATATATTTATCTTTGAAATAAGTTTGTAAGACATTCTTAAGTGAGAAAATGCTGATAAGATCACAAGAGTGAAGCATTTTGGTAAATTGATGGTATTTTTTACATTTAAGCATAATCATGGTCCATCAGTCCTTTGGACTAAGAAAAGGTATAAACTGGGAAATAGTACATAAAAAGGAAACTGAAAAAGATACAGATCTCAGCTATATTTAAGCACTGGTCCAGAATTAATCACATTAATAGCTCCAAGAAACCATCTAAGGACTTCATAAAATGAACAGGCCTATGTGTCAGCTAACCAGGAGCAGCCTTATGAGGTACTTCCTATTTCATTGAGGGGTCACTGTAGTGGCAAACCAGGCTTTGAAAGCTTGTAATTCAACTAAAGCAAAACTGATGGGTCGTGCAGGACAGTTGTGTTTATTCCTCATCCACTGTTTGTGGAGAACAGTGCAGAATGAATGCATGTCTTTTATGTGAGCAATACACCAACTTTAGGGCTGATGACAAACTGCACATTCACTTTCCTCTGGGAGAAGCTTCTGAGGGTTGCAGAGCTTAACTGTTACTTTTTGCCTGAATGTTCACTTTAGTAATGAACACAGAAGGAGCCTTGATAAAGCTGACAGAAAAAGGGAACGTCACAGATCAGGAAAATGCTTGTTAAAGAATTCCTGGAGAATCTGAGCATATTCAAATCAGCAGATAGATGAATTTAACATGGTGTGCTCAGTGAACTGGTTAATTGGATCCACTTTCAGTTAATTTGGAGAACTCATAGAGGACAGGTGAGGTTTCAAAAGGACAAATATACCTGCAGGAAACAAAAAGGGGATGTGGGAATCATGGCCCAGTGAATTTAATTACAAGACCTTAATTGTTCTAGAAAATCTACTAAACAGGAACACAAGTTTTGCCAGTATCTGGAGAGAAGAAAATAGTTGTGGAGCTGTAAAACTTTAGGTTTAAGGCAGAGAAATTCTACATTTAGAGGCTTGCTGGAAGCTTATACTGACATTTGAATTTTGCAGTAGAAATCCTTCTTGCCTTCCTATCTCTGAAGTCATACATGGGAACCTTCAGTCCCCTGGGCCAGATGCTACTTGCTGTGAATAAATAGCATTACTATCATATTACAAGCCTTTTCAAATTATTAAATTAAATTTTAGTTGGCTGATTATGCAACTTGAACCAAATCTCTGTCTATTGAAAAATACCTGGGTTACCTGAGCCATGGAAAGAAATTAGATCCTGGCAGCATTTTGGGACCACCTACTCAAATTAGCCGTGGAAAGACCAAGAACTAGCAGTTACCATTGTTATTAACTAAGCAGAAGAGTAAATTAGTGTACACTGGAGAAGTTTTTTCATAAAATGTGAGTTGCAGAGAATTCCAAATAGTGCAGGGTAAGGGTCTAAAGGCAGACAAGAGAAGGAGCAGAAACCTCAATACTGTGTGTTATGGCAAATAAGACCAGGCAAGACAACAAGATTGAAAACCACATTAAAAGCTATCACATTGTCATAGTTTCTGAGCACTAGGCCAGAGTGTATAGCAAGGATAAAGGAGATGATGTTCTCAGTGCCAGAGCATTTCTGCACTCTCATCTGTCACTCTGATAAAGGTGATGAACAAACTGCCAGCCTGAATGCAATTAATATGGACCTATGGTAATTCTTGTTAATTGGGGCACAACCCCTGTGCTAGAAATAGTGATGTCAGCACTGGGGGAAGAGCCCTAGGCACTGGAGCAGATAGGAAAATGAGCAATGAATTTTCCCCCCAGTACAGCATGAAATAAAACAATGTCTTAGAAAAGACTGACAGATCAGAGATTGAAGAGGCAATGTTGATCTTCAGCAAGTGAGTATGTAAAACATACTTACGGATAAAGAACAGATTGGAAGATATGCAAGATTGCAATTATAGCAGCAGAAAAAAAGTCTTTAACCATTATGACATTTAAAAAAAGTCATGCACTTTGCCTTGTGAAAAGAAGGGAACTGAAGAAGAGTTGGAGCATAAGGGACTAATGGTGGAGTTTTCAACTGCCGGTATTGTGATGAAAGATGATCGATGAAAAAACCCAGCTGTCCCGTAATTTATGCCCCTAGGAAAGTTCTTGTGCCTTCAGGCAGATAAAAAGAAGAGCTTTGCTCTGTCTGTGTTATGAAGGCAGTGAATTTGACTTCTCATAGGACTAATGTTAAGAAAACTTCCTCTGAAAATGAGAGAGCTGACTCAGAAGGTTATGTTTTTTTTTAATCCACTTTCTCAAAAGTGCTGGCATTTATGCATTTACAATATTACTGCAGTACTTCTGTTTATTATTAGATGTCAGCAATATACAAAAGTTATAATTTCTAAAATGTATATACAGTGTTTTCCATGAGATGAGCTAATCCTGATATAAAGACCTTTTGAGATAAATAGCCTTATTTGAAAAACTTAATACTTGCTGATTATTCTGGCTGAGTATATATCTCATGGGGTTGGTTGGCTGTTATGCTTCTTAATTATCTTATTCACTATAAACTTAGAAATAATTATACATCTTTTTTCCAGTTGTTCTTCTTGGCCTAAGGGCAGACCATGTACCCTGTGTTGCTTGGGACTGTTGCAAAGGAAGATTTGCTACAGTGAGAGTGTTTATCTGCTGCTTCATTGCTTCCCTGCTGTAGTTTAGTGATAACTTGGAGATGTTGGGAGGTGTGGGGGGCCAATGTTGCACAAGCTGATTCAGGTGAAAAAACTCTTCAAGGCTGTATTTGCCATAGAGTCAAAAAGACACAACACAGATGACAGGAAATTGAAAGCTGGGGAGTACTAATGTAAGTCTTCAATGAAGAATGGTCTGAACTTCAGTAAAGTTTTCAAAACAGCTTAATTTTGTTTGGGGTCTAAATAAACCTGTGCTCGTAACTCTACGTATAGAGTCAGAAATGAATATGCAATGCAACACACATCTGTGAAGTAGGAGAGATTACCACTCAGATTACCACTCAGGCGTGTAGAGAAGAAGCTAGACAGCATGATGCTGGGAAATATACTACATGAAAAGCAGCACAAATTGTCCCTTTCAATCATTAAGCTTAGTGATGAGCTATGTTCTTGTAATTTGACAAATAACTGAAAGAGGTGAATGTTCAATGTTGCAGGCAAGCATGTGAGTTCCTATTACAGATAATAGCAGGCGCATCTGGATCTGCTGTGGTATAATCTTGAAATTGAAGGTCTTTGAACAGCATTACCTGAGGCACATAACCTTATAATATGTGCACAAACAGCAGTGCTGTGGGCTGTGTGCTTGTGAGGGTTGCCATGGGCCCAGGGGTTGAGGCAGTGCAGTGACTCCAGCTACAAACATGAAGGATATCAGCACTCTGGTGTTACCTCGCAGGAGCACCTTTTTGCTGCCCTGAAGGATTCTCCCTCTCCACCTCCTGATATTCTGGGGGCTATGCCTTTCTGAGAGACATACAGTGCTTTAGAGCAAGGCTTGATTAATTGGGACTGAAGTGGCATTTCTGGATGTCCATCAGATACTGTTTCATTGCTGAATAAAATGACCTGGGTTGAAGAGCAGCTAGGAGGCATTTTATGACATGTATACCTCTACTAAAGGAGATGACATTATCTGCTTCCCATTTCTAATGAATCGTATATCTCGAAGTAACCTGGATGGCATTTAATTGGATTTTTTTGAATAAAATGCAAATGAAATTATGTAGGTGAAAGATTTGAAAATTCTTAGGCAAGTTGTTTTTCTCTGAAGTTCCATATTTAAAGATTTCTACAGGAAATCTTAACTTTCCGTGCTCAAAACACTGAAGTGTGTCTTGAAAGCAAACATCTATGGATATAAACCAGCCTGAAAAAATACATTACCTCACTCAGAACTGGAAAACTCTTGAGGATGGCAGGATATGTATTCATAAGAGGCTACTACTGAAAGAATTTTGAAAATACTGCTGTTTAAACGGGAGAGTATTATCACTTGTTCATGTATGTTGGGGGGGGAACAAAAATCACACTGCATTTAAAAGGACTATAAATAATACCTTTAATTATCTTATTCCATACTGAAATGTCCTGTTGTGCATGTATTCTATCAATAAATTGATGATACTGCCATAGCAGGCAAGGTTTCTGAACACCTATAGTCAATAACGAAAATGAGCTGCCGGTTGCATGTCAGAAAATTTGTTGCTACTTTGAACTAGCTATGAAAGTAGACAGAGATTTGGTTTTAAGTCTGTTTCATAATTTATGACCTTTTCAGAGAAGGGAAGAAGTAGTCTTTCGGGTAAAGAGAAACAGTTAAAAAATACTGTAAAAAGTATGAAAATCATGGTGTCTTTAATGATTGTAAATTTTCATGGTTTAAATCCTCTCTCTTGCTAAGCTTTATCTCCCACACACAAACTCCTCCTGAGGTTCTGCACTCCCAGTTGACTGTGCAATGCAGCACTTGGAGGCCTCCAGGCAGAGCAAGCAGCTGTCTGTCAGGTAGACCTATGTTGAAAGGCAAGGAGATGCAGAAGATCAAGTATGGAGTTGATATGCTTATAGTGAAAATGGCAGCCAAGCTCACAATTGTGAATTTTATAGGAAGATAAGGAAGTGGGGAACTGCCTCTGGCAAAGTAGCTTGAGTCTCTGTGCTGGTTGAGGTGTTGTATGTACTATGTCTGAAAGTCAACCAGCCCCTCAGAAATCATGAACTCAACAATATACTTGCATGTGTTTGTACAATATTTTGTATGAATGTTGTGGTAGCCACAACTCCCTGTGAATCTCCTTGTGGGTAAAAGAGCCAGCTGCTGGTGGGATAATGAGGAGCAGGAAGAAAATCTTCCTAAACTGGAGTCAACTCCTCAGTTGACTGATTTCCAAAAGAGCCATAAATGGCTGACCCTTCTAGTACCCAGTGGCTGGGCTGGGCCTAAGAAGTCAACTTGAGGTATCTCTGGTGTTTGATTTCAGAAGGCTGCCTTGGAAATTTGAATTTAAATGTGAAATCTAACCCTTCAGTCTTCCTGAGGGTCTTACAGGGAAGCTGAGTGCACAGCCTGGTGGGATGTGGTGGTTTGAGCTTTTGTTCTAGAAGAGTGAGAGGAAGGGCACCCAAAGGTGAGAAGAATTCCTACCAATAAGTCTAACTTAGGTTGTGTTTAAATTTTTTTTACATGTGGTCTTTTGTTTAACTGCAACTTGCAGCAGCAAGTGCAATTTTTTCTTGCAGAATAAATGTTTTGTTACCAAGCATGCTTTTTGTCATACGGACTTAGTGAGTTCATTTGAAATAGAAAATCTCAGGGTTTTCTGCTCCCATGGATGCATTGCATCAGAAAAAAAGCAGATGTGTCCAGTCTGTGTGAAGCAGACTGTGAAAAGGACAGTATCTGAACTGGTGGGCAGATGTCTTTTTTCTAGGTGGGAATTCCCTCTAGCTGGCTCAAACCAGAACTCTGTCTTCAAAGAGCAGATGGTAGAGAGGCATCCCACGGTGTGAATACAGCCAGAGTAATTGCAGTCTCTTTTTACAATGTAAGAGTTTCTAGAATGAAAGAATATACAAAACCTTTTGAGCTGCTTTTTGGTGGCAGGAGCTGTCCATGTGAAATGTTTGTCTTGCTCCCAAAATGCGAGGGATTGAAAAATGAGTCTCCTAACTGTCTGTCTACTTGGATTCAGGAAAATGTTTCCTTTCCCCTAGTAACCAGAAACTGGTGTACATTGCAACAATAACTGCTGTTCCCCTGGTTTCTGCTTCTCTTCATCCCCCATGGCAAAGGCACTTCATCCAACTCTACAAATTGCAGCTTTTCAGTAAAATGCTGCTTTGCACTGGAAGGAGAGAGTAGGGTCAAGCCTGTTGATACACTGCTGTTGCAAGAAGGCCCTCAATACAGGTACTCTTTTCTGCAACCCAGCTTTTTTGGTATGTGCCCCTTACATCCCAGGATGGGGTGGCACCCACAGTCAGAGGAACAGAAGAAGAGTGATTCAGTCATATACACAGGATCTTCAGTCAGGCTGCTCTGAGAAGGGAGCTGAAGCTTGAGGGACTGTAAGAGAATTTAACATAAAAAACTGACTTAGAAAACCAAACTGAATCCCCTCTGAGCTGTTCTGTTCCTATTCAGAAAGAGGTCCCTCAGTAGCTGCTAATTGGTACAAACCCGACAAAGTGAAGTGAAATCACATCCTGGAACTTGGACAAGGCAGAGTGAAATAGTTCGTTGCTGGTGTTCCCGTATTCCTCTCTAGGTAAACATATGAGTTAAATTCTCAGCACAGTAAAATTATAGGGCATTCCACATCAGGACAGAGCTATATGAGTCCTGGCAGGGCAATCATGGAGGCTGAATTTCTAAAGGAAAGCCCCCTGTGTGATTCCTGGCAGGACAATCACAGTGTTTGAAATCTCCAGCCGTGAAAAAGTGCATAATACAAAACTATCAAAACAAATGATATTCCCTGCATGAAAAACATAAAGGGGGCATGGAGGCTTAAATTGTATAAGTAAAACCTTGTTGTAATTGGCCTTTGGCATGAAAGAAAGAAGCTGCCATTCTGTTCTTTGGCAAGGGAAAAACTTTTAAAGTTGAATTACTGAGAATAATAACCTTCCTTTCTAGGATTAAACTGCAGATTAGAGCATTGCCCATTTAGAGGTTTACTTGGAAAGGGTATCTCTGAGTATGTCTGAACTCCCTGACAAAATTAAGGGGGTTGCAGCAGAGGATATGGGAAAAGAGAGACAAAAGGTTGGTATTCATTTCCTCAGGAGCTTACTGGAGCTACTGAAGTGGTCTCAGAAATTACCAATGTGGCATTTTGGTTGTATGCAAAGTCCAAGTCTGTCAGGATGATGCTTATAGTCAGAAAAATAGATTGTATAAGAACAAACCTATTGAAGTGCCCACCTGGAGCTCAAAGAAAAGACTTGTGTAGGAAGTGACCTGACAGTTGTATAACTTGATAAAAAGTTTTCTGTCCCCTCTTTGCTTAAGTGAGGTGCCAGCAAAACTGCAGGAAGACACCTCCTTGCTATTGACGTGCCAGTATTACATAGGTGTAATCCTTGTCAATCCCTGTTTTAGTAACTGTGATGGAACTTGGTAGCTTTGTGAGATGTTCTTGTCAATATTTGCGACTTATCTCTGTACTGTAACTTGCCTTCACCACACACTCAGTCTGTAAAATGACTTTTGCAGTGCTTGGTAGTACTGCATCCATAAAGATGCTCATCTTCTGTGAATAAAGGGTTTGTGCTGGGAGAATCACGAGGAAATATTTAAAATGTGAACAAGGGGGCAGTGGAGTTATGCAGGCTTGTCTGAGGATGTTGCTTGTGTGCTTCACACCATTTTGCCCACGTGGGACTTCTGCTGTGAGAGCTGTACATGCTGCAGCTTGTGCATGACTCTGCTTGGTAGTAGCACAGGCTGATTCTGACTGGGCACTTTCCCTGTCACTTGTGCTTCTCCGCCTGTTTGTCGTCTCCTGTGATGTGTGACTGCAGAACTTATTTATATACATGACTCATCAGCACGAGTCCCAACTTGATTGTTATCAAATACAGAATACTAGGGAGGAATGGTCAGCAACTGTTTGTATTTCATGAAACAATGGATTCCTGATGAGTAAGAATTGCAGTGAGAGGGCTCAGACACATCAACTTGCAGCAAATGAAGATTTTAAATACTGTCTTTAAGCCTAGAAGTCAACATCCTTGCTATTTTTCTGAAGGCAGGCAGGTCAGTAGAATGAGCAGACATAATGTATGGAGACCTTCTGCCCGCAATTCAGGAGCATCAGGTCTTCCAAACCAGATCTTTTTTTCCTTTCCAGGACACAGTCAAAATAAGATGTGCAAATTTGTATGCAGGCTTTGAGGAGAGAAGGTGAGTCGGTGGAAAAAGTCTGAACTTCTTTTGGTACTTATAGCTTAATGAGAGTTAAATTTGTATTGGTCCCCGATGCCCTTAAGGTTCACAGGCAATAATTCCATGTCCTTTCATATGTAGTGGGTGAATGAATAATGAATGCTGGTGTTCCATGACAAAGAATAGAATGATGTTGCCTTAAAGCAGAATTAAGACTGCATTACACCTGCCTCAGGCTCTCTAGGCAGAGAGGGAGGCTGTAGGGTTTTTAAATTCTAGAGATGAAGAATTGCCATTTTAGAAAGCACTGGTAGGCCTGGAGCCATTTAACAGGTTTGAGTGAAACTTCAATGTGCTGCCAGATGAAGTGAGGTAATCAATCCAGAAGTGTCTGCTTCTATAATTTCAGAGTTGCAGCAGCTGCCTCGGATTAAATCATCATAATCTCTTCCCTACAGGGCTGATTTATTTTTTTCATCATGAACCCTTTTACACTGGGGAGAAAGATTTGCACTGTACATTAGGGCAAGTTTTTTCTTGCAAGATATTCTTGCTATGTTTATTCTCAAAAGTAGCTAATTTGGGGCAATTTACTAGAAGTATTTTCAAAAATGCTTATTTTTTTCTTTTATCTGAAAGAGAATTATCAGATGTATAAGAAAAACTATGAAGGATGATAATCTCTAGTAGATGAGAGGGAGATAAAAAAGGTAAAGACATGATGAGAGAAATAGATTAGATGAGAGATCTTAATTGTCTTCTTATTCCTTTTCTGTTACCTATGTAAAGTTTGAGTGATACTGAGCCATGAAAGTGGTTCCCATCTACCGTGTGGTTTTCTTTTTTTAGTACCTGTGGTCAGCTGGCTCACCCCCTGGACTGACTCTTTGGTAAACTGGACAAGGTCAGGTGGAGAGTTTGCTACCTCACCAGTTTGCGTGATGTAGGGCCGAGCTTGTGCTAGCAATGAAATATGCAATTGACAATGGAGTGGAACATCTGATCAGGTTCTGTGAATTGCAGTTATGGTCTGATTAGTCCAGTGAGAGGAACAGAATGAATTTTATTTCTGCAACTGGTTTTGTGGACAGTTTTTCACAGATCTTACTTGATACACTGCTTAAAGAGACTATGTAGTCTGTCACAGAGTCTAATGAGGGCAAAGCCCTAAAGAGTAGCCAGCCAGAAAACTAAATGAAGAATGAGCATGGCTGGATGAGCAAATAGCAGACTGGTGGAGTGTTGTTAGAAGGAAATCTGGAAGACATTAGGCTGTGATGCAGAAACATAGTTCTGTCTTTTGGTGAATATTTGGCATCTCTTCAATCCATCCCACCACCTCCATCTTAGCCAGCTTCATGAGAACTCCCTGTGGGCAGTACCTGTGCTCACCTGTGCTCACCTCAGCAGAAGGTCATTCTGGTGCTCTCAGAATGAGAGCTGAATGAATATAATCAGCTGTAATTGTACCATTGGGCTGCTTCATGTATGGGAGTACTCTTGTGTAGTTGGAGAGATTGCCTGAAACATGGCGGGGAGATAACATAGCACTATTGCCTAGTGGTGACTGCTTTTTACTTGTGTCTTTCAAAGTGTTCCTTGATGCAGGAGAGCAGTTTTGTAGTGTAATTCAAAGCAAGCAGCAGAATTATAATGCTTGGTGTTTTGGCTTGAACGGTATGAGTGAATGCAGACTTCTGTGCAGGTGGTGTGCAACTTTTTATTGTGTATTTTATAAAATATTTCATTCAGTAGATGAGCTCTGGGAAATTGTCTGTAGTGTTGTTGAGATAGAGAGGATATGTGGTTAGCTCTGTGGTTGTGGCAAAGCAGAACTGTTTATTTTAAAGTTGTTTAAGAACAAGAGATGCTCAGAACCAATTCCAACATTTTCCTTAGTAGCTTGTCTAATTGTCTCTTTGCTGTGGTGGTGAGAAGTTCCCAATACTTAAACTCAACTTTTCCTAGTACTTCTAAGGTCTCTGTTTATTTTTCAAATCTTGTGGTTAATGGCTGAATTTGCTTTAATATTCATTAAACATCATCTGATGTATTTATACTATGTGCTTGTTTCTGTTTGGTATTAAGATTTTCTTTGGCTAATTATATTTTTCATCCAGTAACATTTCCCTAATTTCTTTTAAATACAGTATCTTAAAGTAAAACTAGCACTCTTCCAAGAGCTAGCAAGTTCAGGAAAGAATATTATCTTATTACCGTAGATGATTTTATTAAACAAATGTCAGTTTTTAGCATAAGCTTTCCCATTAAAACGCTCCCTGGAATATAAAGGCCTCTGAGATGCATCCCTTTCTTGAAATCATCCACCTTCCTGTAGGTAAATTTGTTTTTAAAGATTATTTTCTGTGGAAACCCTTTTCTCCAAAGAAAGGAGATTCAGCCCTCAGTGAGAAGGTGAGATGGGTTAAAAGCTATCAGTTCTGGACCAAGCCTGGATGTGACAGGCTGTTGTGTTGTGTTGTGTCTGTTGCAGCCTGTTGTAGGAAAATGGAGAATTACTGAGGGTTCAGAAAATTTCCAGTTTCAAATGTACCTCATCAGTCTATATGTGCACCAACTCTCTCTGTTACAATGATAACTGGATGCTGTTTTTTTCTTGCTTGCGTATGACTCTCTTTGAAGCAAATAACTTGATCGCTTGCATTTTCTGTAATCCTCTGCCTTTAATCTTGTTCTTTCATTGTGCTGCTTAGATGCAGAAAGAAGGTGGTCTTTATGTTCCTAATGGAAATACAACCTTTTACTCAGGATTTAAGTATTATGAAAATTAATAGTTTCTGCAGTGAATGCAGCTCCTGTCTCTGCCAGCAGTACCCCCTGCTTACTAAGCCATCCCTATTTTGTCACCAGAATCTTTTTTCAGTGTTTTCTCAGTGTTTGGTTTCAGTAGGAAATTAGTTTTCTGGGGAAGACACAAGAGTTATAAAAGATTTAGGAAACCCATGCTGACCTACCTCCATTATATTTTTCACTGGTTATGTGGAGAACCAGGTTCATCTCTGTCCTGTTGCTAGGTTATTCTGTGACCTTGGGCAAGTCGGCTCAGCTCTTTGAGTTTTGTTCCCTATCAGAGGTGAAAAAACTCACCAAATAAAACTCCTGCCTCCATAGAGACCCTTTTCAGTCTCAGGCTGTAAGTGCATAGGCTCTGAAGCATTTCCTCTAATAACAGTACCTGAACTAATACTACCTTTTGAAAATCATCCCTCAAGAGAAATCATATATTTAAAAGGTATCTATATTTCTGTTTTACCTACTATCCTTAAAGAGAGATGAATGTCACCTGTAGGTGTTTCGAGAAATATTTTTGAGAACCCAAAATTTGAGATTTATGAGCCTTGTTGCTATAACAATTAGCTAGGCAAGGGTGTGCATTAGTAGGCTGCTGGTGCTGCTCTTCGATGGATGGAGGCACGCAGCCTTCTGTTTTGGTCCTCAGAATGCCTTTAAAAGCGTGTGCCAATAGGCTATTGATGCACAGCCTGTTGTGCCTTATTGTTACGTTCAATGCACAGATGATTATTGCAAAGGTAGGTTATTTGTTAGCATGATTTTCCACACTGCTGCTTGAAGAATTTTAACAGCGTCCAGTAAACTCCCTAAAGTATAGTTCAGAATGAATAAGATTCTGCTTGATGATGTTTACAAGAGTCTCTGTGCCCACTGCTGATGAGTCATGGGAAACAGCATATTCCTTTGACTCCTGACTATGCGCGACATGCACAATTATGAGCTGTGCTCTACGATCGACAAGCTGGTTGCTTTTATTTTAATCCGTATCCTAATTCAGATGTTTTCATTTTGCAAGGAAAATAAAGACAGACTTAGCCTCTCTAGCTGCTGTCTTGCAGCCGTTGCACCTCAGAGCTTGCCAGCTGAATAAATTGCCCTCCTGTTTTTTCTTGACCTGTTGTTTCCTCTCCTCACTCTTATGAACTTCTGCAGTGATCATTACTACCAAAGTCTCATTAGGTCCTTTCTCTTCCTTTGTTTAATGGGTGTTCAGTCATTTCCTACTGTATCTCCCCTTCAAATGACTGGTTCATATGCTTTTCATTCTTCTCATAAGGAAATGCAGAGCTTTCATGACAGCTGGGTATCTCTGGGGCCTTATTGCAGCTTGAACATTAAGTCATAAAAACAATATTTTTGTGCATTTCTGAAAAGGCTATGATGTGCACTAGCTTTGCTGTAATATCTAACCTTATCCAGCACAGCTTTTCCATTTAAAACAAAAAAAACCAAATTTAAATTTAAAAAATTGTAACACCAGAAAAGTTAATTGGAAGTTTCTTTGTTTTTCTTTAAGACTGACTGAATGTTGATTGTCCAAGATGTTAGAAATTGGGTTGGACATAATTTATGTTTTGGGATTACAGGTCAAGAATGCAAGTATGTGTCTTCAAATTTTTGCTGTCCCACCGCTAAGCATTTGGAATTTAGCTGAAGGGAGTATGTTAAAGGCAAAATTTGCAGCATTAAATTCTCTGAAACCCAAATGCTATGATTTTCTTTCCCCCTCCCAGCTCTGTTCCAGATTACCTAAATAAACTGCTGAATTGGCATTTTCTGTTAAGCACCTACAAGGTGATTAATGTGTTATGAATAATGTCATGACATCTGGCTGAAGGGCATCTCTTCCTCGTGAATAACAACAGTGTGGTAATATGCCAGAATCAAGAATATTAACTTCACAGCAAGCTTTATCAATGTTAACTCACTGAAAGCAGGCAATATGTCTGACTTGCTAGCTTCCAGCTTTTAATTAAGGCAATTAAACAAAATGTGATCTATTCTTTTTCCATTTATTTATAGATTTAATTACCAGTAGTTAATTAGGCTACAATTCTATAAATATATACTACTGACCTCATGGTTCCAAGTGGGAATTATATTTTAGCTTAAGATTGATTCTTGGTAAATAAAGTAATTTTTCAGTGTTGCTCCATAGCTTGTGCTTCGCAATACCATGGAACCAAACTCTTAATCTTCCTCAGTGTGTTCTCAATGTTAGTGAATGTAGTGATATTTATTTAGGTATTCCTAATTCCTCAGTATTGTGGTTTAACCCTGGCCAACAACTAAGCACCTCACAGCTGTTCATTCCTTCCCCCCTGGTGGGATGGGAAGACAATCAGAAGGTTAATAGTGAGAACTTGTGGGTTGAGATAAAGTCAGTTTAACAGGTAAAGCAAAAGCCTTGGCTTTTTAGAATAGATTAGATTTTCAATATCCAGCCTGTGGTATGTGCCCACCACTGACCTTCCTATGGTTTCCTGTAAGGACAGGTTTTGTTAAGCATGCTTTTGCAACCTGTTGTGTTATTAAATTAAGGGTTACACCTATACTTAAATGTATTTGAGCAGGAAGAGCCACACTGATGCATATGTATCTTGTTATGAGTAGGTGTGATAGACAGCTTTAAGTTTTTGGCTGTGGATGGGATGTATTGCAGTCCATCTCCTGTTAAACTCTTTGAGGCTTTGTCCATGAAGATGAAGTGTGGGATGACACTGTCATGTCTCCAAAGACTGGTGTAGTTTACACTCTGCTGAAACTGCCTCTAGGGCACTTTATGGCAGCTCAGAGAATTAAGAATACGGTTTAATTGGGGAAAAATGAAAACCAGGCCAGAGAGATGATTTAGGGCAGTGTGGTGCTTGCCCAGTAGTTCAGCCCAGAAAGCCTTCTTTTAAAAGAAAAAAAAATAATTGAACAAAAGCATGACACATTATTCCTTACAAAATCTGAAAATGTTTTGCAGAATGAGACTTCAGTACAGCTATATTCTTTACCCTAATGTATCTGTCTCTCCCAATGACCTTTTGAAATTCTTTATGCATATTTAAATACAATTTTAGAAGCATTTAGTGTTAAGTTTTAGTGTGCAAAAAAAAATTCTGACTTCCATGGGACCATGAAAATAAAATCAATATTGAATGTTGTTAAACACCTGTCCTTTAGTAAGCTTACTAAAACACACTTCCTTTCTAAGCCACAGATGTACTTAGACTTAATTCTCATCTTCTACTAATCTTCTGTGTCAGCTTCCCCATAACGAAGATAAGGAGCGATCTATAGCCTTTCTAAATTTCTGTGGGAAACAGTGATTAGAATCTTATCCTTTGTACAGTTTTTAGAATACTAGAGTTTGTGAAAGTGTTTTATAATGAAATGTGTTTTCTCCTGTTATTAGGATTTTAATTAAATTATTTCTCAGAGTTTAATGGCTCCTAAAACTCTCTATAAAATATAATTGATTTTAGATTTTTATTATGTATAGACTCCAAAATTGAGACGACAGGGAATAGCGTTTTCCTTTTCATTCCACTATGGACAGTGTATTCCTTCTGCCCTGTTTCAAGTATTCAGAGGGGAAAAAAAGCAGGAGAGGCATGTCTGAGAAATTACATTGATTTTTGGAGAAAAGGTTGAACCATGTTAGTCTGTGAACTGTGCCGCACAGAGCAAAGATTACCCCTTGCTTGAAAGCTCTTCATCCAAGAGATTAAGAAACTAGAGGAAGAATAACACAGTGCCAAAAGGAAGCACAAGATAACTCAAGGATGGTGTTACTCAAGGTGAAAACTTGCTATCTGAGAAGGCGAAGCCTAAGCAATGCCAGCTTTAAAAAGAATTATGCAGAAGCAGATGTATTTGATGTAGCATAGTTATAGCTGGTTGGTGCTTAGAAATGGAAGGGATAGATTTCTGTAATACCTTAATTTGAAAATTGATCACTGAACAATAGCATTTCATCACATTTTTTTTTATCAGACAACATGAACAGAGGTAAGAGGAGGATTCATGCATAATCTGATCCTGATGTGTGTCTTTTTCTTTGCGACTCCCACTGGCTTCAGTGAAAACTGAAGGAAATTCCTGCCTTTCAAAATTATCTTTAATTAGCTCAACCTATTACTTAGTGACACCCATATGGCTGTGATTCTTCTGGAATAAAAAGCTATAGACTATTTCTACCATTTAGACTTTGTGAATGACTGAAACTGTTAGTATAAAATCCAAAAATCTAGTATATTTTGGTATCTGCACCCAATGACATCCCAGCTTCTTTGGGATTTCAGTAGATGAAGTCTGTATATGACAGAATTTTAAAATAAAAGAAGGTTATGCAATTATTTTAACCTAAGTACGGAAGTGATATTTGACTGTAGGCTAACCAGATGTGAATGCAGCAGGGTAGATAGCCAAGTTGTTGGAAAACGGAACCTACACACTCTGTCTGGGCAGATTGGAATCTATTCTAGACATTTCATTTTTTTTTTTTACGTAGACATTGAGTTGAGAAGATTTGGGACTGTGAGCATGTGGAAGATTCCCATCTTTGATGGCAGCTGATGGACCATGACTAAAGGAGGAGAGAAGCCTGACCTAAACAAAAGAGTATTTTTCTGTAAAGTACATAAAAGGAATGCTGTCCAAGGCAAAATAGAGAGGATCAGAGCAATTGGTTCCAGGACCAATATCCAGAGATAGCAGTCTCGTTATACTCTGTGCAAGTCTGTATGTAAATGTTTGCTTGGTGGAGCTCAAGGAACAGGACACTTATGAATTTGTGCTGTGCACAAATATCTATTTCTATAGAAATTCACAAATATCTATAGAGAAAGATGGACTCTGGATGGGGATTTCTACTACTGAAGGCAAAAAAAAGGCACAGCTGTAGTCTAGGCAAATGTGAAAAGAATCACACTCTAGGAAAAATATTCTCCTGTGCGGTTTAGGAGTGATGTTTAACTTCTGCAAAACATGGAAAATGAGGAGTCTTTTATTCTAGAACTATAAGATACTATCTAGCAGTTTGGTATTACCAACTGTGGGTACCGATCTTGAATTTCATTTCGCAATCAAAAAAAAAGTCTTTAGTTTCTAAATCAGATGTAACATGCCTTCTTGGCAAGGTGTTTTTTCTTTTTTTTTTTTTTTTAAATTTTAAATTCAGTTAAAGCAATTCAAAGAGCATTTTTTTGTCTTCTTCAGGGAAAATGAATGTCTAGTCTGAGTCAGTCTAACTTCAGCTTCCAGACATGGTATTTTGCTGTATTTTTCTTGTCTGTGGTAAAGGGCCATCTACTGTCAGCAGTTTGTTCATGGTGTAGGTACTGACAGATCTTGATTGAGTCACCTTTTGGTCTGCTTTTTAGTACATACTTTGCATTGAACTTTGTTGTCTGTTTTGCATGGTTCTGTTTTTTCCCTTCTTTATATTCTGATTTTTGTCAGAATGCCAAAGTGGAGACATCAGAAATGGGCAGACTGGGTGCATATAATAGTGTCAAAAGGAATTTTTTATAAGATTCTTACTTATGCCAAAGACAAATCTGCCACCACTATTTAGTGTCTTTGTACTTACATTCTATGGAATGGATTGCCATTAAATTTCCTTGCTGGGAAATAGTGTCTTTTCTTTTTTCTTCCTTTTTAATTTTTTTTCTTTCCTTCCTTCCTTCCTGGCTGCAGGCTATGTTTGACCTTTGTGGAAGAAAGATGAAGTCTGCCTATTAGCTTGATTTACTGTACTTGGTGATTTGCATAGTTTTTCCATGGTACTCTGTTTCAGCCCATTACATTTGCCTATACTCAACAGTAAAATTTCCTGGGCTGGTAGTAATGACATTTGCATTAGTATAAAGTGGAAACTAAAATATTTTTTAATTAGAGGAAAAAGAAATACAATCCCTAAATTACATACTGCTTCAATCTCTTATACATCATTATGAGACACAAAGTACAACATTTGATCTGGACATCTTCCCTGAGTGCAGTATGAAAGGTAATTTGGGATTGAGGGCTAGTCTTCTCTGGAAAACTCCAAATTGCTGACAGCTGATTAAATACAGAGTGCTTCCATGATACTGGCACCTTGTAATGCAATGCTGACTGGACATCCTGCCTTTAAGTAGCTGAAATGTATTTAATGGTCCCTGGTCAAACCTGAGAGATACTGTGACAATTCCCATTTTTATTGGCAGCCTTGCTCCAAATTGATTTATTTCAACCCGTGGCCATTTGCCACCTCTTGAACAGCCCACAAGGCTGGCTTGTCTGTGGCCACCCAAGGACTGACCAACAGATTGATGCTGTACTCTCATCTTCCAAAGAGAGGAAAATGGAAGGGTTGCATGATGCCAGTAAGAAATCTGATTTCAGCAGTTTGTCTATTACCTTGTGGCTAAGCTGAGACCAAGTAGGCAGAAGGAAAATCTTTCATGTGACCCCTGGGAGAGTCAAAGCCAAATCTTCAGGCACTGGTTGAGCAAAGAACATCAGAATTCTGCCCCTTCTGTTACTGTGAGTTCTGCTCACCTGCCCTGAAGACCTGATTTCTAGGTCTTTAGGGCTGGTGAGACCTAAAAATCTCTCATATTAAAACAATAAATCAGTGAAGAGTAGAAAGGGTGTATTCCTTCTATTCCCAGGGAAAAAGTAGGAAGCATTTATCCATTGCCTTTGTTGAAGGAATGATGTAGCACTGGTCACTACACTAATAATATCTTTGCAAAAGGTTTAAGAGCTTCTGTAACCTCTGTCCAAATAACTGTGGCCAGAATATGATCTACAATCACACAGGTATTTGGAGCTGGAGGAAACACTGGTCTCACATGGCTTCTTCAGGTGTCAGATTCAACGGATACTTGGTCATTGCTTATTCCATTCAAGATATCAGGGTAATTATCATCAATCATGCAGTTGTTTCCTGTATTTTTTCAATATCCAAGAGGGAGCTGGGATTTGTGGTGAGTGCTGGTGATTCTCGTATCACTGCTAATCATGTTGTGATCTTGTCTTCTTAGCAGAGGTTTAAGATCCACTGACCCGGCTGCCCCTCACATTCCCACCTTTTAGTCTGTAAGAATATCAAAGTAATTTTTTTTTAGCTAATTGTAGGTAATTTTATTCATCTCAGAGGCTTTGTCAGATGGCCAGCAATTGTTCATTGAGGGAGGAACGTTCCCTTTTAAGGCAATTGATGGCATAAAAGTGAAAGAATATTTTCCTTGAATTGCTCCAAGTGTTTCTTCATCACAGTGGATATTTGTATTTCATGCACTGAATACGTGGAGCTGAATTCTCTGCAAGAGATGCTTAAAATCCTCACTGTTGCCACAAGCATCTCGGTGACTAAGCTGCTGTCAGTGAAGGCTATTAAACCATATGAAGCCTGGCACTTGGGCTTCCTGGAAATCAAATTAGGGTCTCTATCTGTGCAGCACTGAATTGCAGTCTTTACCTTGGTGACCTCAAAATTGTCCCAAGATGTTTTTAAAATGTGTTTAGTAAAGCGTATTTTAAATGATGGCAATAATTTCACCTTAAATTACTGAATTTACTTATGCATCTTCAAGCTACTCTTCATTGCTTCAGTGGTTAGCAATTACCCACATCCTTTTCAAGAAAGGAAAACATTTGACTTGGGGTGAAAAAAGAGGACCATACTGAGAACTGTTAGATTCCTGGGACTGTTTCTGGAGGGTTTGTTTGTGGTTTTCTTTTTCTTTTCTTTTTTTTTTTTTTTTCCCCTGGGAGATGAGATGCCACGAAAACAAATAGGTCACTGCAAATCCCATATTCCTAGAGCCTTTCTGACTCTAATATCTTTACCCTTAAAGCACACTTTCTAGTATACTAGTAAGGCTAGTGTACTTGCAAGAAACATAGTTTCAAATTATAATATTTAGGGCTGAGTGGATTTTATTTATTGAGAGCCATTTTTTTACCACAAAAGATTTGGCAATGCAGGATTGCTTTATGAATATGTGATTGCTTCTCCAAATCACCTTTTTTTTTTTTTTTTTTTTTTGGGGGGGGGGGCAGGGGGGAAACCCTAAACTAAAGAATTCTCTATCCCCTTAACTCTACCCCTTCTACAACTTAAATGTGGCTATCTTTGAGTGATCAAGAGAACAGCTGCCTTTGCCCTAGGTAGATATTATATTTTTTTATAGTGTGGATATTCCTGATACTTGAATTAAATTTTCTGAACTCAAACCCTTATTGAATAGTTAAACTGTAGTGATGTCCTCTTTGTGTAGCCCAGCTGTAATTGATGGCTCTAGTAGGAAGCGAAAGAAAGGTTAGACTCTTAAGAAGATTGCCATGATTTCATAAGCATGGCTCGTACTGCTTTTTAACAAACACTGATTTAAAAATACTTTTAGGAAACTCACCGAAATTCAGAATGAATAATGGTAAGGCAGTAGGCTTCTGAAAAAGAGACTCTGGAGTCCTGTGCTACTCCTTTATCTTTATACGTTGTGCTACTACTGTATTGTGGGATTATTTTCCTCCTCTCTGTGATACTCTCGAAAATCACACAAACTGTGGCTTTTTGTAAATGACAATAATTAAGGTGCATGTTGGCATACCGTTGTGGATTGCAAAAGGTACATTGTGTTCTGGATTAAAAAAAGTATTTGAAGTAGTTCTTGTCAGAGTCAGCCTCACTGAAGAGCTGCTTCACATCTGAGGACATGATTCCAAAGGCAGTGAATAACTGCTAGTAGCTATTTGTCTGAAACAGAATGGGAAAGAACATCTATGCAAATGAAAGAGCACTTCTGTATTCTTGGAAACAGCTGAAAGTGATGCAGACAGATAATCACCAAAAGCCATATCAGATAGAGCTGTAATTTCTGGCTGACAGTTCAGCTTGCCTCCGCAAGCCTTTATCTTGGTAGTTTAAAACACGGAGTTGTATAATGCTAGCAGCTGTCTTGGTCAGGGGTTTTTGTGTGCTACTTCTATCAGTGAAGCATATAAAGAAGGCTTATAGCCAACTAGGAGAAATGACATTCAAGAGTTTGGCCATGGTATGCGTAGCACTCTGCTACTTTTTCTCAACTACTGCTCAGTTTCAGGCATCAAGTACAGCATTTAATCAAGATGATTTTAAGATGGTATGTAGAAGTTTTAACAAAATATTATTGAGAAAAACTAGAGAAAATGCTTTAGCTGAATTATTTGGCCAAAAATGCCAGCTCATGGAGTACATTTTTAGGCAAATGCCTTCTGTCAGACTGTCATTGAATGACATTGTGGTTTAACAGCAACTCTAATCCATCATGCTTGACTCAGCCATCCAAGGAGAAGCACACAGAATAAAAAGCATACAAATGTTCTCAACCAGTATGTATGTTTAAGTATCTGTGCACCTGAATACTTCACTAGGGGAGAGACCCTTGTGGAAAAACCTGTAATATAAAGGTTTTAATAAGTGACTGTTTAAAATTACATGCAGAGCTCACTTGTGGCATGAAGTCTTAGAACAACATAAATTATAAGACAGTGCTGGCTCGCAGTATGTGGAAAATCAGGAGGGAACCTTCTGAACTCTTTTTAGATTGACTGATTAAGACATAAAATTTCTACAAAATAAGGAATACCTGTCCAGAACTGATCCTTCTTTTTTTTTTTACATGAAACCTGAACTTATGATGCAGTCTTGATTCTAGAAGCTGTATCACCAGTGCCTGTCCCTTCCCTACTAAAACACCCTATTTATTGTAATTAAGGTTTTCATGTCATAGAAAACAGCCAAACATCTCAAGGCACTGCATTTATGCAGGTTACATACTTAGTGTACATAGGAACTTGCACACTTGGTTTCTGTAATAGATGCAACTAAGCCAATTCTGCCTGGAGCTGCACAGGCACTCAGCCTCTTCACTTTTGGTCAGCTGTAGGGCAGCTTGTAGGAAGGTTGCCTTGCAAGTCCAGAGACCATTTGTGGTGAAGTAGCATTCCAGAAAATGGAAAACCAGAGTTTATCGTGGCAGAACTTTAACACAGTTGAGGGAACTGACTTGCTGGCAGGCAGCGTGAGCTCCAGAATTGTCTTTGCCTTATCATTCACTATTCTGCTTGAAAGCATTCCTCATCTCCCAGTATCTTCTCTGGTCTTCTCCTGGGTTTACAGAAGCTACGTAGTCCTCTGTCCCTTGTGTCTCTTCCACCTTCAATTGCTCAACAAGCTTTTTTGCCTATTTCTTTTACCTGGAGCTCAGTGGTTATTTAGTTGCTTTGCCTCAAACTCCCCCATTCTTGATCCAAAAGCTGACGATTAGTTTAATGCTTGACAGGCTTCAATGCCTTTGACAGGATTAACACACCTCACCTCTCATATTTTTAATCTTGGCCAGTTTCCAGGGTTTCAGAGGAGGGTTAACCCTGTTTCCCCCTCCCTGGTTGCCAAATTGTATCTCTGGTTGCCAAATTGTATCTGTGTGTGTGGGTGATGCGCCAGTGTCTGCTTAGGGTATGCATTTATTATGGGCAATAATATATGTGACGCAGACAAATGTAAACAGCTGTAAAGGACAATCATCTCTTATGTTCTGGGGAGTAGCAGGATGTTAAGAGAAATTTTAAGGAAATCAAAATATCTTCAAAGTTTTTAAGGGGTAACATGTCATTTATTAGAGACCAAGTTTTAGCCAATTTAAAACTAGTGTTGCTTTTGCAATCTGGGCATCAAAATAACTGTAACACTTAAATTGGACTGGGTGGATGGCAGCTTAGAATGGAAACGTGTGAGGTCTTTTTTTCGCTCTCCCAAGTACCAGAGTTTTCTGAGGTGTGGCAGGCTTGAAACAGAGGTCGGTGGCTGTAGGGCCAGGTGTGGAATCCCAGAATGAAATCTCTATGTAGCCTGTATTATGCAAACTTACTTAGTCATGCTTTGATAGGTTGTAAATCTAGGTGTTTAAGTATAGAATTCTGAAGGAAAAAACCCAAAACATTACTGCTCTGAAGTCACCCAGAAGGTAGAGCAGTGGCATTCTTTATTTGTGTGCATACTGCAGATTTTTCTTTTCTTTTCTTTTTTCTTTTTTGTTTGCTTTCTTCAAATAATCACATGCAAATTTTATTTTACGTTTGCTTGGAAATATATTTGTGTTGAGAAACATTACAAGCATAATGGAACAACTACATGAGGACTTAAAATGTTTATATCTGAGATTTTCTGTGAGTGGGGACTATACTTGCTGTATGTATTAAAAGAGGACCAGTGAGTGACTTGGAGATTTATTTTAGGTCAAAAACTGTTTGGAGGCTGATTCCTGAGTAACAGAGAATGAACCCTCACGTATAGAAGAACAATAATATATCTAAAAAGGTAAAGGTGTGTGTTTGAAATTATTGCATCAAAAAGATCAATTGAATACTTTTATTTCTAGTTACTCCTTTCTATTTGGAAGGAATAAATTTTCAGACCATAAAAACAACTTCCTTTGCTTTCTGAGATATTAAGAAATTATATGGTTTTATAAGCTGCTTTTCTCCATTTTATGTCTCTTTGGGAATGAATGAAACATATTAGCTGTAGCTCATTCTTATTTTATATCATTAATTGTGTTGCTGATTCTCTTCAGCATATTGCAGAACAGAAAAAATGCAGTAAAGCTCTGCAGTGGCAAAAGCTGCTGAGGAGGCTACAGCTAGCTGGACAAGACAGCTTTAGGACTGAGAAGTCCTGAACCAGGAGCATCTTCCCAGTGAAACTCCAAGGGGAATGCAGCAGACTTGTTGGTTCTACTGATAGATATATTAAAACAAAACAACATAAACAACCCCTCCCACTGCAAAAAACCAACAACAAAAAAAAGCCAAACATATAGGAGAGGGAGGAAAGTTATTTTTTTCTCCTAGCTGACTTTCTTTTGAGAGGTATTTCCATTTTTTTTTTTTTATATACAGATGTGGGTGATCTCCAACAAGACTGTGCTAACTTAAGGCTGCGTACTCATGCTGATGTGGCACTGAGTCCTGCTTAGAAAGGTTCTGCTTGGCTGCAAGGTTTATCAAATCAAAGCTGTGTTCTGGGTCTGTTCCACCACTGAAATTTTGGCTACGTGCTGCCCGTGCATCTTAACTATGGCTTTTACAGCAGAGGTATTTTTGTCCTCATGTCTCTTCACTACAGAAGCACAGAATGGCTGAGATTGTAAGAGACCTCTGGAGAAAGTCTGGTCCAAGCCTGTTGTTGAAGCAGGGTCAGCTACCACAGGTTGCCCAGGATATTGCCCAGGATTGACTTTGGAGTATATCTGCAGATGGGGACCTCCCAATCTCTGTGGGCAACTTCTGTGTTTGACCACTCAAATGGTACAAAAAGGGTTTTGTTCTATTCAGATATAACTCTGTGTTTCCATCTGTGCCCACTGCCTCCTTTCTCAGAGGGCATTACTGATCAGAGTCTGTCTCATTCTTCTTCATTCCCTTCCATCAGTTATTTCTGTCTATAGATAAGATTCTCCCACTGCTTGAAGCATTCCTCAGAACTCATTTATGTCCTCCTGTCCCTACTTAATTGAAACACTAATTCTGCATCTTTGTACAGAAAGAGTTTTGAATTTTCTTGGAGGACATTCACAATTTGAAGCTTGTTTAAATGGGATTAAAAGATTTCAAGATTTTACGTGGGATAAAATTTGATGTTGTGTCCTTTCCTTCTGTCCTTGATTGAGTTCTTTTAGAGCAGAGGAAAGGCTAGCAATCTGTGCATGATCAGCCTTGCTGAATTAGACTACTGGCTTCTGCCCTTCTCTGTAGGAGGCAGCTTTAAGTGCTTGAGTGGTGTAAGAGGCAACACAATTATCCCAACTTATCCCAAAAGGATCCCCAAAAATTGAAATTTCTAGTGTGTTTTGACTCAGTTAATGGAATTCACTGAAATAGCAGGTTTTGCAACCTGGCAGACTCAGTTCACACATATATGTTCTCAATAGAGTTGGGTATCTGTCAGCAGTTCAGGAAATAGGCAAGTACATTTTGGAGGTGTGAGATTTCTCGCTTATGAAATATATTTGGACACTGATAGGCCAAAATGGCTTTGAAAACATAGCAAATGTGAACTTGGAAATATGATCTGAACCAATGAGAATTATTGCACCTGCTCACAAAATATCCCGAGAACATATAAATGAGTGTAAAAAAATAAAAGCAAGCGCATATTTGTTCCTTACAAATTAGGCAAATTCCTTTGGTTAAAAAAGGCAGTCTAATGTGTTGACACTTTTGTGGGGCAGTTTTAATAGTGTGCTCAGTATTTTCCTTTCAGTTCCCTTTGTTGAGCCATAAAATGCCATCAGATATTTCCTGGGTAGGGACTGAAAGTAATGTCTAATTTGTCTAAATGGATCACAGCTTACTGGAAGGAAGGGACAGTATTTTACAGTATCTGTCCTCTGAGAAACTGCTTTCACCATGTTTGTAGGTGTTGGGGAGTCACTGCTAAAGTAATAGAAGACTGGCATTAACCCATCAGCTCTGAAACACAGAGATATCTTGTGCAAGATGACCTATTCCTTTTCAGATTCCTGCCTCAAGATCAAGCATGACCAGGAGAAAATGGAAACTGTCCTGCAAAAAAGCAGGGGTGAAAAGGTCTCACAGGCATTGGCTTTTTCCATAAGCGGATATCCAGCTCATTATAGATGCTCAGATTTATGTGGAATAGCTTTGCTAAAGGAAGGATTAAATGGAGGAGAGTTTCTTCTGCCTTGAGAAAGAAGCCTATTTAATCTTTATAGTTGCCATCTAATCTTACCATGGGAGACACGGAGGAAGTAATCCTGTCTGCTCATTCTTTTATAAGAGTGAGAAACAGATTAAAACAGCAAGTGTCAGATTTAAGATACCATGAGGAACTACTTGCCACAAAGTGTTGTAGTGGGTATTGTTGATCCTAATTCTCGACATGGGTTAAAAGGTAAATACATTACATGAATATAAGAAAATCCATGATGACACACCTTAAAATGGAATTTTAGTACTTCTATGATTTAGAAAGTTCTTCTAAAGCTTCAAGTTCTTCTACCTTTTTTAATCAAGTGGTTGTCCAGGCAAGTATCTTTGTATGCTTATCCAGTTCTTAAGAGTGCCCTCTGCACATCTATTGTATGTTGTCAAAATACTGTGTTACGTGTATTTTGGCAAACATCAGTTCAGCTATTGACATGTAGCTGACAGTCATTCTGTGCTTACTTTTTCATACAATTCCAAAGACGGAGAGTTGAATCCACCCAGTAGAAGTAAATGTGTGAGTGAGATATCCAGGTTAGCAAATCGCGTTGCCTCTTACACCAAGAATTTCTCTCACAGGATACCATAGGAAACAGGAACATGTCAAGTTCCAGTCTTTGTGTATAAGTGAGCCTGTGAACCTTATATAATTCAAAGCATACAAAAAGAGCATTTTGGTTTGCTTTAGCTGGAATCAGTGCTTTACAGCTATAGTGACTCTCTGTAGTCTCAGAACTCGCCAAAATCAGTGGGTTTTCATTCCAACAGATACCCTGTAGAATGGTTGATTTATTTTGATCATCTTTTTCTCTTTCTAGAAGATGACAGTGCTCCAGATGATCTGTTTCATGATTTTTTCTATGCCTGGAAGGAGAAGGGTGTTTTTGTGTGTGTGTAAAATAAGGCTAGACATGTAAAAACGTCATTGGTCACTTATTCTTGTGAGCTATTAGTAATGATGGTAATTGTATATTTGATACAGCTTCTTAAAAATGAATATTTTTAATAACAGTTCTTCACGTGTGAAATATTCCTACATCTCAATAGACTTTCTTATTGAGCATACCCTTGGGAATTTTAGATATCGCTGAAGCTGTGGATACTTGTGATAGTTGATTTACTGGTAGAGACTCTGTTTTCTTGATACGTAGCTTCTTTCAGATTGTGAGAAGAAATGGAGCCTTTAAAAACCCCCCAAACTGGAAGCAAATGTCATCAACATAGTGATGTTTTTGAAAGTTTTCATGGAGTCATTCTTCAAAATGCCAATCCTGGCAGCAATAAATCATGTCCTGCTATATTCTTGTCCATTGTAATGTGATAAAGGGTGATATATGTCAGCCAAGGGTTGTCAGAAATACACCATCTTTTGATTAGAGCACCATTTCAATGTGACAACTTTCAAAATAAATAATAAAAATATGGGCATGAAGACAACCCATTATTTTACATATATATTCACACATTAGTATGCAGCCAGATGGAAAGGAGTTTTCATTGAGGGATAAGGGTAAAAATGTTTTAGAGGGGAGAATATACTGGTTCCATAAATTAGAAAAAAAAAGGAATTGGATGGCAATAGGTAACATTTATGCCAAATCATTATTTTAATTCTATTTTGTTAAAAATTTTAAATAATTTTGTGGAGTTTTACCATGAGAAGAAGATAAACAACATTTGCCATTGTGACAGTGGGCTCTGACAGTTTCATGCAGTCATGTAGGAATAGTGCAAGTTAGTGCTCCTCACCTAATACACAAAAGGCTATTCTGCACGTGATATTGGGTAATTTGTAGGTGACAAGCCAGCATTCTTCTTGAATAGTTCAATCTTTATACTTGTCTGTCCTCCTAAGTCTCCATTTTTTTTCCTATATGTTTTACTCTCCTTGCCTATCTTCATCTTATGGTCATATGGATGTTCTCCTCCTCCTCCCCCCATCACCTTTAAATTTTATTTTGAGTAAACAGTTACTCTTTCCATGTCAAAACCACAAGGCCATGGCAAAAATCAGTAGTTTCTCCATCACTATTTTTTTCTCCTACAGTCCCCAGAAACTTCCCAGGAACATGGAACTGTTGCTTTTTGTGATGTGAAAAAACAAACTAATGGTACAGAAAAATGATTTTTTTTTTGTTTGTTTGTTTTTTTTTTAACTTGGCTAATTATTCTTCCTTTTTGGCAGTAAGTTTCAATTCATAATAGTTACACATATGAGTCATTACCCATACTAATGTAGTTCCAGAGAAGTGGGCACTGAGTTATTATAATTTTAAGGGAATACCTTATTTTTTTTTTCTGCAGGGTGGATTATGTTGTGTGGTTCCCTCCCCGTTTAAATACTTTCAAATAATAAACGAAATAGTGATGTTACTTCTATGGCCTCCTAGTATTAGGTATGGAAAGATGGAAAGCCTAAACAAGAAATGATCAACTGCCTCTTAAGAAGATTAAACAAAGTCTTTGTAAGGATTAAGGTCTGTTTAGGATAGTTAAAACAAAAGCTGTGGAAGAGGAGACATTGCCTTACTTTAAGAAGAATGGCAAAGGCATTTGGGAACTTAGATGTTGTGTGTTTATAAAAATGACTGAATGCTGGTCTCAGTACCAGAAAAGACTCTGTTCTTCATTGAAAACACTTTTTTTTTTAGACTTTATAGAGCAAAGGGGTTTATGACTGTGCTCTTTGTAGGGTTGTAGATACAAACCCCACCTAAGAACTTTTGAACCCTTGAGCCCTCTCAAATTTTGAGACATAAAACACAAAGCTACCATGAGCTTCATAAAAACCAGATGAATACATTGGTTCTATTAGTCTATCTCTTGGAAGAAAGGCCACAGCATTCATTATACTACTGGATGTAAAGAATAGGGAAAAAAAATATTGCAGCGTCCAAATATGAAAATAAGTCTGGAGAGGTACTTGGGCCCTTTTAGATGATAGCGTATCAAATCAATAAAAATACCTTGATTATGGAACATGCTTAATTAAAGATAATTCTAATTGACAGTAATAAGATTAGAAATTAAGTGACAGAGGTCAAGAAGGAGAATCAGATTATTAAAAATAACATAATAATTTAATGTGTTTCATGAATGAGATAAATGCAGAAGTATTCTTGACTCTAAAATGGATGGCGTGGTCTTGCAATTAATGGGGCTGAAGATGCACAGTTTGTGTTCCCTGATGACTCCCTGTGTGAACATGGGAAAGTTTCTTTGTGATTCTGAATCCTAATCTGCAGTATAGAGAAGATAATTTTTGCATAGCTCACTGTGGCATTGTGATGCTAAATTGGTTATTTGTTGGGAAAGCAAATTGACCTTGAAAGGAAGATTTAGTATAGCCAGAGGAGAAATGTAAAACACAACAAAAACCCCTCAAGCTGAATACAAAATGAGCTTTTAGTAGAATCAGAGCTCTGAGAGGACAGAACAGTAAACTGTACTGTTCTAATTGCGCAGTTCTGAAAAATTCAGTGTAACCCAGATTGACACTTTAATTCCGGAGTAAGTTTTTGATTTATGCTTTCAAGGGCAAGGGTCTAGAAGCTGGTAGTTGCTCCATTCCAGAGCTTTGTCAAATTAAGAAAAATTATTAAAGAGTGTATGGGTGCGTTTGAGATCATTGTCTTTCTAGGTGTCAATCCCATGGACTTTCTTGCACGTGTCCAGAAGAGGGCAACAAAGCCCGTGAAAGGGCTGTAATCAATGTTTTAAGTGGAGCAGCTGAGGGCTTTGGGCTTGTCTTGTTCGGAGCAAAGGAGGCTGAGGGGTGACCTCACTGCTCTGCACAGCTTCCTGAGGAGTGGTAGGGAGAGGGAGGTGCTGAGCTCTTCTCCCTGGTATCCACTGATAGGAAACGTGGGAATGGTTCAAAGCTGTGCCAGGGGAGGTTCAGACTGAACCATTAGAAAGCACTTCTTTATGGAGAAGGTGGTCAAACTTTGGAGCAGGCTTCCTAGAGAGATGGTCAGTGCCCCAAGCCTGTCAGTGTTTGAGGCATTTGGGCAATGACCTTAAAAACAAGGTTTAAATTTTGGTCAGCCTGAATTGCTCTGGCAGTTGGATTAGATGACTGCTGTAGGTTTCTTCCGACTGAAATAGTCTATTTTCTTTCCTTACTGTTTAACTATTATTTTAATAATCAAATTAGTCTTTCATAAGCATGGATAGCCAGAAGATTTGAGGTTTCAGTTGGTTTCTACCGATAGGAAACTACAATGGAGGAGTTGTAGAATGATTCGAGTTGAAAGGAGTCTTAAAGACCATTCAATTTCAACCCCCTTCCATGAACAGGGACACCTTTCACTAGACCATCCAATACGACCTTCAACACTTGAAGGGGTGGGGCATCCACAGTTTCTCTGGATAACCTGTTCCAGTTTTTCACCACCTTCACAGGAAAAAAAATTTTCATAGGATCTAATCTAAACCTATTCTTTTCAGTTTGAGGCCTTTCCCCCCCGTCCCATCTCTACATGCTCTTGTAAAAAGTCCCTCTCCAACTCTCATGTGGGAGTCCCTCAGGTACAGCTGCAAGGTCTCCCCAGAGCCTTCTTCAGGCTGAACGACACCAACTCTCTCAGCCTTTCTCCAAAGGAAAGGTGCTTTAGCTCTCTGAGGATCTTAACAACCTCCTCTGAACTTGTTCCAACAGGTCCATGTCTTTTTTCATGCTGGGGTCTCCAGAGCTGGATGCAGCACTGCAGGTGGAGAGCTGAGTAGAGAGGCAGAATAGTGTCCCTCGGCTGGCTGGTCACACTTTAATGTAATCCAGGATATGGTTGGTTTTCTGAGCCATAGAGAAGAGGATTTTGAGTCTTAACCCATTTATGTGACCAAGCCTGTCACAGCTGCCCTCTTATACACAGCTGCATTGCACCTTGGAGCAGCATTTCATTGCTGAGTGGCTGAGTGCAACCAGCATTGTGGGAGGTGTTTGGAAGGATTAATGCTTTTCCTAGTGCTGCTTTACCCAAGTTAACAAAGAATATTTTGGGGATGATATCGCCTTATGGTGGCAGTCTTATATCTACCTTGACTTCTTCCTCCTTTGAGTGGTCTGGTTTCAGCTGAGGTCAGGAATCTTCCTCCTAGTAGCTGGTACAGTGCTATTTTGGATTTAGTATGAGAATGTGGATAACACTGATGTTTTATTTGTTGATAAGTAGTGCTTACTCTAAATTAAAGACTCCTCATTTTCCCATGCCTGCCAGTGAGCAGATGCACAAGAAGCCGTGAGGGAGCATGGCCAAGACAGCTGGCTTGAACTGGCTAAAGGGATATTCTACACAAAAGAACATAATGTTCAGTATACAGCCGGCTGGGAGTTGGTTGGGAGGGAGCTAATTGCTGCTCAGGACATGTGCATCACTTGCTTTCTTTATGTTGTATTCCTTTCTCTCATTTTTATTGCAATTATTATTAGTAGTATTATATTTTGTTTCAATTAATAAACTGTTCTTCTCTAAACCCATGATGTTTACCTTTTTCTGACTTCTGCTCCCACTCTCAGGGTCAGGATAGAGCAAGTGGTTGTGATTTTTAGTTGCTGGCTGGGGTTAAACGATGACATTGTTTCATATGGACAAGACAATACATATTTCTAGACAGAAAGAAAAGTCACAGACTTCTAGATGAGATTGTGATAAAAATTCTGTCTTAAAAATAGCTGCATTATTCTGTTTATTTTTCAAGCTTTTGTCATTTTTTTTGCTTCTGTTTTTCCTTTGTGTGGCATACAGCTATGTTCTTCCTACAAGCATTAAACTTGTGGCCTTGATGTTTGCTTGTCATGCAAGAGGAAAGATCAATAGAACGTAATGTGTGTCTTGACATGGTTATTTTTTGGGGCATGGTGGTGATTTCCACAAACCTTTGTTTTTTAGGCCAGTTTATTTTCAGTTTTATCCTTTCAAATCTGTAGTATATGCAGGTTCTGATATTTTTTGGTTATTTTTTCATCTGAATGTCTCTCACATTCGTCAAACTCCTGTGCCCTCTTTAATGAACTTAGCAAATATTGTGAAAAGTTTCCCTGGGAAATGAATCACCACAGGACATTTCAAATTTTAGCTGTTATTTGCCCTTGTAAGACTTTGGAACCCTGTACTGAGTGTATGAAAAAGGCTTTGGTAACGGTGGGATGGCAGGAGTAGCCTCTCTGGGAGAAGGTAAGACCAGTTATATTCAAAAGGATGCTTTGCTTTGGATGGGTTAGATGGTAAAAGTAAGTTTCCCTTTTTAAACACGCCCATCACCACTTTGCTTCCCTGAGCTTGTAGTTATCGTCAGCTGAGCAGTGGGGCATGTGGTGAGGAGTTAAATTCTAGGTTTACAGCAAGGATTAATAAATAGGTTTATAAAATAGATTTATGAAATTCTAGGTTCATGCTAGCTTGTGGCCTTATGTTTTCACATACACAAAGAGGGTCTGCAAGATGTGAAAAGGACAGCCACCAATTTGGGCTATAAATTATGTGATTCTTAGATTAAGAAAAAAAAGAAGACAAAGGCAAATGCCTGAGAGGGACGAGTTAAGAGGATGCCATACACACCTCTGTTTTTTTGGCCATGAGAAGCACTCAAAATGGCTGGTGAGCTGAGCATGTGCATATGGTCTCTGGAGATGTAAAGATTTCAAGATTCTGTTTCACAGCATCATGCATCTCTCTGAAACCCTTAACTCCAAACCAGTGCATGGTGGTGGAGCTGCTTGCCTGTACCATTTAAAGCATAGCACATGCCTCTGGCCAGGGGTCTCTTTAGTTGCATTGTTACTTCCCCTTCAGTCCTGCCCTGAAGGGCACTTTCTCCAGCATGCCAACTCATGAAATCATTTACCATCTCTTTCAACCAGCATTAGAGAGAAATTAGGGGGAACCTAGCCTCAAGTCACCTTTTGGCTTAGTAATTGTGGGGATATGTTCTCTTTGTTTAATCATTTAGGAGAATTGCTTTGAATGCTTAGGTGTGCATGCCACAATAAGTGTGCTGGAATAAATACATATTAACAAAACTCTGGCAAAGGCAGTTGCTTTGCTGCCTCATTGCTTCCATCATCACCTTTGTGTTATCATTCATTCATACTCTTTAATTCAGAAGACTTAGAATCCACAAATACTTAGAGACTCTAGTTTTCATTTGGACGAAGGCAAAGATTGGTTCTGCAACTGAGGTTGCATATTCAAAGCCATAAAATGTATCTGAATTTTAATATAGTGCAATATCTATTCAACAAGGCAATGGTTCTGTGTTATTTGTATTGCTGGTTGGTAAATATCAAATACATCAGTCATGTCAGAACTAAAATATTAATGAGAAAAATATAAACATCTTTAGTATTAAAGAATCTTCAGAATTTTTTTCAGAACTGTGTGGTAACAGAAAGTGATGGCTTGTGAGCAAGAATGAGTCAAGCAAAACCAAAGGTTTTCCTCTGGGCTCTCATTATGTCACTACTAGGCTTGGAGCATAGGGATACCAGACAGCATGAGCTGTGCACTACCTACTTTGCTTCATAGCCTAGTGGGACAAGAAGAGATATTGGAATTGTGATTCTCGAGGCCCCCTGAGGCATTGTATCTTCTGGCCTGCTCTGCTTGTGGGACTGTGGCTTGTCCATGCCACCCCTACCCTCAGAATTATGCTTAAAAAATGCAGACAGCTGAATTTCATTTCTTTGACCTCTTTAGTCACAGCTAAGATTATTGGCTAGGAGTTTGCAGATGGTGGTGATTATATTTCTGTGTCTTTTCCTCTTAATTTCAGACGCTGTATTGTTTTTTTCCCCCTTTCTCTACAAGTCTTCTATTAGCTCTTCTCTTAATACACCTTACTAGGACTACAGGAGGCTTTCTGATGCTAAGAAAAGATGAATACAACATGCAAAAAGATATTTAAAAAGCTGTTGTTAACCAAACAGTCCCAGGATATATGCTTATTTATATATATGTAGATAAATTTGAAAGGCAACTTCTTTTTTCAACTTATATGATCAGAAAAAGAAATCCCTCCAGCTTTAATGCATAAATGTATTTCAGTCAATAAAGATCTTCTTTATGTGCTAGTCTGATTTTATCAAGAATCTGATTGAGACTTCACTGCAGCTAGCTGTGTCTAGATCAAGTTCTAAGTTTGTTTCATCAGATGTGCGTATAAAATTTAAAAAAGTACTCATGAATGCCTCTCAGCTGAAGTTTGAATATGACTAAGAAAAGGCAATAGTGTAGTCTGCAAAAATAGGTTATTTTCTAAACTTTAAAAGCTTATGGCATTGTTGAACTCTTCTCAACACTATCTTCATGTTAAAAGACTATAAGCAAAATTTTTGCAGTTCCATTTTTTCATATATCACAGAAGACTAAAGAGTCTAGAATGTTTTATTTGTGGGAATTTTGTGCTTAAAGTAGCAAGACTGACCTTTTCAAAATGTTATTACAAAAGCACTGTCTCAGTTGCCACATTGTTAGAACCATTTAAATCTGATGTGAGTTCATCTTCACAAGAGCTTAGCCACTTAACTGTAGTTTTAAAAGACCTACAGAAACTAAAAAAATAAATGTTGCCTATTTATTTCCAAAGGACAGTGGGAAGGCAGCATGGAAAGCATGGAACTGTGAACTAGTGGGAAACTTACACTGATAGCAATTTCTGTCTTATAACCTCTATGAGTAAGTTGAAAGGTAGTAGCTGCCAGAAGCAGTTGCACATCAGCAACCCCATCTGTAGGGTACCTGAACATGTAACACTGAATTGTTCCTGAAGGTAAGAACCACAGGAAAGCTAGCATGCTGTTTTCCAAGCTGCCAGTTAAATGGATTCCCTAGTATGTAAATACATTTCAGCAGTGGTTGATTATTTACATTGCTTTGTCATTGTTTTAGTATGCAGTTAATATTTATGATGTCCAATTTTGTAGCTGCAGGATTTTACGGTGATTAAACTCAGTGTGTAGCTTCCAAAAGGGAATGCAATGGAGATTTAAGGAAGTAGATGTGATGGATGTGGTCATCTGTCTTGGTCCTGAGAAAGTTTGTGACAAGTAGAAGACAAGTCACACTAAAGATAAGATAAAGTAAGTTGGATGCTAGAAAATACATTGATTGATGTAGATAAGCTAGCAAAAAGAGGTGGAGATTGGCAGCTGGAAGATGGTGTGCATGTCTGCCTTGTGGAAAAAGTCAAATAATACTGGAGTGTGCAAATGAATAGTTAAAGGGTAGGCAGAGCTGGCCCATCCAAAGCAGATTTCAGAAAAGTAAAGCTTTACAGACAGGATTGAACATAAAGTGGACTCAGGGCTTGGTCCCTGGTGGATATTGCACTCTACTTTAGCTACGCTTACCCTAAAGAATGTGGTTTAACCTCCTTAAAACTGTATGTCATCTAAGCTTTGGAATCCAGTGCTTGAGCTCCAGCCTCTTTGGATCATTGACTAGTTACTCTGCTATGGGGAACCTGACATGTCATGCAGCACCTTGTGGACACAGAAAACAAACAGCAGCCAGGGAATCCTATGTCCTAATCACACTTTCATTCAAAGAAAGCTGACTGAAGACACAATGACTGTCACAGAATCGTTAAGGCTGGAAAAGACCTCTAAGATTTGAGTCAAACCATGATTGACAGCCACCACCATGCTCACCAGTAACCAGATTTCCAAATGCCACGTCCAGAAGCATTTTCAACACTTCCAGGGACGGCGATTCCGCCACTTCCTGGGGAGCCTGTTCCAATGCCTGGCGATCTTTCAGTGAAGAAATTATTTCTAATATCCATGCTAAACATCCTTTGACACAGCTTGAGGCCAGAAAAAAGGCTGGCCAAAACCTCCTTTATGGAAGTCGTGGAGAGAAATAAGATCCCCCCTGAGTCTCTTTTTTTCCAGGCTAAACAGCCCAGTTCCCTCAATTGTTCCTCATTAGACTTGTGCTCCAGACCCTCCACCAGCTTTGTTGCCCTTCTCTGGACTTGCTCATTTCTCATTAGCAGGGACACCTTATTCCTCCTGCTTCAGAATTTGAGGACAGAACTTGTAGGGAGTGAAAGTGTGTTCATAACTTGCTTTTTCCAATGGAGTTGCAGGTTAGTGTTTTGTGAGAGTTTGAATTTAATAGGTAATTTATGTCCTTACACCATTGTCAAGGGACAAATAGGTAAACTGGTTACCAGCTTACTGTGGAGGTAAAAGAAGGAAATTAATTGTTAGCAATAACATGTCACCTAATGCCCAAATGGGACTACTGCACATGGCAGTAGAAGATTTGGGCATAGATTTGCCATACTTGGTCATCAGACTTCAGTTGCCTGAAGTTGTGCACAGACATTTTCATGCTGCTCCACACCAATCTGTGGAGGCTGGTCTAAAACCACTGAAAGATTATTGGATAGAGGAATTGGCAAGTGAGGTTAAGGACCAAGAAAAGGCTGGTGAACATAAGGTCTATTAATTCCTACAGATCTCTGTCCAGACTTGTCTTTAAACCAAATCTGACTTTTTAACATTAGATTTGTGCACGACTAAGCAACTTAGGTGAGGATAATAAAATTCTGCTAGAAGTCAACAACTTCTAGGAAGTTTAACCATATGGCTTTCGAAAGTATGTTTTTTAAAAGCTTCAAAGTAACTTAAATGTTTAGGTCTGATTTAAAGTCAGTGGTAGGCAGCTGTCTGCCATAAAAAGTATTGCACCAAGAAATTATCCTCACATAGTGCAGATATTGTAAAGTGAGTTCAAACATTTCTGCATGGTTACAGTTTTAAAATTAAAAGGTGTGTCTCAGCTATCCACTGCAATGATATTTTTTGCATTACTCTAAAGCTCCAAAGGGAAAATAAATCCAAATGATTTCATGTAATTAATTTCAGTTGTATCTGACTGGGTCTTTGCTTCAACACTATTGAATAAATTATGGGGAGGACACAGGAGGGGCTTGTGTCAGCTGCACATAAAATTTTAATGCATGAACTTGTGTCCTGCATCTGACAACTCCTCTGGAAAGAGCAGTCTTTCTCATGAGAATTAATCTGAGGAAGAGGAAACATTTAAAGAAATGAAGTTAAACTACTCTACTGCTTTTAAAAAAATTTACAGTCATTTCAGAATTCCACTTCTTAGTGGGAACATCTGTACTTTGAAGTCAGTAGCTTGACACTAGGTATGGTCATAACCCTTGAGCTTTCACAAATTCTTCAGATTTTTGTTTGTTTCTTAAACTAATCTGTTTTTCTGTATGTTCCCTGCCTGTCAGTTTGATTTGCAGAGTGGTTTTGGTGCTTGCTGGTTAAGGCAGTCATGCCAGTGCTCCCTCTGAGAGTACCCCATATGATCCCCTGTGCCTAACTCAGAGCTTAGGTGCTAAACCAGTGCCTGGGCTAAATTGCCCAGGGGGCCCTCAAGCACTGAAGAGGGGTTGTAGCACTGACTGCCTCCATCTACTACTTTTTTTTTTCTGTTGTGCTGAATTTCTCAGGAACACAGATGTAGCCAATGAAGATTTGCATTTGGGTCCAGGTTTGCATTTCCTTCTCAGACTGCACCTTACACTTTGCTCTCAAACATAATATATAAAAAATGTATATCCAACAGCAAGCTTATGCAGCTCCAACATTTCAGTGCTAGTTTCCAGACTATTAGCTGAGTCTGCAGAAAAGTTAGGAGACCTAATCTTGATCTAGGGCTTCTGCTTAAGGTGCCTATTTTTAAACGATAGCCAGTAGGGAAAACACTCACAGAAACCCAGTGATGCTAAAAGTTGTCTGGTAATTGCCTTTTTAAGCTATATTCTGTTTCACTGGGCTTTCTCTAACACTGGTGCTGAGAGTGAGGATTAGTCTTTCCAGTAATTTTCTACTTCATGTAATCTACCCTTGGAATAAGATTTCTGCTTGAGGGAGGTTGCTTGAGATTGTAGTTTGTTTGCTACCCAGTTCCTTAGCTGAGTCTTGAGGTCTGTGGTTCTAAGATTCATGTTAAAGCAGATCAAGGAAGACTGGGGACTGCAACACTGTTGTCTTTAATATTCTTATTCATCCCCTCATTTCTTACTGAGTGTTGTAATCTTTCACCTGCAAAACAGACAAGAAATTCTGTGATGAAAAAGAGCATGTTAACATTTTGAAGCTCACAGTCTGACTTATTGTGAGTTTGCTCTTTGAATTTTCCAGCTAATGGTGTGAAGAGGAAAAAGAAAAAGCCACAAACTTGTTAGGTTTAAGTGAATAAAAGACTGAATGATCTTTTCTGTCAGCTATATAACGCAATGTATAAGATTTACGCTGACAAATGTCTTCATCTGATGCTTTTGCTAATTGGAGGGGCAGTGCATGATTAGCTCAGGCTTGCCTTCTAGGATCAAAAAGAGCAACACAATCCTTCAAATAACTAGGCTGCGATCAGAAGGTGTTACACCTAAAATATAATGAAGTGTGAAACATCCAGGGTAACAGAGTGAAGCTTATCACAATGTCAAAAAAAGTATGAGCAGAGACCTTTGTAATGAAGGCAGAAGGAGCTGAAGTTACAGTCTTTGCTGTCTCTGTCCTCAAATACTATTTTAGAGAGGATGCCAGCCTAGGTAGAAATTTATAGTGGAACTGTAATCTGGAGTGGTGCCTTCCTCCCATAACTCACCTAGTGCTACAGGCAATTCCATCAGCTTGACACTTGCTCTTGAAGTGTCTGTGCTGATTAAAACAAAATGCCCACTTGATTTGAAGAATAATCTTTCAATAAAGCAAATGGAGCAAAAATTAACTCTTTTGCATTCTTGAAGTTGAGCATCAACATTTTTTAAGGGAGTGAAAAAACAGCCCATCTGAAAGCTACAAAGGGCATTGGTAAAGGTGTTGGAAGCAGAAACTCTGTAGAAAACAGAAGTTTGATGGAAGTCAAACTATTGACTATTGAAGGGCCTGCTCAAATCAGGAAGAAAAAAACATCAGTGGTGTAGTAGAGCTGGAGACCTTTGCCAAAACCTGCCACTCTTCTTAAAATACCATTAGCTGTTTTTGTGTAGTGCTCTGTGTTTATGTGACCCATAGAAATTGCTTGGTGTTCTGTGCAGGGTGCATCACATACACATTTCCTGTAGCCTGCCTGCTCACTGTGGTTGGGGGCTCTTGCTCTGAAGGCTTCAGTGGCACTGCAGGATGTGAAGACAGCAGTGTCTGCCTGCTTTTGAAGCTTTTCTGTGTCTGGGCTACCTAGAAAGATCATCCAATGAATTTCAACTGTGTTTTGAATTAAAAAGGACTGATAAATGGCTGCTTTCCTCTAGCAAAAAGAAATGGATAGAGGTTGGAATGTAGGCTAAATGTGATTAAAGAGCTTCTTGGTATAACTGGAGTTATAGAGAGAGTTTGGGTATTGAGATGAATTTTCTTAAATTGAGTGCACTGATAGGTAGAAAAGCACAATTTTTGAATTGTGTTTATTGTAATTTCAAGAGAAAATGAGATACTTTTACTTCCTTTTCACTACCCACCATTTGTTATATGCATTTTTTGTATTGCACAAAATGGCCTTTTAATATACTGACAGTAGATATCATTTTTGAAAAGTGCTTATAACTGAAATAATTTGGAAAATTACACTTGATCTACATAAATAGATGTATGGATCTTGTGGTAGGAAATTTATTTTAATGTAATACTTAGATGCCTCACAGAAGTCTGTGGTAAATGCCAAACAGAAGCAAGTAAGCATAATTTGCCTGACCTGAAGAACAGAAGAACTTGCATAGTTAGTGCAAAAAATTAGGGATGTGAAGAAAAATAAATTAAAAAAAAAAGGAATTGGAAGTAAGTTGATACTACTTTCAGGCACATATTTATAAATATTGGTAACCTCATTGAGGAGTAAAGAAAAATATAAAAGGGAAATATAATATAATTTTTTACTGCTGTTATGTGAGACAGAACAAACGGAGTCCAATTAGCTGCACTAATATGCACTACACTTGAAGTGGGAGTATTCCATCAGATAAATGGAAACTTAACAGCAGTGTAAAATAAGGGGTGGTTCCTCTCCCATAACGGAAATCTTGAAGTGAGAATTTGGAATGGAAGACACTTTCGTTGTACAGTAATATTTTTTATGCAGATATCCTCTTAAAAGGGCAGCTTCATCAATTTTTTAAAAAAGAATGTCGTTAGTACCTTTGGCTTGCATGTGGGACCAATACATTTATTAGTTTGACAGTGACAAGTGTCTTTCTCTCTAAATATACAAAGTAGGACTAATTAAACAGCAGAGATAAAAACCCCCTAAAAACACATGAATTATGACTGAATGCAAAAATACTGGAAAAAGTGGTCAATACAGTGCAAATGTATAATGGGAGATTTGTGGCTGGCCTAAATGATTGTATTCCCATTAATGCCAAAAGTTGCTTGATCAAGGTTTGTTCAGCATAACTTTGGGAATAGTTGTCTTATGTACCTAAAAGTAGGTAAAGGCCCAAGGGATTTGGGCAAGTAGAGCGGGACAAGGAACCATAAAATCTTTCTGCCACATCACACATCAAGTATTACATATATCTGCAATGTGTGAAAAGCTGTGTTATTTTCAGTTGGGAACTGTTGTGGGTGCTTAGCACAGTTTTCCCATAGTGTAAGTGCAGTGGAGTTGGGAAGAATTGGTAAGAATTTGGATCGATGTAAGTAACGGTGGGAATTTGGGAAGTGTTAAAAGGGTGAGAAAGAGTATAGTGGAGGATCCGATGGTGGGTAGGTTGCCTGGTCATCTGGCTCACTTGTGATTTGAAGGACTTTAGAAAAGCATGAATTGTAAGTAAAACAGGAAAATTTTTTTGAGTTTTAGAAGACAAGTTGATGGGGAGAGAGAGAGGGGAAGCGATTACTGCATATCTTAATAGTCTCATATACCACCTAAATAGTCAGCGTCTCAAATTAATTAAACAGAAGTTCTCTTTGGTTTTAATGAGACCCAGCTTGCTGCTCTGCCACAAAGCTTTCTCATTGTGATTTTGTGGATAGGGCATCTTCTGTGCCTACTGACCAAGGACTAATGTTAAATTCCCAGAATGCCCTAGAATGCATTAGTGCAGGTCAGAGAAGAGGCCTTCTTGCAAAGGATTTGCTTAGCTCTAAGGGCAGCTGTGAAAAAAAAAAAAAAAAAGGATAATATTTTCTGTGTTCCTCTCAAAAGGACCTTTAAAAATTCATGGAAGTTGTGATTCATGCTTCTGCACTTCTCTGCCCAAATAGCTGGGAGACTGAAGATGTTCTCAGTGCTACTACCCATCCCTTAGACTAGGCAGCTTTGGAAAAAAAAATCACACGTGACCTTGATTACTGCTACATTCCCTCTTTCTCAAGCAAATGTGTTCTGTACATTATTTTGGGGCAAGTGCTCTTCAGAGCTTTCAGAAATGTCCAGTGAAAATGCCTCCTTTGGTAGTTAGGGTGGTATGTCTGCAACTTGTAGAAAACCAAATTTCTGTACCCAAATTATTTTTTAAAAAAGATGATGCTTGGTGACCACTGGATATCTGCCTTGAAGATTTCTTCCTTTTTACACCCCCATACTCACTCCCCACCCACCCCTTTTTGTGGGCTTTTTTTGGTCTTGGCTGTCCAAAGAAAATTTCTTTTCTCTCTCACTCTTAGAAACTATTTCTGTGTAGCTTAGATGAGATACTGGCATTATTTTGCAATAAAGACCTTAAATGCTTTAGGACAGATGATTAAAAAAATAAGTCATGAAGCTAAAAGGTGCTAGTTTCCCTTGTCAGATTACTGAGGTTAAGAATGGCAAGTATTAATTGAGCTGCGTTATTGAAGAGATGCTCCTTCACTCTGAAGAGATTAGCCAGCTCTGTGGTGTTTCTCCAGTGTTTGAAAAATCTTTTTTTTCACCCTTTAGGATGATTAAACTTTTTTTGTATCTCTTGAAGAAGAAAATATGAAGTGCAATACAGGGCAAAAGAGAGCTTTTGTTTCTAGGAGGCTAATTATGTGGGTGTCAGCCTGACACAGTATCATTCAGTATGTACATGTTTGGCCCCTATGAAGATAATATTTAGCCCTCCTAATTTGTAATTTATCTCCTTAACCATCAGGGGCACAGCAGGATTGCTCAGAAAAGACACATATGAAATTTCTTGTAAGGCATAATCTCCAAAGACGAGGCTTAGTTCTTCTCTTTCTGTGTTGCAACAAAGAACATCATAACAGTTGTCAAGGTGTGCGGTCTCCCGTCATCTGCGTGCCTATTCTTTATGTATGACATCAGAAAGTTTGTGAAATAAAAAACCTCACAAATTAGCCAATTGCTGTTCTGAACAGTTTGAATTAATGGATATGACCTCATTTTGTACCTTAAGGTCTTGAAGTTTTAAGCTGAATTAAAACTGCTGTAAGCAGCTGTATTGATGACACTTGGGACAGCTGTGATATTCACCTAATAGATTTTTTGCTGTTGCATGAAACTGGACTAGGGACACTAATGGAATGGTTTTTTTAGTCTCTTGCCATGGTTCATAATATCAGTAGTTTTAGTCTTTTACTGAGAGCCAAGTTCTCAGGAGGTTATGTGTTCATGGTCATTGGGAGGCTTACATGGGAATGAACACTCTGTTCCCTTCAGTCCTGCAGATGGAAATTCCTCATTCCTGGCTGTGCATTTTGCTTAGATAAAGGAGCCCACAGTTGATGATGGAGCTTAACTTCAGCATGTACTACTGTTTTATAACAGTCATTGGACTAGAATAAGGCTTACTAACAAGAAAAGCAATTAACTTCACAGATTAATCTCTTTTTCTAAATTGGAATGACATCATTATGGTTATAGAGCTGTAAACGGTACTGCAATCTGTTTTTATTCCCACAATATAACTGTTGCCAAGTGGCTTAAAAGAGTGCTTCAGAGTGAGGCGACAAATATTTAAGACTTGTCTGAACAAGATTGCTGTATGTCGTCTTGTTTTGGTAGGGCTATTCCAAACTTTGCTAGGAAAATTGGTTAAAATGTTTTTAAAAACCATTTCAGTACTTCTCAGCTTTAATTGCTGGTGCTGGGAAGTGGTTCAGAAATGAAGAAAGTACCTGTTTCAATGCTAATAATCCCCTCTTACTTAAACATAAATAATTAATATGAACTCAACTGTTAGATTGCTGCTTTATATAAAAAAAAAAACCTTCCTGCCTTGTCTCTGAGCTTTTAAACATGTTGGGGGGTAGTTGGTTTCAACACTTCTAGGTAAAACAACTATGGCTGTTCCTGCAGAGATTAACATCTTTGGCTTACCAGCCAAATGTAACAGAGTTTATGTGCAGAAAGAGAAGCACAACTAATATGCATGTTTTGACACATAGATATAACAGAATTTCAAAGAAATGGGGAAAATAGAAAAGTTACCAGTAATCAGCTGGCTGGAAATCTGGGTAATGCCAAAATTCAGAGTGTAAATGGCATGGTCTTAAACTTGTAAAAATGCAGAAATAACAAATCAGAATAGAACAATGACAACAGAAATAACATAATAAACTCTCTGTTCAACATAGGCAACTGTGTTTGCCCAACTCATGGGAGCCCTTTTCTCTGGGGGTCCTGTGTCATTCATTTGTGCTCTCTGCTTGTGTGCAGTGGACTGGCAGGTACAGCTGCCTGAGAGAGTGACCTTAGCTGTGCTGCTCTCATGGGTCTATTGAGCCATCAGCTACGGCAGAGCACTCACTGATATACTATTTTCTAAAATTATTTTTGTTTTTTTAAAAGTTATATCAACATAGATGGAAACTAGGAGTGAGAGAGTGTACTGGCTCCACAAATGAATGTTATGAAAAATCATTTGCTAAACTGTGCCTCTCCCTGGGACAGCTTTAAGAAGAGATACCAAGGATATATATCATGCAAGAAGACTAGCTGCTTGTACCAGCTCTGGATTCTGCTCTGGATTATTCAGGATTTGAAAAAAATGTCAGTCTCTGAGACAGCAAACATTTTCCTGTGCCAAATGAATTTATTTTAAAAGGATACTGTTTGAGGTACTGTAGCCAAAAGTCTCTATTAAACTATCAAATATATTTCTCCCTCCAGACAGTACATGGATTCTTAATATGTCCATATTAATAAAGTTTTGTTCACTTGCAATTAAATCAGCATAGCTTTTAAAGATCTACTGTAATATAACCTAACCACCTTTTGAAAGTACTATGTAGTTTGATTTTATCATAATTATACCATGTTCTAAACCAGCAGTTGGAAGACTTGATTTTATACTAATTAAAGCCTTTGGCCTTTGTATTGCAAATTCAAATATAATAGAAAAGTACAATAATTAGTACATTATTGGTTGTATAATTTAAAATTATGTAAATTGCACAGCTACTGAACTACTCTAAGTGGAATACATGGCCAATTTATTTTTAACTAGCAGAAAATAGTAGTTAATTATATATAAGGATATTTGAGATGCATAATCTGGAATATCACTAAACCTTGAGTACTCCTTTGCACTGGAAATTTCTGAATTTGAAAATAAAAGACAAATTGCTAAGTTTCAATAGAAAATCTTTTGGTGCAGCTCAAGTCAGACAAATATCCCTGGACATCTCGTGATGGTATATCACTGACACACATGTGCATGAGAGTTCTCACTTTTATTCTGCTCTGGTCTTTTGTCTTGTAGGGGAGAATGGCAAAAATGGCTTTCCCAGTCTGGTGCAGGAGAATTCCCAGAGCCATGGGAATTCTTCACTGATCAGCTTTGAACAGTTTATATTTTGTGCTCCTAGTACTTCAGTTCTCTCTTATCCCAGAGGTGCTGGATATGGTGCTAGCTGGTTGTCATACATGCAGCATGGTAGGACTCAAAACTGGGGGATGCTCTGAAACACGGATTTTGTGCAAAAGTCAGCAAGGCTTAAGATCCAGTTTTGTTGAAATATGTTGTGAAATATGTGAAGCCATGGCTTTTATAGAAGGTTTTTGGGCAAACAGAATCTATACAACTGGACAGCTGAGCTGTTGGCCGAGTGGGTAGGAAATCTAGGTTTTGAGAAAGAACTTTGGGGTTACTTGCACTGATGGACAATTCCATTCCGGCTTCCTAAGGGTCTATCCGGCACAGAAGAGAAAAAAACGTTTGAAGGAGAAAATTGCTGTTACAAGGTTTTTGGCTAAAATTGAGCTTGCCCAACATCATTGTAACTGCTTTGGGATATGGTCCCAAGACTGTCTTTCCCAGATACATCGTCTGGATTAAGGGTACCTGCTAAGGATCAAAACTGCAGAGCTACATAATGAAAAGCACTTATGTCATTAACTTATATCATTAACTGACAATTCAACTATTCAAAAATTTGAATGGGTAAGTCTGTAATAAGTATGAGGACTTCTGGATTAGATGTTGTCTGTGTGTGTCACTTGAACTTTACTGAGTCTGTATTTTCAGCTCTTGGAGTACAGGAAGCCCATATTTCAACTTGCTCACCAAAAAAGCAACTGCATGTCCTTACTGGATCAGGCTCTGTGTACATCTATAATGTCATCATACAAGTACATGGATTAATTTTTCTGGAACTCATGGTCTTAAGCAGAGTATACTCATCAGGGGATGTAGCTAAGAGCTCTTGCAGAGCCCTGGGTCTGAGAAGGGATGTGAGAACATGTCCCATAATGCTTTGTCCATGCACTTAGGATAACTTTGCTCATGTGTCAACAGCCACATTTGCCAGAAAAAACATACTGCTGAGTTTCTGATTATTTAACTATTTTGCTAAGTGATAGGAAAAATATGTTTCATTTATTCTGTGGGAAAAGGAGAAGGTCAAGTCAGCTTAAAAATTGGAAGTAAATACAGACGATGGAAAATAGATGATTGTCTTTAACACAGGATTTGTCAGTGAAACTACATTAGAACTTATTCTTTAAAGCCATGTCTGGAGAACAGGTGAAGCTTTGAGTTTAACAACTTCCTGCTTATCTATTATTCCCACTCTCTGTGTCTTTCATAATAAATTGATTTTGCTTGTATAACTGGAATAATGGTTCTTTGCAACATTTTTTTTTTTTTTCTGGTCATAAATTAATGATTCAGGCTTACCTGTGAGGTTGACATGCATGGTTTGGAACAATAAGGAAGAATAAGAATATACTGGGGAATTAAGAGCTCACTTTCCTTTGCTTGATATGTAAGAAGAGAATTAAATCACTTAATTTAGCCTGCAATTTTTTCTTTGCAGAGCTCATGTGCTGTAGAAGACTTCAAGCTTCTCCAGTTTTGCTCTTTTCATAGCTTTAAATAGCTTGTTTTGGCATCCTCGATATCAGATACAATTCTATCTGCATTTTTATCTGTTTTGCTGTTTGCCTCTAAGTGTGAAAACAACATATATGTATTTGGAAACTGTTTCCTGTGAAATTACATATGAGAGGTGGTGAATTTTCTTTATTGCTGCAGTGACTAGGATTGTTCAGTTAAAGTTCTGTTGACATTTTTGTGATAAACCTTGGTTTTCAGGTAGGAAAGTTTTTCAGTGGCACTGGGACTTGCACTTCATTTAGAAGTTATCACAAACACTTTTTTAAACTTGTGGAAATGTGTTGAACTTTAAAGACTTTTAAAACTTCAGTTGTAATACTAAATACTTTTGGCTTTAATATTCAGTTAGGCCTGATCGCGAAGACCTTGGGTAGTTCAGAGTTTGTGATTTCCTCCTGTGCTATATAAATATTTTAGCTATGTTCTGTGTTAGCTTATGACTTCTCTGTATAGAGTCTGCTTTCCAAAATAAACAAAACAAGTGATAGATTTCTAGATAGTGACAGGAACACAATTTTTAGTATTGCTCTCTTTTTAGGTGTTCTGGAGGGAAATTTACTGAGTTTTGGGGCACACATGAAAGATTTTATTCAAGCACTTGTTTGAGAAAGAAAAGTGTGTGGGTTGTGGCAAGATTGCTCAGGGCCAGTATTGGAACTGATATTGCTCACTATATTCACTGGCAACCTCAAAGAGTCGAAGTCCATTGCTACTCCACTTCCAGGCATTCTGCTTTTCAGCCCAACTCCTCACAGTCGGTGCCTGCTAGACCACAGTAATTCCTCTTTTCTATATTTTAGCTGACCTCGTGTGGCACTATATCAGATGCATTTCTAAAGTACAGATAGGTTGGAGATACAATTTTCTCTCCTCCAAAAAGTTTGTGCCAGTCAAAGGTTTGTTATTAGCAAATCCTGACACCTCTTTCTTGATTGTCACCTGGGTTATTTTTTCTGATGTTCTGTCAGATAAGGCCAACTCCAGCCCTGTAGTTACTTTCTTGTTTCGCTTGAGATGATTTCCAGTGGCAGAGCACCTCTGAGCAAGGGTATTTTCTGAGTATTTTCACCCTATTTTTCCATTGCTGAGAATCTTTTATGCTGCTTAAGGCTCTCTTATGTAGTGACAAAAAACCCCTGACCTTGTCCTGTGCCATTACATTATGACAGCGCTGATTGTGTTTTTGCAAAACCCATTTTGATGTGATGGGTAAGAGGCTGCCCCAAGGGAACCATCACTCTTGTTCTTATTTCTGTTTCTGCAATTCAGAAGGATATTGATTCTAAATATATCCACCTACAATCTCAGAAAGTTCGACTAATTTATCTCTGTGCAGAGGAAGGAGGCTAATAAGTTTTAGTATTTCTACTCAGTTGAAGGGGTATGTGTGAAACCTACCTGCTGCATGTGCAAGATTAAACTTCTGGCTTAGCTATGGCCATGAGAAATGGAGTCCTTGGGGCAGAGACTTGTCATTGCCATACCTCTGTTGTCATCTCAATTGCACTGTGCTCCTTGAGGCTCTTGGGTAATAGCTGAAAGCTGTAATGCGTTGTCTTGTATGTTGTTAAATGTACTAATTTTCTGGCAAGTGTCCTGTCTGAGAGTGTTGTTCTGAAGTTTACTACTTTTGATACAAAAGAGAATGAACATTTCAGTTCTGTGACAGATTTGTCTCAACAAAGCCTTTGTTCTTGTACACTTGCTCTTGTATGGTTGCTGGGAAGAGAGTTCTGGGGTATTTGCTAGGTTTGGCTCAGCAAGGGAGATGGGAACCTTCATCCTTCTTTCTCTGTTGGCACGATGGAGAGGAGGCAGTGAAAAGCATAAAGGCCCTCTAGAGTCTGGGTAATGGCTAATTGCAAACTGTTTGGAAGACAGGTTGACAGGCTGCTTATTCTTCCCCTTCGGCCAGTAGAGTGAGATGTATGTGAGTGCACTTGCACGCACTGTAATCTCCCTGGTGTAAGCCTTCTGTAGGTGCTCTGGGGTGCTTTTACTGCTAGAGGCATGCTGGCTTCATGGAAGCTGTATGGCTGAGTGCTTCTCCCCGTGGAGAGGCTTCTGCCTGAAATAGCTTGGCTGCTTGTAGTGTGGACTATTGTTTTTTATCATCTTGGCATGATTATCCTTCAGCTGTTGCTGTGGATCTCTTTTTCTGTGTGAGGTTTGTGTTGTAGTGGGGAAAAAAGGGGGGTGCTAAGGGCTAATAAGAGGGTGTTTAGATGTGAGATTTGACCTGAAGAGCTACATCTATTACTTCTCTGAATTGTCCCAAGGTGTGATTGATCTTATTATTTGGGATGATGCCGGTGGCATGTAGTTCTGCTAAACAGTGTTATTGGAATAACATTTGTGCTATCATTTTAAACACCAGCATAGCTTTGGGGCTGCAGTCAATTAAGATAATTTGCCAATTTTTTGTAGGGATTGAGAGATTAGCAGTTTTTAGTGCTTTTCCAGTGCCTTGCTCACTATAAACTCTTGACTTGTTTTAATTAGTACATGGAAAAGAACATTCAGAGCCAGGTCAGTCCATAATGGATCAATTTTTAAGGGCTGTGATTTTAATGTGACTCTGGTTATTTAGCATTCTGAAACTTGGCAAATTTTTTTCTATTAATTAGAAGTTCCAGAATTTTGCAACAAAGTATCTGGCACCTAGGTGTAGAATTCCTTTCTTTGTGTTATGTCAGATTGTTTTCAGTAAGGCTGGTGTGTGTGCATGTGACACACAACTGACAGGAGTCAATGTAATAGTGTAGGTGTTAAAATCATTTATTCTTTCCCACCTGTCAGATGTCTCTGTAGATCATTAGTCTTCATTATTTTAATTGGAAATGCAGTTCTGTAATATATCAGGACCATAGGAAATAACCACTGAATATGAGATTTTCTGGGTTTCAGAACAGTCTTCCTGCTGTCTGATGGATTTACCTCTGAGCAGACTAGAAATTTCCTAACATGTGATGTCCCCAACCTGGTAGTACATCAGTTTAGATTTTACCTGCATATCTATACCTGGTCTGCTTGTGTTTTCATACTAGTTATTTTCTGTGCAATAAAAGCCATCACAATACCTCTTGCATACTTACTTATGTTCTCATTGTTTTCTTACCCTAGAAGAAATGTAAATGCTTTTGCCAAATCCATCCTTGTTCAAATGTATTTTATGGGTGAATGAGTGATACTGGAGTTTCCCTTCCTGTTCTCCTCCCAGCTTGAAAAAATTTAACTTCAGTGATCTTAATCAACTTTGAATTCATGAATGCAATCTTGAAAAATTCTGATTCCCCTGGCCAGTTCCAGAAGTAATCAGGAGTAAATTTCATCAAGAGCAGTGGATTCAACATTTAATGTAGTCTCTACAATGTAGCCTTATTACAGATGAATTAGGGTAACTCAGATGAAACAGAGTGTAGTCAGACCACTTCATTCTGAATGAATATTTGGGTTTTCATGAGTATCCCAACTCCAAATTGGTTTGTACAGAAAAGGGATCCTTTAAAATTAATAAATCAAGAAGCAGTGGATTGTGGAGAGATGTCCAATAATCCTCTGGAAATAAATGTTAAGTGCATTTTCCTTAACATATTTATTAATGATATAAAAAGTCAAGTAAACAATGCATTACTTAAATATGCAAATGATGCTAATTGCAGAAGCCTTTGAAAATGCATAAGTTAATACAGAAAAGATGCTGAGGTACCAACAGAGCTTTGAAAAATGGGTAAGAAACAAAAAAGCAAATAATTTTTCTAGATTTACTTTGGAAAAATTAGTGTAGAAATATTTACTGCAAAAATTGAATTGAATTTTTTATATGATAAAATAGTTGGCCTACCTGTGCAGATATGTTCTTATCTTCCTGAGCTGATGGTGCTTTCTTGGTGCTGAAGAACATAAATATTTCTGGCGCTTTAGTTTGAAAGCATTAACAATGATCACAAATCTGTATTAGCTTAGAACAATGGTTTAACATGTTAATTCTGCCTGAAGGGAAGCCCCTTAAAAGAATTTAGTGTTGTTAAGTTTCTTAGACTTAAGATTAGACTGAAAATGTAAAAACCTTGGCTTGTAATCACCAGCTTTAGATAGAGTTTCAAGCTGAAAGTTATTTTTTCTTTTTTTTTCTTTTAATTTTATTTTTTAATTTTTCTATTTGTTTTTTAAAGTGAATCCCATAAACTCTTCACGAAGTCTCTTTTGACCTTGGGAAAGGGATTCGTTTTTCTGAAAAATATCTTTCCTTTGTGATATTTCTTGATATCATGCTACCTTAGCCAGGACTTAGTACAGTCTGTCAACAGACCTATAAACTCATGTGTCCTACATTGTTGTAGTAGTGATGTCATGTTTTGTGATTTTAAGCTGTTTATGTCAATCAATGTAAAATTTTTTGAAGATTTTTGGAAGATGAATGAAATATGTTGCTATTGACATCCTACCTGGTAATTTAGGACTGTTAATAAACACTAGCTCATATCTCAGTGAATCTAGAAGAAATAATAACATACTAGAAGCCTCATGTTTGTTCTTAGTGGAAATAAGACAGAAGTAATTATGCTAGAATAAATTATACCTTTTTTAATTACAGTATTTAGTATTCAAAGGGATGCAAATAGCTGATATGTCAGATTGTGTATGTAATAGTCTGAACTAATCATCCCTTTTAAGATGAAGCTGAGAGGAAGTAGTTCAAATAACAATGCTTTGAAAGACCAAAAGAGAAATGCTGGGTTTGTAATGACTGTTTTTCAACCACTTATTAAAACTGAATAAACATGTGGTAAAGTTCCTTGAAAAGTCTGCAAGCTTGCATTACCCCCTGAAATCTAATGGAGATTGAGCTATGAATTTGTGGTAACTGTACATTATGAACTGTGGGAAAACACACATATAGGGGTACCCTGAAAGTCTGGTTAACCTAAAATCTGGAATTCCCTCAACTCTCTGGGTTTGATCACATAGCCTTCTTATTTGTCAGTAATTTTTTTCTATTTTTCACATGAGGGGAAGAAACAGTGAAGGAAATCTTCAAAGTTAGTTTCTGGTACTTCTTGGGATGCTGGAATGCTAGGAAAAAAAAAAATTAGAGGGTACCTGACAAATTCTTTAGACTTAAGACTATTTGATTAGGCACTTCTTGAATTTTGCCACCAGTATTTGAAACCGTTTTGAAACTTTCCTTGTATCAGAGACGAATATTTGGTCTACCTAGAAATTTCAAGTATTTATCCCATTTGAACCCAGGCTCAGGGCTTCTGGACTGACATCCCAGCCTTTGCTGCTCCACTGTATGGAGCGCAATAACGGAGGGTAGTATAGGTGTTATAGCATCTGCATAAATGCATTTTATTCCTGTGGTCGTTCCTTTGGTCTTCTGCTCTGGATTGCATGGCTCAACTAATATTTCCCTGTGACGGCACTGCCACTTGTCTAGAAAGCTGGAGTAGAATGTCAGATCTTAGGGTTCAAAATGTGATCACTAATTCATCTTTTCTGGCTTCTGTGTGGCCAACAGCCTGGATTTGTCCTTGGAAGAAGTGAACAAGAATTTTCTAATTTTAGGAGAATTATGCTTGCTTGAACTAGGTCTAAATTTGTCCCAGTTCTTCTAAATAGGTGAGTTGTTATAGTGTCCACAAATGCAAAAGGTACTGACTAGTTTAAATTTAGCCAAGCCAATAATCTGGTAAAAAAATATTGATCTTTCCTTCTTGTTCCTTGAAAGATTTTTAGTAGTTTATGTTTCTTCCATCTTTGTCATGCTTTTCTTTTTCTATTCCTTCTTATTCTATTAACTTTGTGACTAAGTGAAAATCGCTTTAGAGCTTAAAAAACTTTATTTAAATGGACTTTGTGTCGCTGAAATGCTGGCAATAGTGCTTCTGATTAGACTTTTGCTTTATTAGCTAATTCTTTAGTCCACAGCAATCATCTCTTGGTTGCTAACTAGTTGCTAAGAAGGATAGATTGCCTTCAGAGAACATTCTGGGAAATGGTCCAGTTCCTTGCTTGCCTATTTTAATCTCAAGTTTCCTGTTAGAATTATGCTGTGTTATAGAATAACAAGTCAGACACAAAAACTCCAATTCTTTGGTTGGAAGACAACTGAACACACATGCTCTCTGCAGAATAATATCAAATAATATGCTCAGTGCTTTGTATCTCACTTGTGCTTCATTATGTGATCATGTGCATTTTTGTTTTGCTCACTAAAAGAAAGCAGGATAATAGTGTTGTGCTATGCTGGATGTTGTGTGATGATGATTAATTTGTTAATCAGGCTACTGGATTTGATATAGGGGAGCTTGATGAGCCTCTTATAGGCTAAACAAAGAAAATGAAAATTTCAAAGGTATTGATTTGGTATATTTTGATTATGGCATAGCAGAGGTTGACTAGATACTGGATAAAATAATGTTTTGACTAATTTGTTTTAGGAGAAGTGAGAATAACAACTCTGATTAAAAAAGCAGCACCAGAGACCAAAATGCATTTTGTTTGAATGCATCTGGCCCTACTACAAAACACATGTGGCACTAGCTATAGCCCATTAGCTCAGGTAAAATATGATGTTATGTAGTCTGGCCTGGGCTGTGCCTGTCTGCCTATTTGTGTCTAAATTGGGAAGGGAAGAAAACCAGACCTATTCCCTCCCAGTACAACTGGCACAACAAGGCTTTATAATGAACTGCAGATGTAATCTTTTGTTGATTTCAGGATTGCAAAGGCTGTCCAAGAGTAGGGGGAAAGATCAGGTGGTAGAAAGCAATAGGGCTGATCTAGTTAGGAGAAAGAAACAACCAAGCATTTTGGAGTAAGGCTTTGACCATTTATCATGATGTTATTGTGAGTAATTTTGTGTGCAAAACCTCTTAGTATCAGTATCTTGCTTTGGAAATTGATGAATCTGAAGAAAAACTGGAAACATGGTGCAGTCAAACAGCTTTCTTGAATGAGGGTGAATCAGTAGCACTTGCTGTCTCAGAGCCCATGATCTCCCCAATCCAGCCATGAAGCTGTCTACTGGAGCAGTAACTGCTGAGCTAGCAGAGTTTATGCTCAAGTGTTCACTCAGTTATTAGGAAGAGGAGACTGTAATTTTTTTCATATTTTTTTGTGACACCCGGACTTAAAGGAATGTTTGCTGTATTTTTTTCTGCTTGGTTCCAGATTTGGAGCCTATGCTTTGATGCCACCTCTGAAGTGCTCTGATTCCACACATCTGCAGAAGTTTTTGAGAAACTGTGGCATATCATGCCACATCCCCTTTCATACTTTTAAGAAGCAGTTGTATCAATAAGGCTTTGTCTGTGTGCTAGGTTTTAGACTGTGAATATGTATGATTATTATATGAAAGCATACATACTGTCAATGTGTTTTAAACGAATTTTCCTCAACAATCTCTGCTTCACACATTTTACTGTTGGCGAGTTTATTATTTTGCATATTGCACAATTTCACAAGTTCTCCCGCCATCAAAAATTCTCTAGAAATAAGTGAAGGTAAAGCATTTACTTTGAGGTCAGAATTTTCTCTTGCTGTTTAAAAATCACTTTTATTCCTGTGAGAACTTTCACAGCTTGCTTTATTTTGATCTACTAGTGAAGTAAAAATACCATAATAATGGCTTTAGCATGTGTTACATAAGTTAAAACAATGCCAGAAGCTTAGAAATACAATGTGCTGGTCACATCTAGTTTTTGTGTGGAGACTCTGCCAGCAAAAAAAAGTTCTTGTGTTTTCAGAACTCTAACTCTTTTTTTCCACTGACTTTGTTCAATGTCGGCTGGATATTAGAAACTGAAGTTGTCCAGGCCCTGTCCAAATAGTGCTCTCAATTCAAATTAGTAGTTACTTTGGGCTTCCTACACCTACTGCTGCAAAGCAGTCATGATGCTCCAGTCCATATTGGCTTGTTCTACAGATACTGTACTGCCTTAGTTTCATCAGGCCTGAGGAGGACTTGGAATTTCAGTGTAGGATGAAAAAAAGCAGCTAAAGGTTGACAAGGAGAGAAAAGCTTCAAAAGAAATGCTGAAACTCTAGCAGCCTTGCAATTGGTAATGAGCACAAGTGACAAAAAGAAACCTGAAAAAGATGCATTTTAAAATAGATAAATGTAAGCTGGATAACTAGTGAAATTTTTATACTTTTTCAGTTCTAGATGATGTCTCTTGCAAGAATTCTTTTCTGTTTTGGAAAGTCAGTGGTAGTACTGGGAATTTATCAGCATGTTAAGAGAAAATATATCATAGCAAAAATCACAAGACACTTACTACATCCATTGTTCCTGAAAAACTAATGGTTTGGAGAGCAAGTTATATGTCTGGATGAGCTCCATGAGTTTCTATTTATTAATTCTGATGACACCACATTAAATGCTCATTTGGCAACACTATAAATAGGGAGTTGGGTTGGATTTTGCCTTGTTTCTTTCTACAGAGGATAGATTTATTGCTAATAAGTATCACTGAGGGAGGTGAATTATGTCTTTTGTTTCAATAGTCACTCAGCAATGCAACTGCTCATTACTAGCTCAGTGAGTCAGTGTTTTCAGAAATTACTAACAATTTTGTATGCCTCAATCTCTGACTACCCAATTTGAGAGGCCATATTAAGGCCTCTGTAGGGGGTGGCTTGTGGTTTTGTTTTTGTTTGTGATGCCTTTTGTGGTGGTGTTTTTCTCCTTTGCGGGTTTTTTTCCTCCCTCTACCAAAGAAATTCTTACTATAAGCCTTCTAGAAATCTGGATGTAGAAAACAGTGCATACAGAATTCAAGGAAATCCATTTCCTTCAGTGCTGCAGAGGGGAGGAGAGGCAGTTCTTAAATGTATCGATGACATTTCCATGCTCTGAAGTGATAGAGAAGGGCACTTTATTCTTCAACTTTACAATAACTTCCATGAAATATTTAATGCTTGTCTGATGATTCATTCTTCTTTGCATAATGCAATCTAAAAGAGGGGTTTCGTTAATTATTTACATTGTGCTGCTGATGTTATTTCTCTCCAAGTGCTTTCCAGCAGTAGTTGTTTCTGCTTATTACCAGGGGAGACTTTAAGAGGTAGAACTTGTCAAGAAAGCAGAATTATAACTTGTCTTATTTGTATCTGCATGCTTTATAACGTGTGTGCTGGGTAGAAAATACCAATAGGGTTGAAGCAAAACAAGAAGGACCTAGGTGACCCATGCTCAGAAATGAGAATAAACCCTGGGCCTTGCTGGGGTTGTGAGTGTAGCTCTTAGGGCTCCTGATGGCTGTGTTGGCAGGATAAGAACCTGAAAAGGGCAGTTCAGAGAGGTTTTTGAAGCATCATCTGTGTAGAGTGAAGAGCAGTAGAGAACCTCTGTGGGATGCCTGAGGGTGATGATCCAGCATCACTGCAGAGCTCTAAACAGCTTGCAGAGTGGTTGTGGGTAGTGCTTTTACTCCTGTAGTCTTGTTTTAATAGGGTGCAAGTCTGACATGGACTTGGCAGCAGTGGTGAAGGAAGGAGGATGGCTGCCAGATCTTCCTAAGCATGCATGAAAAGAAGGTCTTCCAAGTATTTAGGTCCCATGGCTTCTGCTTTTGGTTATCTCCCTGACTGCCTGAGACCCACACAAGTAAACATAGGAAAAGGAGAGCTGCCAGTGCTGACACCCCATCAGAAGCTCTGCTTGCTGACTCTGTTCCGACCAGAACATGAGGCAGGAGAGCGAAACAGCCCTTCTGCCTCCTGCAGAAGCTGAGTGGCTGCTCTCTCTGATAGCTGGAGGATTGCACTACTCTTGTAGTGCAGTGGGGAGGGGTATCTCCAACTTTGTGGGAGAGGAGCAGGCTGACATTTCCGTTTTTCTCTTGACTGATCTTTCAAAAATACAACTCCTAAAGGGGAAGAATGATCTCAGCAAAGGTTAAAGGACATTGAAGACTGAGTTTCTTAAAGGTTGCATTGCTTAACTTCTCATATAACACTGCCTGGGACAGCCAGGTGTTAAATGACCAATGATAAATTATACTAACAACCTGAACTTTTTATTTAAGGAGATAAATCACAGGGAAAAGACCCTTGTAAATATTCAACTATATGTGCTGTTGAAGACATAAGTGAGTTTGAGTTTTTTAGCTTTTTCAAGGACTGTGATTTAATACTACACAACTTTATATTATTCACTGCAGCGTATGCTACTAGGAAACAGTAGAATTCACACCTTCTCTTTTGGTAGTAGAAGAGGAAATTAAGTCCTTATGCACAGTGGAGGACTCTTTCTGGGTTGTGGAGATGTGCTGTGCAAGCTCGAATCTAGCTTAGGGCATCCCCTGAGAATAAAAACACAGATTTTTTTTTCTCAAATACAGTGGTAAAAAATTAGAGATAATCTCAGTCAATTGATTTGCATTGGCATGAGAAAAGAATAAGTGTCAGCTGGTGAAGCTGGTTAAGCAGTTTAACTACTGAGTTGACTCTCATTTGCTTCCTGACAGGTCTCTTAATACTGATGTTCAAAGCTGTAGCTGTATCTTGAGACAAGATACACTCCACTTTGTGAGGTACAATGACTCCAGGAATAAATATGCAGTAGATTATAGGAGATAAGGTATACCTGGATATCTGCCCTTGTTAATTCTATGGCACCTGAATCCCTGTATGTGCTTGTTGGCTTAGTCCAACAGTCACAATAATCCTGCTGGCTTTTGGCACAGCAGACCATGCATTCACCCATGACTGAGAGCAGTGCTCTTGGTTAACTTTGTTTCAAAATAAAGCAGAAACAAAATATGGCTGTAATTTTTTAAAACTTTGCTAAGCATGAGTGACTTGTTAGGGTTTGAACTGCGCTGCAGACAGAGCTGGGAAACTTTCAGCCATGTAGCCCTTTTGGTCATCACTGGGAGAGTTCTGGGGAAGAATCCTTCCCAGGGAGCAGCTTGGAGGCTCCATCAATGGGCTTATTACCCAGATGGAGCTTCAGATGCATTCATAGGGATTTCTGTGTTAAACCAGTTGCCCCTGGCTTAGTCATATCAGACACATACCACATATGTGAGAATCTCATGTTAGACTTGTCTAAATAAACAAATGTATAAGACAATGAGGGATAGAAAAAACATTGCTTTTTTTTTTTAAATGCTTTGTCATAAGCAGAAGTATTTCTTTATTCTTTTTAAGAGAATCTAGATGTTGCTTGAGGTCTCTTGTGAGTTCTCCATACAAGGCTCCTGTGAAATTTCTTTATATGTTTAGAGATGTTCAAGCTTTCAAATTTTGTAACACAGCACTCTTTCAGACCTCAGACCTCAACATGATGAAAGAAGCTCACAGTAGACTGACTTTTATCTCTTGGTCCTTACATATAAAGCAACATAAATCCTTAAATAGCTTGCAAGACAGAGGAAAGCTAATTCTTGTACATCAGTCAACATTGCATTGATCAGTGCCTATGCATGTCAAACACAGTTGTATAACAGAGCAGCAATGCTGACAAACAACCTGCCTATACCTGCTTGTTGCTTGTGTACAGGTACTCTCTTCCCATCAAAAGCTTCGTTGGCAGTGGTAGGCGACTTGCTGTTTAAAGAGCTGTCACAGGTATAATCTGCAGGATTGCAGTTTTGAATTTACTTGTACATCTTACAGAGCTGATCATGGAGGACATCATTAACAGAACTGCTTCTTAAGAAGTACAAACCCATCCTATTGCAGTGTTAACTACTGCAGATCATAGAACTCGCTATAGTATTGCTGCAGTACACAAAAATCTTGAAGCCTTGCTATAAGAAGAAACTAAGCAAGAACATGAGGGTGTATGAAGTCCCAGGAGGAAAAAATGAAATACATTGAGCTATGATTTCAAGTTATCTGGATCTTCTAAGATTATTTCCATTACTTCTTAATTTCCTTTTCTCTTTATTGGATATTGTTTCCTTATCTGGTGTTCTCTCAATTATTAAAACCCAATTACTGTTTGTTTGGATTTTAAAATTAATTATTTAAAATTCAGAATGAAGCCTAAGAGATATCAAATAGCTGTGTCCATCACAAGTTGTTTTTTTTTTTTTTTTGGTACCTTATTAAAATTTCCATTAGTTTCTTGTATAACTGCTAGCCATCTCATTTCCTTCAGAGGAATTCATTTCAAGAGTTGGGCATTTGTATATGAGACAGAGAAAATCTATTTCTACAGTTCTATGTGCTGTAAGCATCATTAGACTTCTCCTTTGGTTTAGGGAACTTTGGCAATATTTTATTCTGAGTGGCTGCTCAGGTCACTATGACATTCAGAAATGGGCCTGATTTGCATTAGAATATTTAATTTGCAGTGCTGTGTCATTACACTTGTCTGTGCCCAAGAGAAAGGAATTTAAACTTCAGCAGAGCTATTTTCTTGCTTGTCTTCATGAATTATTTTGCTGTAAGGGTTAATGTGGGCACACTGTTATCCCCTGACTTAGGATATGTGGGGGGCTTTCTGGGGTGTTGGTAATGCTTGAATTTTTTGCCTTGGGACTCCATGAGAAATAAAATTATAAATTTCTTCTGAAAGCATTCAAAATGTAGACTTTCATATCCTTATTATCATCTCTTTCCTAGTTAATGGTGGACCAATTTCAAAGGGTGTTTTGGTTTCCAGTGTTTCTGTAATGCTTACCTATCGGGCTGCCATTACTCCATACAGAGAATAGGGATGTTCCCTGTGTCTCCAGGAGGATGCTAAGTTCTATTTCTAAAAAACTAAATTTCTTTCAAAACAAAACAAGACTTACAATCTTCCCCAGGAAAGNCCTGTGTCTCCAGGAGGATGCTAAATTCTATTTCTAAAAAATATTTCTATTTCTAAAATTCAGTCTCATGTCTGACAGGAAGGTGAGGTCAGGTCCCAGCCATGGCAGCAGAGATGCTGCTGCAGGACTCTGACACATGCAGCGCTAAGCTCAAGAACGTACGAGCACATCCTGCTTCTGGCTGAGGAGCACCATCTGTGGAGCAAATTCCTAGGTCTGGAGGCAGGGCTGGAATGTGTTCTGTAACACATTCCAGCTTTCTCAGTGTTGCTGCTGGCACTGAATTTGTTAGCCCAGAGTGGGAGGTACCCAGGCTACACGTGCTATAGGAGGGAAAGAGGAAGTGGGAAAGGCCAGTGTTTGTGTGGGCACTAAAAATGAGAGGCCTGTAGAATGAGGCTTGTTGCACCCAATTCTTTGCACCAGGGATATGAGGCAATAAATGAACTTTGCTTTAGGAAAGGCTGTTCCCTCATCCTCTGCCCAGGAACTGTTACTGTCCCATATGCCTTCCAGTGGCAACCGGTAGGACTTCCAAAAATTTCAGGAGGAGAAGGTGGCATCCCCCTGGAGACACACGGAACCCCCTGTGTACTGCATGGTGTATTGCCAGCCCACCAAGTGAGCTTTACAGAAGCACTGGAAACCAGAAGGCCCTTTAAAATTGGTCCACCATTACACAGGAAAGAGGTGCTGAAAATATGGATCAGAAGAACCTGTCATTACCAAAGCAACTGATTTGAGGAACATAACATAGATACTTTAAGAACCTCAGGAACCCTAAATCATGCTTTTCTGGATCCAAGTCTAGGATCTTGTCTGTAAGAATATGTGTTCTCAGTAATTTTCTTGATTATGTCTGCAAGAGCTTTTGATTTATTTGGCTGATTTCTCAAGGTTGCCTAATTCCTCAGTTCAAAAAGGCTCATTTACCTTGATGCCACCATGCTGATATAATATTATCAGAACAGAATGTGTTGACACTCAGCTGTTGCTTTCATTACTAAGTCACTTCAGCTGGTTTCCCATTGCTAAAACTTCCCTTTTGTAATGTGTTACATTAGTTTTTCTTACAAGTTAAAGGTTGCAATGATTGACGTAGGCTGGAGTGGAAGGTGATGGTCTGCAAGAACTCACAAGCATATGGGCAGCTGTTGGGGAAATGTTTAAACTGTGGGCTGTTCAATGATTGACCTTAAACATTTTTTTTTGGTATTTTTTTTTTATTTTTTTTTTATTTTTTTTTAAAATTACTTAAACTTCTTAACCTAGGCATGAAAGCAAAGCTAAGAGAAATCACATTTGATTGAGGGGACCACTGACAGTATGGATTGCTTTAGAATTGCTTTTCATTCAAGTATTATTAAAGGCAAAGCCTAGCATAAAGGATTTGAAATTAAGGACATTTAGCAGCAGGAACATAGCAGAGAGTCAGGGGGAAAAAGGCATTTATAATGTAAATGATGATGGGCAGAGTGCTTTGCATGTAGACAGTGCCACTAATTAACAACTGTGAGGTGGCCCAGGATGGGGACTGAGCTCAGAGGAAGACACAGGTCCAGATGGCTGTTTGTGATCCAGAAGTGCAGGGCGTAAGACTGTGTTACAAGGTTACTGCAAGGTGAGAACAGGGACTACAGGTGTTTTGGTTTTTTTTTTTTTTTTTCTAAGAGCAAATGCTCTAAGAGAAACTGCATGGGGTGGTAATGATCTGCTACACAGATAGACCTAGCTTTAGAGCTAAGCATACCTTCTGTTTTGCTCTCAAGGTTTTGCAATGTGAATGTCCCCTGGGAGATATTTAACTGCTTGGAAAAGTGAAAGCTGTTATATGGAAGCAAATGTGAAAGCAAATATTTTGTTTACCTCGTGTGCTAGGTATTTAGCTGAACAGTTTATAGTCTAGGGGATGATATTGCTAATCCCTCTGTGGGAGTGCAGAGGAACATGCTGCCACTGCAGGGAGTCAGCTCAGGAGGCTGGGGAGAGTTCGGGAGTAGAGGGTGATACAGAGGCCAAGGTGCCCCTCTTCTGTGGGTGTGGGAGCTGTGTCTCCTGGAGCAGTGTGCTGCATCAGTTCTTTACTTCACCTTTGCAAAGCCTTTTCATATTATTTTAGTGTGTTTTATGTATGCACTGATCATCTCTCTGAGTCTAATGTATCTCACTACTTTGCTTTCAAGCACTGCATTTCTTAGGTAAGTAATCCCATATGTTTTGGCAGCATTATCACTTTGAGAAGTATCTGACATTACAAGAAATAAGTGCAGAATGAAGCCATAGGGTAGGATAACTAGGATGACACACATCATATACACAGCGAAATGTTGAGATGTTGTAAGTCTAATTATTCATGGCATATATCAAAATTGACATAAGGTTGAAAGCTTTTGAGAAGAGGTGAAGCATTACGGACTGTGTGTTAGAATCAAGTTTCAGTATCAAAATACTTCTTCACACAATGCCTGATTTGGATGCAAAATATGAATGCATAGCAACCAGAAATAAAGCCCACAGAATATATCCTGTTGTTACTGCTGCTCAACATGGTTCCCAGGTAGATGTTTCAGCCCTTAGATTGATTGTAGGAGGGTATCTGTTTAAAGGTTTCTCCAAAATTTAATTTGAACCCCTAAATGTGAAGTATGTCTTAGGCCATATTGAATTTCAGATTAAAATCTTGGTCTCAGCATACTTTTTGTGTTTCTGTAATAAGATGTGTCTTCCAGACTAGAGCCTGGAGATACGTTTTTTCCTCATGTTTAAGATCCATATTTTTTATTCAGCTTCAGTCTATTGAGAGATGAAACTTGCACTGCAAATTCAGGCCTGGCCTGCCAGCTGGGACAAACTTTCAGCAATATCTCTATATATATATTACATGAGAATAATTCATAGTAATAGTATGAGAACTGCTCTGGCTTACAATTAGAAGAATGCTTGTGAACAGTTTTTGCTCTTGTCATATACTTATTTGTAATTTGAAACAAGTTCACCATATTTAAAATGTTGAGCCAAATGTTTACTATGTGAAAACATTTGTTGTATAGAACCTCAATTATTGTTCTTAGTAAGCAAACCCGAAGATGCTGGAAATAACAGCTGCAGGGAATTGATTAAAAAGTCACCAAGTATAAAGGCATAATATCTTTTTACTTTAGTCCAGATAAACTACCATGCTCAGTTGAGTTATTGACTGAAACTTCTACCACTCACTGAAGCCAATTTTGTGTATTTGTGGAAAGCATGAAATGAGATGACAGCACTGAACATGTCACTTTCTTTGTTTCATTTTTGCTTTGGTATGAAGCAAAAAAGGGTTGTGGGACACATTATGGTAGTCAGTAGAAAGAGCGCTAAGTAAAGGTTTAGCATGATGTTCTAATGATGATGGGAAATGTCTTTCTGTGAAATTTTGGACAAAATTGACATGAATCATGCTGTTCCATTTTAATATACTTTCTTTCTGTAGTAATTCATTGTATTTTATTGTGTGTGAGACAACTACTAGCTTTTCTGTTTTGTATGTGAAGACAGGACTGTTGTAGTTTGACAGAGCTGACTATGACACTAAATAAACTAAAAACATTCTGTAAAATTTATAAAGTTCTGAGTTTAGAATTTAGGGTACAGTTCAGTAAAAGCCTCAATACTAAAGATTATCAAGGGCAAATCTCAAATCACTTGTGAAATGTGAACTCTGAAGAACTTTCTCTCAGGGCTATTCTGACATTTTAGTCTTCAAGCTTCTAGTTTAGTTTAATAAGGCAAATTTTTGTCAGTTAAAAATAGTTTTGTAATAAAAATAAATGCAGCAATTTATGATGTGGGGTGCTGCAAATTCAGGAATTATATACACAGTTTAATGGGTTCCTCTGTTAATATAATTTGCTCTTCCTTTCCCTGCTTTATGGGCTTGGTGTTTTTAAAGTCTTTGGGTGTGTATGTGTTCTTCCTTACACTGATGTAAATTGGGAATAATACACTAATATCAACAGGAAATGGATATAAAGCCTCTCAGAGATCTGTATTGGAACTTTTGCATTTAATTCCAGCTTTCCTTGAATATTTATAATAGGTACTTAAAGCTTTGTTTCACATGAATTGTGTGCAGATGTGTATTATATATGAAATGCTTTCAGATAGTACTGGAATATTTTGTAATCATTTTTCATCAGTTATTTAGTAAAAAAATACAAAGCAGTAGGGTATTGGACCAGGAAAGACAAATTATATAGGGTTTTTCTACTCTTGCACAGCTGCTACTGTGACTGTGCATCAGGGTGTACCCAAAGTTAACTTTAAATTTGCTGGCTTGGCCAAGAGCGCAGGAGCATGAGGTACTCACCAAGAATTTCCTAAGCTTCCAGGAGAGGTGTTTCAGCCTTGCCCTGAGCTTGCTGCTGGAGTTAGCTTAGTCTAATCTGACCTAAGTTCAAGGCATTGACTGTGCTGCAGAGGTGGTTGGATGCAAGCACACAATTTACGTGGTATTTTGTTCTCTCTCTGTCTGATCTGCTGCTTCTGAGGGCTGATGTAACCCATACTGAGGAGCCCCTACGAGGCAAAGAGCTGTCAGGAAAACATTAGGTATTTGCCTGTACAGAGGAAGACAGTTCTACCTTAGACTTCTTTATCCCTTCTGACTTGCAGGTGCAAGAGATGATTTAGAAAGAGGAGGAGGGAACTGCTGGGATTTGAAGGTAAGGACACTCAGTGGCTGGCCTTCTCCATGTGCTTTCTGGGCGTGGTGAATTCACTTCAGATAGTTCAGGGGCCAGGGTTTCTAACTGTGCTCTCCTCATCTGTGGAGGTGGTCAGAGGGAGGTTCTGAAAGAGCCATGGAGGAAGTGACAGTGCAGGCTTGGGATATGGGAATAGATAAACCTTTATTTCTGGTTATGAGAAGATTAGAATTTTGTGATATGGGAGCAGGAGGAGAGATAAATAGCAATTCTGTCTTTGCTCCTGATAGAAGATATTGTGAATTACTGCTTTATCTCTCCTGAATCACTCAACTGCTTCCAACTGAAATTGGGTTGGAAATTTTAAATGTATAGCATTCCTGAAATGAAGGCACATGTTAGTGACTGTGCTTCATGTGCAAAATACTGATTTCTACAAATACATTTATTTCTTGCGAGTGGTAGAGGAGCGTCTTAAGTGAAATATGCTGATATAAATAACAAAACAGAATGACCTTTGGCTGGCTGTGCATTCCCAAAGGATACAAGACATGCAGCTTATACTATTAAATATCTGTGAAGTTATATTGTTGCTGGGTTCATTATTAGTAGATCTTTATCTTCTAAAATCAATGGTTCCTTTTGTGAGATTTAAATTTTCCATGCAATCACTTCCCTATGGTAACAAGGGATGCCTGATTTAGCAGTGACATTTGTAATGAGACCCACCATCAGGTGATTCAGTGTGTCCATTATTAGCCTTTACTTTCTTTCCAGGGAGTACTTTTCAATTTAGTTTGCCTCATACCATGTTTAGCTTGATTTCTTATTGAAAACAAAAATATTTTGCCCTTAGATTCATCAGAGGCCTTTAAAACCTGAATAGAGAAAAAAACCTCATTAAGGTCAAAGGCAAGAATAAAGTGTTTGAGAAAATGGAAGCATTGGAATTTTTCACTCTGCAACTCCTGCTAACAACTTTCAGCTTCATTGTCAACAATATTGTTCTCCCTTTGCTATTCTTCTCTTAAATCAGTCATCTGTGGCACAAGAAAGGGAGGTTAGACATACTTATACGTAAAACTACAGGTGTCAGATGCAACCACAGAAGTGCCTGCTAAGATATTATCAATGATGTAGCAGAGCTGGTGGTGTAGCTGGTACTGGGCATTAATTCAAAATGTTTCTGTTAATGAAAGGCACGCCAGTGTAAGTAATGAGGGTCAAAATGCAGCACTGATACTGAGAGTGGGCAGTTTACAAAAGGGATTGTAATTGCCTGGATGCAGGGGCTGACTGAACGTGCCAAAAAAAGCTCCTGAAGTGCATTTCAAAGGGCACAAGTAGTGACTCATGATATATCTATATTAGCAGTTTAGGTTGGACAAAGGACAAAGGTTTTAACTTGAACCTCCTGGGTTTTCCCACTTACTGCTTTGGGTTCTCACTGTGGAACAGTCCTGGGCTGCGGAGACTGGTGATAAAACTAAACAGCCAGGCCTGAGATCCTGTGTGCACTCCTAAGTGTGCTCCAGCTGCTAGTGGGCTTTCAGCCAGTGGGGACTGACTGCGGCAAGCTTGAAACAGTGCTTTCCCTCTGTGCCTGAAGGATACCTAGTCTGGAAGTGTGCTTGTCAGCACCAAGTGTTTTGCTCTACAGGTGCACCCTCATTGCACTGTGCTAGCTGATGATGCAGATATATCTGTAAGGCATTAGCAATAGGTCTCATCTTGTCTGACCAGCTTCTTGAAAGAAGCTCTGTTAGTCAGGAGCAGAGATACAGAAGACATGAGTCATCCTCTGCGTTAAGTGGGTGCTTCAGATACACTGAATCAACCTTAGGGGTCTTTTGTATTTTTTTCCCACAGCCTGTAAAGAAAGGCTGACTTTTAGGCATCTGCTTACATCCAACTTCTAGACTTAAATGAAAATGATACCATACAAAATGGGGAAGAATATATTCTCTAAGAGAGACAAAATTATATGAGAATAATGCAAAACCAACCATAAAAAGATGACTCAAGCTCTTATTCTCAGGACAATTATTTTAGAAGAATATGGTATAATATTAACTAACAAGTCTTTTTACCAGTAATATTAAACCAGTATGTTAAAAGAAGACACTCTGTGGAAAATAATGTTAAAAAAGAAACCCAAACATTTTTGCATAAGTGATACATGATTCATTAGGAAGTTATGATTATGGGATTTTTTTTTTCAAATTCTAGACAACTTGCATGCTTTGAAGGAGGGAAAAGGTGGTAGTTAGATATAGTTAATTTGAAGCCGTACGTGATATAATGAAGCTCTTCACTAGAAAATGGATGTGCCACTTAAGACTTTCAGGGTCAGTTGGCCCACAGAGCTGATTGTGTACCTGCACCATGGCTGCTTGTGTGTTGTCTCACAGTAAAATAGGGAATAATTTCACAAAGGGCCTCTCCAAGATTCTTACTTGCTGTTTTTTTAGCAGATTTTTTGTTTCAATTTAGCTTATTTAAACAGATATTCTAAAAAGCATTTTGTTTAATCTGTTTTGAACATTTTTGGTAAGATGGGCTTTTGGTGGACTCTGGGTCAATACAATTATGATATTAGACTTTGTCTTTTCTCGGTTAGCTTTCAAATAACATTTGAAAATGCATTACTTTTAACATTTTCAATGAATCTTATTTTACATAAAGTGGCATTAATGCTAGAAATGCTGAAAAGAATAGATTTTTTTAGTGAGGCATTTGGAGAGCTTTTAAAAATAATTCTTAAGATTTTTTTTCAAGATGTCTAGCTTGGTTTTGTTGTGTTACACCAGCAAAGATCAGCTTTTTTGATTCTCAATCATTTTAATGGGGAATTCAACCTCAGTTATAGTTTTAGGTTATCTCTGATTTTCTAATGACAACCTGAAGACTCATTCTACCTTCCAACATTATAAGGACTTAAAGAACACAGTTGCCTGTGTCAAACTACGTCAAGGTCACAGAAGGAAGTTGCCATAAATAAGCCATCGCAGTGGGAACTTGTGAAAAGCACAGAAGGGAAGAATTTGTGACAGGAGGGTGCTAATTCCAGGCCTTGTGAAGCAAGATGGTGATTAGCATATCCTGGTCAATGCATCCAAACAGAAATTCCCACGGTGGCAAAGGAGGCAAGTGGTCATACACATTATCTTCCCAAATTGTGGGAATGGCATCTGCTACTGCCCTGTGGGTATGCAGAACTTGGACTGTATAAAGGTGGTACCCCAGAACAATGACTCTGAGACCCCCCACCACCGAGAAGCCCAGGGTGTAGAAGGACCGATGGGATGTCACTGGATCCATGGGTGGTAACTATCTTCTGCTTAACCTTTCTCTCTCTTCCCCTTTCCCCTGCTTTTTTATTTCTTTCTATGTCTCTACCTCACATTTACTGTATTATTAGCTTTGGCATATGGTCTTGTTTGCACCAAATTTGGGCAGAGGCATCTCTCACTAGTTAGACTGTAACAAGCATGGGTTAAGCAAACACAAAGAAAGACCTTGCAATCTTTCTTTGTGTTGTCTAGAAATCCACTGAGAAAAACATGTATTTTTGATTCCTTGGTTACCACTTGAAGCAACAACAACGTTCTCTACTGCACTTTCAACAGCTTATGACTATTACTGCTTGAGACATAAGCAGCTCTGCTGGGACAGTAGATTTACAGCTGGTATGTCTTTTTACTCGCTAAACAGGAAAACTGTGTAGGAGTAAAATTCAGCAGATACAATGCTCTGTTTTGCTTGGAGTACTAAATCTTGCTTCCTCTAGTTGTATTTAGTGATCCAAGCTGATCTGGCCATTTTGGGTCACTGTAAATCTTGTGACTACTCCAAGTTCACTGGGTGCTGGTTTTATGTTGGTATTTATTTGTGCCATTAGCTCTGGTAATCCCACTGAGTCGATCTAGAAAAGTGAACCTCCTTAGGCAAACATGAAGATTAATCCAAATGTGCAGGCTTTATTTTTCCAAAGTTGTTCATAACACTGGTTTAAATTTGACCAGAAGAGTAAATTCATCTTGCATCTATACTAGGAAAAAAGGTGACACAGCAGAAGCAGAACTGGAAAGCAGATTGATTGTGAGGACTTGACATCTGCATTGGATGTTTCAGCAGGTTTTTCTTTGGTCTAGTCCTAGACTGATACATGGACTGAATGTCCCTTGATCTCTGGAAGGCATCAGGTGAGGTCCTGCAGAATGTCTTTGAGTGCCTTGGTGTTTCTTTTTCTTTTTGGCCCCAAAGCTTTCCTGCTTATGTGCCATGAAATCTCTGTAAAATGTGAAGCACAGCACAGTAAGAAGGGATATACTTGGAAGATCTGCTTCAAAAACACTTTTGAACAAAACTAAGTACACCCTGTGACCTGGAAGGCTACTAGAAGATACAGTAATCATAGATGAAGGCATTCAGGATGTCAATGTCAAGACAAAATATTTTCTGTTCTAGATTACATCTAAACTTGTCTTCAAGAAGACCATATGAAAAAGAGTGTCAGAGTATGTTTTGGGGTGATTTTTTTCTTGTTTCTGCTATTGAAATTTCTGCTTTGTTTAGACAAGTATTTGCTGAAGATTGGCATGGTGATATGCTTTCCTATTATGCAAGTGTCCTAACCATAAAGAAACAGCTGTTCTTACTGCCCACTCCCTGTGACTCTCAAGTATGAAGTATTAAAGTTAAAATGAGAGCAGTTGCAGTTAAATAATAATTTATGTGAATTCTCTTGTCTTTCAAGTCTTTGTCTGATACAAACAGAATGGAATTTTCCTGAGGGTTTAGTGCTGGGAGCTGCTTAGCATTGTGTAATATACTTAATGAAAAATAGGGAATAGAGCAACTCTGTACTCCATGTAGGGCTCCTGCTTGTGCAGTGTGCTGTGGGTCCAAGTTCCTTCTCTAAGAGGAAGAGGTATTGCCCACACATTGGAGATATTTCTGCTCTTCTGGAAGGCTGACATTTTTGTACCTAGAAGAGAGTCTGAGTCTTGCTACAGAAGATAATGAATGAAATGAATACTTGAAAATTCTACTTGGAAATTAAGTAAACAAAGATGATACATATTTATTTAATTTAAAAAACTATCAGGTTACTTAAATGTATTACTACTCCCCTGAATTTCTCATATTTACCTTACAGGCAAGAGGAATCCCTGTAATAGCACTGCTACTTGAACGAAACTTGACCAATAAGAGAAAGTAAGAGAAAAAAGGATTACCTAGTCCAAACCATGTATTTCCAATACCTTGATCCATTCAAATTTTTTTCCCTTAATATTATTTAAAGACTGCATTTTTAAAAATATCCTCAAACAATAACTGTTCTCCTGTTAATGACAAAAAGTAAAGATATTAAAATGCACAATTTTCTATTGGAAAAAATAAAATGTTCCCACAAGGAAATAAAATCATGAGAAGACAGGAATAGCCTGTGTAGTGAAACTATACAGGTGAGCTCCTCATAAAATTGTTTGCCTTCTCTCTAGACATTCTTTTCTATCAATAAGGAACCTGGTTAACTGACTCTTTGGGAGAGTAACAATTAATGCTTTGCTGTCAAACAAGGGAATACTTCTGTGGTCAGCTTCTCGGGATAAGGTGATTTGGACTGGCTTTATTAATGCATGGCAACATCACAGTAATTTTACATTATTGTTGAGAGCTGCTGGAAGCCAATAGGAAGGATGGTATCTGGAAACACAATAAAAGGTAAGAAAAAAAATGTGAAGGATAAGTCTCACTTGAGGGAGATCGCATTTGTATCTGGTTTTATGGGGCTGTGAAATTATACTCTTTACTGAATATCATTTTGATTGTTACTACACTGACTATTGCGGTTATCACAAAACTTTATTTTAATGCTTTATAGAAACTGGCACTGAACTTTCCAAAGTTTTAAGTGCATTTTTGTTCTAGGCTATAAAAATGCCTCTCATAAAAACAGAACAAGAAGGGCCAGAAGAAAGGAAACAAATGAGGCTTTAGTAATGCTAAAAGTGCTTGGTATTAGAAAACTTGGATTTCAGGAAGCAGCTCCTGCAATGAACAGATTGTCTCATTTAAAGAACAGCAGATGTGTCCTGGAGAACTTCTCAAACTGTTATGATTTTGCCAATTTCTTACTATTATTTTCGTTGTCTTTCCTTATCTTTTTTTCAGACTTCTTTGCATAAGAGCAAAGCGTATTGTTTAGGTTTCAGTTAAGTTTTTATTTCCCTCAAGCAGCAGTATTACTTTTAGTAACAGTAATTGTGCCCTCTAGCAGAGCATTAGGCCACCTGATAGCAGCAAGATTGATAAGAAAAATATTGCAACTCAGGTTATAAGCAACCTGTGATGAGTTACAGCTGGTTTTGTAACCTCAGGATCCCATTGGTCAGTCTTGCTTGCAGCAGTGGTCAGTTAAGCTGCCAGTAAAAACCCCCACTATCTCCTTCTGTTAAGTGCAGTGAGATTAAGGTGAAAAATCAATTTCTTCTGTCTGAATTAGATCCTCTATATGTGTGGATGTCATGAACTGCTGGGTTAAAATGCATTTTGGAAGAGAGAAAAGACTGGGCTTTTCTGAATAAATCAGAAAATAAGTTTCCATAAATAAAAATATAATTTTCTTCTAGGTGCCTGGGTTTTATTCTGACTTCCAGAGAAAGAAATGAACAGAAAGGAGACACAATTTTAAACTACCTCTGAGTTATGGAGAAGGGGTGGATGTCACTGTGGTGGGGTAGTGCCTGGAAGGAGTTTCATATGCCTCCTGTCCAAGGCCTGGATTCAATGCTCCTTGGTGTCCACAGCTTCTAGTGAATTCTGCAAGCTTGAATCACGTTTTCTTTGAACAGGCTGTGGCTACACCTGAGTGTGGCTTGACAGCAGTGAGCCTCCTTGCAGCCCTGCTTGTGCTGCCTTGGTGTTGTGCTTGTGTTGGCAGGCACTGAACAAGCCGGGTGCCTCTGGAGGAAGCTTGCTGCAGGCTGGGACAGTCCCTGTGGGCACCAGTTGGCATGGTGGGTCTCAGGGGATCCTGGAGCCTGAACAGGAATCGTGGCAGGAGAGGTTTATCATGCAGCTCCACTCCTGAAGGCAGACATGGCCTTGGGGCACTGCAAGGTGGCCCCAGGTGAAGCTACTGGGCTGTGGGCAGTGATCCTGCCAGATGTCTGGGCCTGGAGGTGCCCTGGTGCTCCCTGGCTGTCCCACTTTTTGCTGGGAGAGTGAAGGCAGTCTGCAGTACTGTGGCCCTGGGGAGCTAGCAGGCTCCTTGCTGCCATGGCAGCACTCCAGAATGAGGAGGTTTCAGTGGTGTCTGAAGATTGGTGGTTGATAGGTGGTCCTTGTTGATGTCAGCCTCCTTCACCAATTTGGTGAAGAAATATACCTGGTAAATAATGTACTGCTTACTCTCCTTGTTTGCATGCTTCCTTTTCAGTGTCCAGGCATTTATGCCTTTTTTATTTTTTGATTGGTTCCATTTCTTTGTACCTCTTTGTTGCCTGGTATTAAAGTATTTATTCCTGTTCTTTCTTTAAGTTCTTATCTCCTCCTAAGAAAGCACCAGGGCTCTCCTTTTTGTCCTTCTCTCTTTTAAAAACTTGTTAAAAATTTTGTGAAGTTCACTGGCATGAGACATTTTCTTACAAACCTCAAACCTTTCTGCACAGGGAATCCATGCATCTCCTTTTCTGTGCCTGCCCCTCAGGAGTTAAGTGGTCCAGAGAACTAAATCTCTTTTGATGTGCGCTCGTTGTCAGCTCTTATTTGGTGCACAGTTTATTCAGAGGAGTTTAGATGGGAAAAGCCAGTGAACAAACGGTGTTTGAAGGAAAAGTTGGATTAATACAAAAGGGAATGTTTGCCAAAAGTTGCCCTTGAGGCGATGGTGGGTTTACCATTGTGTGCACTGTGATTTCTCTGTGCTGACTGTGTTCATGATAGCATGCAGACAGCTGGGGAGAGGCACTTAGCAGCACAAAGTAGCTGTGGAAGTGATAAGCAGTGATTCATACTGGACACTGGCAAATGGCCTCCACTAAGATGTGGCAAAGTGTTTCCATGATGCTAGCTGTGGGCAAGCCTAGTAGTCAGTAGCCAGTATCTATAAAAAGAAAAGAAAGAAAAGCATTTATGCTATTTCACTCCTGTAATATCCTGTGACTACCTCTGTCCCAGGGCATGTATTCATTCATACACACCAGTGCAGCTGGTGGCAATTTCAACATCTTCATGTTCACTCTGTTTTGGAGAACTCTCTGGCAGTGTTGGGAGATTCTGGCTCATGTCACTCTTCATCTGTTAAAATTTGTAACTGGATGTTTTGGTTCTTTTTCAAGGAAGTACCACAGCATGATGTGCAAGGATTATTTTGAGAGTGGATTGTCTTCACTACCAGTTAGTGATGCTGCTCTACTCCTGTAAATGTTTGTTGCTAATATGATAGCAGCAGCAGCAGAGATGGCGATACTTAGATGGGTGTGGGACAGTCAGAGATGATAGACTGCTGCTAGAACTTTGTTTTGAAAATGGTGCCTTGAGGGCTAGCAATTCACTTCCAAACCTGGGTGTTTTGTGTAAGCTGCTTCAAAGAAGAAAATTTTAGTTTAATAACCTTTTTTTGCTTTCAGCATTTTCTTTTGTTCAGTATGTTTGAGAAATCAATCCCTTGAAAAGCTGCAGTCCTCAGCAAAGTATACGTATTGGATAAACCTCCGGAAAGTGTTCTCACAGAATTTAACTCTCTCCATCTTGAGAGTGGAAGGACCTGCAAAGGATGGGGGTGCATGTTTGCCAAATTCTTTCTGAGATGGTTTTGACTCCATTGTCCTGTGTTTCTGGATTTATTTCAGTGTGGATGTAGAGTACAGAGTTCAGTGTGGATGTAGGGATGTGTAAGGCAGAATTTTCTCTCTGACCTCCAGGCAGTAAGCTTTCTTACCACTTTTTATTAGGTATTAAACTTTCTATCATTTAAATGTTTCTCGAAATTGTTATTTCACCATTAATCCATTCTCTAACATAAACTGGATCTAAATCCTGAAACTCTTACACCATGGTATAATGTACTTCCAAATGTGGCAAAGACAAAACCCCTGTGAATGCAAACAGGTTATTTGGACCTAAATTTATACCTTAATATAACATTAGGAGGATCCTAAACAGCAGATATTATGATCTAGAGAAAGCAAAAATCAAATAATCAGAGAATGATGTGGGAAGCGAGCTTAAAGGTCACCAAGTTCCAGCCCTCTAGCCATGGGCAAGGACATCTTACACTAGACCAGGTTGCTCGGAGCCATATCCATTCTGGCCTTGAACTCTTCCAGGGATGGGATATTTACAGTCCTAATCATATAAAAAGAAAAAGTGTATAGTCTAAAAAACTATGTAGTTTTCCTACGGACACCAAATATTGTCTAACTACCCATCCCTTAAAAATAAATGGATATCCATGTTCACATATTGGCTCTAAAAATAGAGCTGCTTTTAGATTTTTTTCTTTTTTGAAAGATCTGTGTGGATAGTTAAAAGAGGTTTTTTGCTTTCATCAGTGTTGTGTTTTACTTTGATATAGTTTAACTGTCACTTTCTTCCTTTCCTATAAATATGGATGTTTACATGAATATATGTTTCACCCACTTTCAAGCAGCATTTTCACATTCTTAATGATAACAAGATGGGAAGCTGTGATGTGTGTTCTTCTAAAGGCACAAAGAGTTTATAATGAGTCACTATTATAATTTGTGTGTGTGTCTTTGATGCTATTGTAGCTTTCCAGGCAGATGTCCCACCCGCTGTGTGTTCCTAGTTTCAGTCTAATGAACTTCTAAAGTTACTGGACACTCAACAGTAGCTCTGGCATCCCACAATGTATTAGCAATAAGTTTTCTTCAAGATGAGGAAGCTTTTTTAAGTACAGCACACAATCAGTAGCCCACAGTGGAAGAAACAAATCAGAAAATCACTGTTCCATAAGCGCGCAATTGAAAGAGCTGCATAAGTAAAATGACAGACTATCCATTCCATTTTGGAAAGCATGAATAGGTTTTTTGATCTAGCTTAATTTCCTTCAAGCTCTTCAGCTGTGGCTAAACCATTTAAAATAAAAATAGATGTGTTATGAAACACCGTGCTCATCGCTGTTTATTGTTTTGAAAAAGCATGGGTCTTCCTGTACCTCTTTGCTAATGTCAAAAAATGAGTGGAATCCTCATCCCGATTTCAGCACTGCAGAAGTGGGCTGATTCCCCTGGCTGCAGTGACTTTGCTTCACATTTATGGCAAAAATGGAAGGAAACATCTGTACCAGTGGTTTTTAACAGCTTGCAAATAACAGAGTGTGACACATCACTGAGCTTTAGATTTTTAAATTGTTTGCTGTAACTTAAATAAGCCTCCAGCAGATAAAATGTTAATTGAAAAGATGGATTTTACTGACCAACATCATGCATTGCTATTGTCAAATGAGCCCCCCAGGCGTCCTATACCCTTTGTATTGACTGCGAGCGATTTCACCTTTGAGCAGAATGCATCCTTGAATGATTGTATGCACTTTAGCTAAACCCACCAAATCTTAGACAACTTGCCCATTTCAAGAGATTTTAGAACAACCAAAAATCCCAACCCACAACAACCTGCCAGCTCCCAGTTCTTTGGAAGAGCACCTTCAGACCAAGAATACACTCACATCCCTGTGAGATGAGTTGAGGAAGTTTTGGACCAAAGGCAATGCTTCAGTGCTGGATATTGTCTGCCTCAACTCTTGGTGGGCACTATCTTGCCGTATGTACAGCCACACTCACTTCAGGAAGCCTGCTTATGGAGCACTGCCCCAGTCAGCTCCATTGCCATGGCAAGAATCTCACCTTTTATTAGATAAATGACAAGCTCCTTGGGGAATATGCTAATCAGTGCTGGGCAGAGTGAAGAGCTGGAGGAGATTATAATTATGAACAGAAAAATACAGTCTCCCCTCTTCCAGTTCTTTTTTTCTTACACTATTATCCTTTGTGGCAATCAAAAGGATGGATGTGATTGTGAGTCAGCATCCTTTCAAAAACCTTAATGAGTTTTCAGATTACTTACTCCCTTTTTTTCTGTACTTCTAACCATTTTGCAGTATAACATGTACAGAGCAGAAGAGGTCATTATAAGTCTCTCTTACAGTACACCTGTATTTTCAGCTAATGCCTTTTTTTTTTTGCTGTGTTTTTTGAGGTGCATGGTCATAGATAGCTATAAGAAGTATTTTTGAACACTCATTTTCTAAAGAGCTGATGAAGTAGCCAGGCTGTTACTGAATGTTTTTGGAAGCTGTTTTGTCTTTACAACGGTGCTTGGGGAATTACAACATGTCATTTGTTAACTACTGTTGGTTTGCTGGTTTATCTGTACGATAGAGCAAAAAGATATTATGTTACCCCCATGTGACCAGTCAAAGCCAAGGAAGAATGTATGATCAGCATCAAAATATTTTGCTAACAAGTAGCCTAATAGTCACACATAGCCCAAGAACAGACACAACAAATAAATAGGTTATGAGAGCTGAAGAAGGCAAATGGAAAAAAACCAAAGTATTACCTGTCTCAGAGTGCTGATTTATTTGGGACAATAATTTTGCCAGTCCTAGCTTAGGTGGCAGTCGCTAGAATAAACACTTAATTTGTAAGCAGGATTGTGTTTTAAATAAAAATGAAGAATTTTTTGGAGGCTTGGATACATATGTATTTATTTTTCATGCCAGTGTGCTAGATGAAAGGTTAGTGGCACATTTGTTAATGCTGAAAGAAAATAAAAATGACAACTAAATAAACATTTGCAAAACTCACAGCAGGAATACACATCGTTCAGCTACAGAGAGGTCAATATTGTTGAGGTAATAGTTGTTTCTGCCTGTACTGACATATTTTGGATCCAAATTTGGTCCTGATCCATTGTATCCATACTCACGTAATAGCATGAAGCTGTGGCCTGAACTGATGTCTCTTATTGTCAGTGGAAAGAATTCCAGGGAAGAGCCAGAAGGTTTTATATCAACCTTTTACTTTTCAGAGTTCACTTCAGTGGCACCACTTAGCAGAACAAGCTCTCAATTCATGTCTGCAAGTACCCAAGACTAAATCGGTCTGTTCTCTTTGTTTCAGCAGACACAGAGCCCGAACAGGACTTCCCACCAAGTCAGACTTTGAAGTCTCAGCTGTTTGAGCATCCAGTTTTCAAGTGAGTAATTCCTTTTGATCTTTTTCATCCAAAGGTCAGCTGTAAAGTTGCTCAAAGTGCAGTCAGTACTTTCATAGCATTATGAATGCTGGAGATACTACATAGACGCCTGTGGAATTCCTGTAGGGGTTTTGTTGTATGTGTCTTTATGGTTCATCTGCCCACAGTCCCAAGGATTTCACTGTGGATGCAACTTTTGTGCAATGTCCTAACGAAATTGTCCGGGATGGAAAAATAGCCAACTTCTTTTGAAATTAATTTTTACTACTTAAATGCTGACAGTACTAATGTCAAGTTACAGCATCACTTACTAGCCATGCCTGAATAGTATCCATCACATTCAAATAGTAATGTGTTTTGTCCTCCTCTCCTCAATGAAGCTTGACAATTCCTGTGAATTGGTATAATAATATTTTTATTCTATCATTAATATTTGATAGTATAAGTGAGAAATAACCAGTTTATGGACTGTCCATTATTTCTCCAGAGCTTATACTGGAGTCTTTAAATTGTTCACCTGAGACAGAAGAGTTTGTGCTCTCAGACTGACCATGCTAAATAGATGAAGATCGTTATTGAACGCATTTGGTTTGTCCTTCTTCTAGGATGAATGAAGCGCAAAAACTTAACTGGTCTTGTAAACAGAAATCCCTCAGGATGAATAATCAGACCTCAGGTGTTCATGCTTCCTTTTGTTGCCTAGGTCAACCTAGCAATGTCATATTATTTGCTTCACATCTAAAATGTATCATTCAAAATAGATTTTTTTTTTATTGAAGAGTAGCAGTGTCTTTAGTAAACTTGCAAGACATCTTGCCACTCTGTCTTCTACTTCGGGATTTTTTTTTATTGTAGATGGTTTTTGTTTTATTCCAGAAACTTTCAAAGAGTGAAAACAGGACTGTAACTAGCTTCTCTAAACAATTCTAACACTGAATTAGAATGAGTCCTACTCTCTGTGCTAAATTTTAAACCAATACATGTATAATGTGACTATCCACAACAGATATGATTCTGTATGTATATCGATAATATGCCTTACTGTTCTGTGGTATTAATCAATAGGAGAAAGAAACTGGAGGTGTTTTGTAAATATTTGAAAGTTGCACAGAAAAAAATACTAAAGGGCTGAACTGTGGATTAGGTCTTTGAGTTCACTAACTCTGAACCAGCTTACTTACCTGCAAGTATATTTGGGGGAACAAAACTTTTCCGTTTCTTAACTTCCTCTTTTCCACAGAGATCACAAATCAGGTCTTAATTCTTCTAGTCCTCATGAGTTAAGTATAATTTTTTTATTCTGCTTGCAGTGTTGCTTTGTGTGTTCACGTAAATGCAAGACAGTTTTTTGTCTGTGGTATGGACGTGCTCTTACCGGGATCTATCTGCCTGACCCAGGACACTGAGGTGCTCTCTCACTTGGCAGAACTTTTGCCACTGCTATGATCATGTCAGGAACAGATATTTTTCTATTTTTGTACTTCAAGTTTATTTGCTTTGGGTTTAGAAAAAGAAAACAGTAATGATTGTTTATACAGGTTAAAATAGAAAGGACTTAGGTAAGTATGGAAAAAAACCCTTTCTAAACAGAAAATATACATCCTCATATTGATTGTTTCGAGGTATATTACAGAAAGGATGGCTCTGGAATTTCCCCAAAGATTGTATAAATGAACAAAAAGACCTAAAGAACTAAACTCCCAGCAGAAATCAGTAAAACATATTATTCTGAGATAGATTGTTTTTCCAGCTTTTGAAAAAATTCTGCACATATATAAGTACACAAGTTTTATAAAATTTCAGCATCCTTTCAATTTGACTTAGGGTCAAAATAAATACTGAACAGAATGCTTCCTGTGAATTGCTCTATGGCCTTTGATCAGCTGGGTTATATTCATTTCCTCATAACTCAAGCAGTATTTTACAGTAAAACATGCCAGGGGCTTGTATAAGTGGGGAAGATTTTACTTTTCCAAAGGAGATGATACTGATAGTACTCTTTCTAGCCTTTCCCCTCATATCTGCTCAGAGGTAAACAGTGCAGGCTCCAAGATGCCCAAAGGGCATCAGTGTCCTGCTGGACCACATGTTTTGATAAGTAATCACAGTACTGTTTGCACTTCAATTAGGTTAACAGCTGAACTTGCAAATCAAGTCTCTGGAAGGAATTTTTTTGATAACTAACTAATTGGCAGTTGTCAGAAGTAAATTGCTTGATATTGGTCAATGGTAAACTGTGATCATGTTAATTTAATTGTAGTTCTGCCAATGATATGATTAACACTGCTATCAAAGCAGTAAATCAGTTCACTGGAAAAAAAAGCAGCACTATGATATTAAGTTCCCAGTTGCCATGACACAGAATGTGATTCTGAATAATAATAATAATAATAATGTTGGCTCTGCTCACTGTGAGCAAAATCCATTGTTTGCAATGGAAATAGGGGTAACAGGATGCAGTGATGTTCTGCATTATTACAAATAATGCAAGCAAATTGCCCCAGAAAGACTTCTGTCACTCTAAGAAAGCAATTTATCTTCCTAGCAGTCTGGGAAATGATGTGACCAGGAGCTGTGTTTTGAGATTCATTATGATTGACAGAAATACTGTTGTGGACATTGCCTGGAAATGGCAGGGCTTTGCTGCATAACACACAGAGAAGCAGATCACAGAATGGCTAAGGTTGGAAGGGACTTCTGGAGGTCATGTAGTCCAAGCTTCCTGCTCAAGTAGGGTTCCCTAGACTGCATTACTCAGGGTCACCAGGTCAGGACTCAGAAAAGTGATCCCTTATTACCCCTTTTCTGTATTTATATTTTCTCTTCTCATTTTTGGGAGTCATTTACAGGGGCTAATGAAATGGACTCTGTCCCACATGTGCCACCTTTTCTTTAGAGGTCCTCCTCAGGCATAAAGTGTCTCTCTTCTTTCCTCTTATCCCCAGCACATGCTAATGCCTTCCTCCATTTATCAAAAGCATGTCTGGCCATCTATTCTATGGCCATCTATTCCATGTCTGGCCACAGTTCTATTCCCACTCTTCTATTCCCACAGTTCTATTCTATCAAAAGCATGTCTGGCCATCTATTCCATGTCTGGCCACAGTTCTATTCCCACTCAACCAGAACAAAACCAAACCAGTGATCTCAAAGGCCTAGGGGCCTTTGAGATCACTGGTTTGGTTTTGTTCTGGTTGAGTGGGAATAGAACTGTGTGCTTTCACATCTCCAGCAGTTTTGCTGAGCATTTATCAAGCAGGGTTACCTAGGAATTACCTTGAATGAGTCTCTGGCACCTCCTGGATTCATTGTATGCTGCTGCAGCAGCAAAAAGCTGCCATGGAGATTGGCTAAGCAGGTAACTTATAACTTTTTCCCTTATTGGGGTATACTCCAGTGAGTTTTAGGTGTCCAGAAGAGTTGGAAAGTTAAGGGTTTTTACTTATTGTAGCTGATACAATTTTGAACAGCCCACAAATATGTAGGCAGTTCTTTAAGACTTGTTGAGTACTTAAGTTACCTCTAAAGGTCAGGAGTCTGCTGAAGTTGCTTTCTAGAACCTCTTTGCTTGCCATTTTTTTCCTTCCTATTTTTCTTCTCCCCTTCTTACCTGAGCTGTGCTGTTCTTTATGTCCAAAGATGGAAGTTTGAGAGGAAGATTCTAGAGTGGTATGGAAGACCATAAAGTGTTGAACATAGAGTCATCTAGTGGCAGGTACTTCTAAAAGTCAGTTTCAGAGCTGGCTACTCTAAGGGGCCGGTCTCTGCAAACCTGTTTGAAGCAGGTTTCTAATAACTCTGGGTGGAAAATATTAGAAGATATTCCTGATTTTCTTCTAATTTCTAAATGCTCTCAAAGGATGTAAGATTTATAGCTGCAACTTTTATTTCAGCTTTATTTCATAAGGAACTTTTGTGAAGAAAAGCTAGCACTTTACAAACTAGGAAAGGCTTTTCTTTCTTCTGCTTTTCTTCCTTTTCTTGGTGGTGGTCTTTTTTTTTTTTTTTTGACTGATTGAAACAGTTAACCTGATTTAGTATGGCAATGAATGAAAAATATTCATGCAAAAATCTCATAGTTGAAATTTAAATGTACAAAATGTAAGAGATATAATGTTCTCCATTATTCAATGACTTGAATTGATTTGCAGAAGTGATTGAAGAAGATTTGTACCCTTATAAATTGAAAAGGTAGTAATTCCTATTTGAAATACTAAATGGAAGTCTGAGCAGATACAGATGATTTGAATGGAAACTGACTTTGGGAAACGTTATCATCTAGCTAAAACAGTAACACATAGAAACTGGAATTCCATTGCTAAGAGTCCTGATTATGAAGAATAAGGTCATACAAATGTGTTAGAGTAGAATGGAAGTGTATTTTTATTGGTATGGGTTCTTATCAACTGCGTTTTATTCCAACATAAGGCTCAGAAGAATTTGAACATTTATGTTTCCTGTAAGAGAAAATTAGAGAAACTGTATTTCTTAGTAAGAAGCATTCTTTTTGATATCTTTCCTAAATAAATTCTTAATTCACACAAAAGAAATAAAAAGCAAGCTGTTTTTTAGTGTTTTGACACAAATGGTAACACTTAAGAACATTTTTAGTCAAGAGTAAGGTGGAGATAAATCAGCACAGATTTTGCATGTAGTAGCTTTATAATTGCGAGCAGCAAGATGTAAATAACCAGATTTCTCTTCTCTGGAAAGATTTTTACATCAACTGACTTTCACATTCCCTTTATCTCACTCCATTCCAAACAATTAGGTGTTAACTTAGGTTCTCTTTAGATTGTCTCTCAAATGCCTGCTGTGCACTTGTACAGAGCACAATGTTTTCCATGGTTGTCTGTTGCCATGCTTTTTTATGTGTCTCTCTGTCTATAAGCTGGTAAATTTCTATGGGAATTTCTACCAGTAGGAAATTTCCAATCTCACGTGTTTTGCAGTTAACAATTTAGCATGAGGGCTCATAATTATTTTATTGCCTCTTGTTAAGGTAAATGCAGCTATTGCTTTGTCCCAGTTGATAAATTTGAGTCTATGAAGGTCACCAATAATAAATGTCAAAACATTCTGTGTTTTAGCTTTTGGTGGCTTTTGCTTAGCTCTTGTGCTAAGTAAAAGATTAAGATATTTGAGCTGTTCATTACTTTTCATGCCTTCTTCCTTTACTCTGTTTTCTAGTCTTTTCTTGCAAAATAAATTTTCTTGCAAATAAATTTTTTCTTCATATTTCTAAAAATCAGACAATCCCCTTCTTTTTCATGTTTTTGTTTCTGCTGTGTACTTTTGAAGCTGAATGTTAAGGGAGAAGCAGCAGTTCCAGAGTAGGGTGCCCAGACAATAGGATTTATTAGAACTGAAGGTAATAGAGAAAGTCAATCTGAATGTGCATGCAGCACACATGATACCAATTCACAAAAGCAATAAAATGGAAATTAATATCTCCAAAATTCCTAATCTCTATCTCCCTAATCATGTGCTTCACCATTCCCACCAGGCTAGGCTACTGCAGCCTAGAAACCACATGTTGCACTTTGGACTCTGAATTTCACATTGTGGGAATAGAAGCTTGAAATATTCAGGGAAAGCTAAAACATTACCTATGCTTGAGAAAATGTTTGCAAGGGCTGCAAAAGCATAAAGCATATTCTAATGTGTAATAGGAAGTGGTTGGAAATATTTTTGGGCTGATCTTAAGTTTTCACAGCTTGTAATTATTACATAAATATTGCTCTGAATATAACAATTCAGACAGCTGCAAAACGTTGAGCACTTCAAGTGATAAGGTAGTAACACTCCTTCCAGGAGGAGGGTAGGTTCCAGGCAACAGAGGTTGGATTGCTGTCAAAGGAAAAGAGACAAGAACTTGTTCAGTCTTTGGCCTGACATCTCTATTGATGATCTACTTCTTGGTCTGTCTATTCTATATCGGCGATGTGAATTTACTGCTCGTGATACTGTAAATTACAAATCTCCTTTTATAATTTTAAACTCTCTTCTGATATTCAACAGCAAAAGGGCCACTGACTAGGAAGCTTTTCTTACATTAGCTCCTATTTCATGACAACCAGCTCATAACAAAAGAAAAAGGGTCAATCTCCATTATTGCAAAAAATATAGAGCAATATCAGATTGCCACAACATTGTTTGGTTTGGTTTTCTTTTTTTTTCCACTGAAGCTTAGAATTATTCTAGATTAACTATTTATAACAACAATAGTTAAAAAATTCTGTTCTCTTTTTTAAAAAAAGTCAATAACTATTGCCAATATCTAGATAGAATGTTGGACATTTATAACCTCTATTCTGTGCATTCAATTCTCAAACATAGTATTTGCATTGAGATTTTTGTCCAAGTAAACATGCATACATCAGGAAAAGACATAGTTAAGTGTTGTATACAACAGCTTTAGAACATTTTTCCATAAAGATACTTTCTTTTGTAGGCACTTCATCAGATTTTCTTTTGGTCTTTTTAGTGGAGACTGAGTCTGATTTCATTCAAAGCAACAAAAACACATCTAAGAATGTTGGGAGGTAAGTCTGAAATAAAATCCATGTTGTTGTCATGACAACTACAATGCTAAAAAGGATGCAGAGAATGATTATTAAGATGTTGCATCAAGTTGTTATGGCAACTATATAGTAATAGGAAAAAGGTGAGTCTTCAGAATAATATTGCGTGAAAAGTTTTCCCTTTATCAAGACATGTCATTGTAAAAATATCATAATGAGGAAAAAAGAGGAGTGGAGAACCTGGTACAAAAGGAGGTCAGGATTCTGCCATCAGCCTTGGTGTATTTACCTTAAGTACGATAATGTTCCATGGAGAGTGTCTCTGCTTGGTTTCTGTCACAGGTAGATCAGAACACAGAAGACACTAAAATACATCCCAGTGCTCTTTCCCAACAATGTGGCCACACAGTTCAAGGCCACATTTCACAAAATGATAAGCCTTCATGGCCCTCATTTACCCCCAGTGGAGTACAGGAAGCCTCAGTGGCATAGAAGAATGGACTGAAACCCTAACACAATAATAGGATAGGGAAAAAAGGTTAATGCTGAAAAGCAGTATTAAGAGGTTTCAGTTTTGTGAAAGAGCTTATTTTTCAGTACACTGGATGATTTCCTTGTTTGTTTAGCTTAGGACTTAGTAATAAATGAATATTTCATAATAGAAATTATTGAATGAATTGTATAAACCTATTTTTGAAGCAAGGAAATCTCTTAAGGAGCAACTGCAGTGGAAATGAGTATCTGGGCTCTGTGCCACCACTTGTGGTATAAACAGCACTAAAGGCTGCCTTGCCTGGTGCAAAAGAAAGGGGGAATCCTGCTCAGGGAAACCTAAATATCCCTGTGCTGTTTTCCCTTGTGTGTGGTGCCCAGCTGGCTCCATCCTGAAAGTCACTGTGGTTTGTTCCTGGTTATAAATCCTCTTCTGGGGAACTACTGCAGGGAGAGAGCAGCTTTTTCTTCCTGCAGTGCTCTCTTCCTGCAGACAGCTGAGTGCAGGAAAGTGGAATGAGCAGGGAGAAGAGTGAAAGCCATGGTCAGAGAGACACACAAAGCTCATTCACTCTCTTGTGTAAGAGTTGGCTGCTTTCTTGGCCCCTTGGGTTCTCCTGCAGCAGGACATGAGGCAAGGCTGCTCAGTATTTTTATCCAAACCGTTTCTCTCCATGAACAAGTGTTTTTCCAGTTAAATAATTTTTTTTCTATATTGTTTTGCATGAAAAGTCATTGCTGTGTTTGGAGACACCCTTTTAAATACACATATATATTTTTAAAGCAACACAAGGTGGAAATATTGCAACACTGAAGAATATCCACATGGATGTTGTGGTTCAGTGTCTTCGGACACCTGAAGTTTACTTGTCTGGCTTCATCTTTAAGGGCTGAGCTCCCATCTGGACTTGTAAATAGTTTCAACTACAGTTCTCTTCTATAACATGGATCCTCTTGCTAGCAGTTTAAATGATGCAATCCATCCAGAGATAAAGGAGAATTTGAGCTTGAGGGACTACAAAAACTATGAGTAGTGTAAGATACTAGATTTCGAATCCGAGTAATTTTTCAGAGTTATTACTAAAAGTAAGAAACTTGTGGGAGATGGAGAATATGTTTGGAAGCCTGAACATAGGCCTGTGCAGAACTGGGGTACATTGTGATTTTGCAGATTTGAAAACAGTTGCATATTTGGATTGAAAACACATGCAAACCATAGCTTGAGGTCAGATTTTAGCTGCTGCTCCTTGGAACTGTGATGGCAGACAGGCTAGCTGTGAAGATTTCTGCCTTGAAAACCTTTATTTTGGAATTCAGAGAACAATGTTTCTTTTAGTAGAAATATAACTGCAGGCATATGTTTCTTAATCTTCATGGTATTTTCTACTATGTTTGTAGCAGAGGTATGGAATGAGTTGGCTGTACTGATATGGCTGGCAAAAAAGGTTCTGGAAAAAGTTGGCCTCCAACCCAGAGGCTGGAAGTGGGATGGTGGCAGTGAGGAACCATTTGAAGTAGGACAGAGGAAAGAAGCTTGTGTGTAAATAAACCACAGCTTTTTTTTCTCTCACATTGGGACTATAAATCCAAGCCAGCAGAACTCTTCCAAGCATAATTTTGTTCAAGAGCCCTGAACTCCTTTGCCCAGCTTCAGCAGCCTTGGATTTTTTTTGTTGCTACAAGTTCTTGTTGTATCTCACAGGACTAAATTAAATGCCTTTGCTAGCCTAGAGAAAATTAATTTGAATCATTTCCCTGCCTCTAATAGTTTATGCCACTGTCCTACTGGCATAAACAGAAGTCCTGAAAGCATGAAGAGATGTCTCAGCCACCTGTGCACAGCAGGCCCTTTTCCCACATGGCTAGTAATAGCTAATGAAAATAATGGGGGTTCAACACTAATCAAATTAAGATATTTCCCTGAGGGAAGCACCAATTATATACTTCTGTGTAGTATCTATAGCTTGGCTAATTCTCTAGGCTCAACTTAAACTGAGCAACAAAATTTGCCAGTTACTGCTATTCTTCATGGATAAAGCCAGGTGGTAAGGACTGCGTGCAACACCACTTGCTCTGAATGTGTGTCATCAGTTGGTGGTGTTATTTCACTGTGCTGCCTGCTTTCAGGGGGATGTAGGGACTACTGGCATCCTACTGGTTTCCAGGGCAGTTCTGATGTGCAAATATGGGTGTAGAGTGCCTTGAAGAATTAGCAAAGATAACATCTGTTTAAATAAATGTGGAAAAGGAAGATGTAGGGAAAGATTATGAGAAGAAGAAAGAATAATACACTTTAGAAGAGGCTAAACAGAAATTGGTGTCTAATTACTGGACTCTTTTACTAAGTGGTTGGACAAAGCTGCCAACAAGACATCTGATTAAGAAAAAGCATCCAGATTTTATTCTGAATATTTTCACACTCTTTTCTCTGACTGCAAAGAGAGTCTGGAGGCGTGCTGTGCTCAGGCCACCTGTTACCTTTGGTCTTCTCTGCCCTTGGCAAAGTATGATCTGTTTAAACTTTCATTAGTTGTGCCTCCTTCCTTAGTGCCTGTTCTTGTGCAAGGCTCTTTACTGTGGTGAGTGGAGTGTGTAAAGCTTCTGCTGTTGTGTGACTGCAGCAAGAGTTTTCTCCAAGAATGTCCAGCTTGGCTCTTCTGGAACACTTTGCATAATGCCTATCTTCTGACCAGAATGCACTTGAGAAGTGTGACTAGGTGTTTAATATCTTCCTAATTTTAAATATTTCAGTCCTGTGGGAACAGACTTGGTGCATTTCCTGGCTTTGATAAAAACCATACAGCCAACGCCATACTCTTGATAAGCTGCTAGCTGTTAACCACTGCTTCTCTACTCTGGAGAGATCCTGCTTTGTCATTCTTGGAAAGAAACAACAAATAGATTTTTGGAATATTAAAATTTCAAGACATTCTAGTACAAAATATGCACAATTTTCTTATCTTTTTCAATAAAGGGGAGTCTATTGAATATGTCCAGTCTAAGGAAAAGGCACAAGGATGTGGTGAGGAAGATGCTGAATCTGAGAGAGGCAGCTCAAGCACTTCCTCCCACAATGAGTGTGGCTTCATCATTGCTCTTAACTACTGCAGCCAGATGATCATATCATGGTCTCTACAAGTACCTGAGACAGTGGATGTATAGAAAAATGAAAGGGAAAAGAGAAATTATTTTTGTGTTTTGGTGATTTGAAAGGTTTCTCTATGTTTTTATTCTGATGCAGAAAGGTGCAGCTGGTGAAGTGTTCACTGAAGGACAGCAGAAAAATAAGCACTGTAGGATTCTGAGGGATGTTGAAAAATTTTGGTGCAGTGATTTGCAAAATAGATGGGACACTGGAAATAAATTTTTGATCTATCTGGAATTCTGAAATCTCTATGCTATGGTAATATAGTTTGTTCATAGTCTTATAAAAAAGACCGTTTCAAGTATGTGGATTTATCGTGAGTCATCTAGACACATGAATCAAGGGACAGCAATGGGGAAGTGTCAGCTGTTCTCTTTCTTCTAAATAGCTTTTCAGATTGCTGAAAAGGTGTATGATTGCAGCTGGAAACTTTTCCTTTTGGAATGTTTAATGATACCATTTTTACTTCAACTAGGATTGCAACAATAGTCCTTTAAAAGTGTTTTCCATTTTTCTTGAGTGTTTCTTGCCATATAGGGCTTGATAAATCAGCTAACAATAGGGACAGGGATAAGGTTCTTTTGGGGTCATATTTTTCGTTCATTTGGAAATGTCTGTATTCCCTGTAGAGTGGTCCCATTGTATTTTTTCTGAAGGCTTTATTTTATCTCTGCTTACTGGAATAATGAGAAAGAAGCCCAACCACAGGGAATAATCAGTGGCAGTAGTTATTAAAATAACCAATAAAGCATATAACAGTGATTATTTTTCTCTGGTTAAAAATGAATCCATTGAATCTTGACCTGTATTTCTATAAGGACCAGCTAGGTTACAATGCAATTTTCTTCCTGGGTTATTCTGTACCCTGATAAAGGGTCTGGCATTGTAATTTCATTCAAAACAACTGTACTTTTGTGTATTCTGCTATGGCCACCATCCTGCAACTAAGTGGGGCCTGAGGCTAAGCAAAGGAGGAGGGCTTGGCTATGTCTGCAGCACAGCATGGTGACTGCAGAGCAAGCTGGAGAGCTTTGAGCCCTGTCTGACCTGGGGACCAAAAGTAGCCCAGCAGAAACATCCAACAGCTCTTCATGGGATGACTCATGCCCTCTTCTGAAGTTGGGTATCACTTGTAAACTTCCTTTCTGTGATTGCTTTGGCTTTCAAAGCACAGTAAAGAGAGAAAAATGTGATGGCAGTGTTTGATGCCAAATGCAGCAATATTAGGCAACACCCTGGAACAGATCTAAAATGACTCAGGCTTCCAAACAAGATGTGTCATGGTCTGTGCTCTGAAGAGCTAATGGGAGCATAATAATTCACTTTATCTCACACAGTATGAAGTTATCATTGACATTCCAGTTCGTTCCAAATTTCAAAGCTGGGAAACAAGAATAACTCATTATTTAACTGTCAGTATGAATTGTCATCCCATTTGGAGACCTTGTGCTAATTTATTTGTCTCTTAAAAGAACCTTAGGGTAATGGAAGGAAGAGAAATCTTAATTGGCAAACTTCCAGTTTCCAAGAGAAACCAAAATATGAAGCTAGACATAGCTCTCTCTGCCTTCAGCCTGGAAAGCAATGCTAAGTAATAATTAGTGTGTTGCTCTTTCTGTTAAAAAAACCCCACAAACCAACAAACACATCTATTTCAATTTCATGTTAACATTCCTATTTCATAAAATGCCATTAAAAGAGGTGGTTTAAACTGGGATACTAAGAAGTGACAATCATGAATCTTGAAGCAACTCAAAAGTGGCAGGACAATTCATAGAATATCATGCTGTTTAGAATAAAGAGAGAAAGTCCTCTTCCCATTCTGATATTGATCTACTTGGTGTTATTGTACAGTTCATGTATATCTGAGGTTTGAATATCTGATCTGTGCAATGGGCGTGACTCTTTTTCTGTTTTGTAAACTACTGAAAGGCTTGAACTTAATTAAAAAACTGCCTTTGATTTATACTAGAAGAGCAGAAGTCCAGAACTGACCAGTTTCTGGTGAATTATTGCTATGTCCAAACAGGCTTTGCAAGGTCCCAGAGATGTTGCAGTGGACTGTTTTGCAGTCTGGGCTTTCAGGTACCAGCATGTGTAGCAAGTTAAGTTGAACAGCCAGCAGATAGTATAACTTGGAAGCAATTAGCATCTCAATAGCCTTCTTTCATTGCCATAGGTTAAATCTTGAATGTGACCTTGCTATTACAGGGCTTCAAGTACCAAAAATATTGAGGTTCAGAAAAAAAGATAGAGGTGTGTTGAAGAACGGCTGTGCACTTGTATGCATTCACACCCACACCAACTTTATTCTGAGCTGCTGTTAAGGTACTTCTAAGTAATTCCAAATATCAAATGACTGATTTTTTTTTTTAAATGTCAGGACTTGTGAACCTCTCTAGGGCAGCACCTCTGAAAATGCTATTAAGGATAATAGAGGACAAAGATTAGCATAACCAGAAGTTTTATTGCAAATAGTGAAAAAGTTTGACAAGACCAGCTTGGTTACATACAGAGAGACTAAGAAGCATAAGCTGCCATAAGAGAAGATTTGTGCAATTTGTATTGTATAGGTTATTTTTTCATATTTAGCTAACTTAGCAATTGTATCTGTTATATCAAACTGAACAGTTGAATAGATTATAAATGGGCTGATAAAATAGCATTGCATCCCTTTGCAGTATCCCAGTCCTGCTCACACCTACTTTCAAAATACTGTCTCCACAGAGTATTGGCCTTTTGTATTATTAATTTACATATGACCTTTGGCTGCAGTGAAAAGGTTTGCTACTACAGCATCTGGTTTTTGGTAGAGTGACCAGTGAAGAGGAGATTCACAGGGTACTCTTGAGACTACACATACAACTTTAGGGTAGGCTGCTCTTCTCAGGAAGCTTGGTACAGATCCAGGACATGGTTATGGCTTCTGAAAAGGCATAAGAAATTCTGCCTGTAAAGGGAGAATATGAAATAAATCTTTATGGATTCGGTGACTGATCCATGCACAGCAAGGTTTTGCTGTGTGCATGGCATGCTGATTCTTGGAGTCCTTTGAATACAGGTAGTAGATTTCTCTTCTTTTTTTTTATTTTTTGGCTTAGTCAGCCTCAGGACTGCAGTGTTCCTCTGTGCAGAGATACTTGGCTGAAGGTTAGCTGACTAATCCTGAAGTGCTGGACAGGGAATGCCAGCACTGTCCCTATTCTGAAGCCCTGTAGTGCTGTTGTAAGTATGTAACAGACATAAAATAATAACATTAAAATTCTAATAATTCAACATGAAACTTTTGTAAGTGTATGATGAAGTTTCAGGAACAAGACTCTTCTACTGAAGCCCTATATATAAGTATATGGCAACATGAACATGTTCAGGAATGGCATAACTAACTCTAGCAGCAATGTTAGGAGATTGTATTGAAAGCTATCTGTAATATTAAAAAATAATTAATTTTATTTATAATGATTCCTGGATGCAGTAAATTTTTGTTTTGCTGAGGCTCTTTGACAAAGTGGCCTGGAAAGTTCAAGCACCTACCTATGTGGAAACTTCTGTTAAGCAGCTGTTATGCATGCAGTATCTCTTCTGGCTCTTTTCCCTAAAGATATCCCTGATTTGTTCCCAATTTTTGTGGCACTGCTTGACGCTTGGCGCTTTCAGCCATGTTTTAGACTGTTGTGGAGTGTGCATTTATATGAAAAGCTACTGTTTTCTTCTAGCTGGAAAACAGCATGGCTTAAGTACTATTCAATGAAAACTTGGGTTATAAAGGCATTGCTTTGGCCTAGGCAGCTGTGGTTTTTGAATTCAGGACATAGCTGTTCGTGTCTAACTCTGCAGAAGCTTGCTGTATGGACTTCTTGTCTGGCTTGAAGAGCAAAAATGAATGAGGTACATAAAAAATGTCTTAAGCTTCAATCAGACAGTTATCTCCCATACCATCCTTCTTTTTCCACTGCTCAGCTGTAGTTTTATTTTCTAGTTTCCTCCAACATATTGTTTGACATAGTTTTTTTTTCCTTAGAAGCTCAAAAGTGAGGAAGGATTTTTATCTGTGTGTTTAGCTGGTAAGTGGGATATATCTTAAAGGGTCTCAATTACATGAACTTAGAAAATCAAGACCTCCCCTCCCACGCTGTATGTTTCCAGCACATACTCATATGGTTGCAAGCCCCACAGAAACTGGATGAAGGCTTTAGTTGCTTTTTGTAAATATTGAGACACAATGCAGAAAGGCCCTATTTCTGTTGAAGGAAAATCAGCTGAGTTTTTGAGGAAAGAGTGCAGAGTTTCCATGTAGATGCTATCTGCCCGAGTTTAGGGGGGTTGCAGCTGGGGTCTCCCATGAGTTAACATATCCTTTGATTTCTTGATGTGGACACAAAAACTAGCAAGTGAAGATAACCAAGTGGAGGTGGGAATGTAAGTTTTCCCACTTGCCCTGATGAAGATGAGATCTGCTCCTCTGGTCTAGGATGGGAAACTTCCCACAGAGTCAAGTAACATCTCATAAGGTGCTACTGAAGCTGTAGTGAGTCAGATGCAGTAACATCTGCTCACAGGTACAGAAACACTTGGTCTGATATTCCCAAAGCTTTTCTCGAACGAAAGACTTGTATAGTCCTATGCAACCATATGTTTGTTCTGGGAGATTGACAGCAAACAGGGGGTTTTAACCTTTCTGTCGTATTTGCTAGAAAGTCTCTGGAGCATCTAGCTCCAAGAGTCAGCAAAGGAGGACAAAAATGTCTTGGGTGGTCTTAAAGTTCTTGTCTTGTCTATGCTTTCTTATTTTTCCCTTCCCCCTCCTTCCCTCCCCACCCAGTTCTTCATAGACGTTTTTAGCTTTTGTTTGAGAAATGCCACATTGGATATAAATATTTGGCAGAAGGATGGCTTAGTAAACTCTGTGAAGAACATAATCCAGTTTTCAACCTGTCTGTCCACACTAAGCATCTTAAGGCTTTACACATGCAGAGAGTCCTTAGAAAGGTCACCTGGTGTACTGGTGAAATGAAGGCAACCAAGAGAAATTCCTACAGAAGGAACTCCCCTCTATAAAGTTTGCCAATAACAAGGCATTAGAAAAAGTATAAAAAGTGTCCTGATGATTAAAAATATTTTTTTTTTCTCCACAAATATCTCTATATCTTCCATTGTACTGTTCCTTTTTTAACTTATTCTATACTAGTAATCAGGTTCACTTTAGCAGGGATAGCTCTCTATGACTCAATAAAAAACTTTTAAGTGCCTTTCTTTTTTCTTTTATCCTTTGTTCTTGTGATAAACATCACTATGGGAAAATAAACACTGGTCATCTCTGAGCAAATGTCCAGCTGACTGAGAAGAGGTCAGGGTATACATGAAGTGACACATTTCTTAAAATCATTGACCTGTAGTCTGCTTTCATGGATGTTTATTGTTTCTGCACCTAGGAAGACTGGACTCTAGCGCTCCTTTTTCTTCTCCCAACTTGTATTTTATGATCCTAGTGAGGATTCAAAAGCAGGGAAATATATTAAAGTGATATGGAATTGATGAAAATTAGGTTTTTGTTTGTGTGTGCTCATGGATTTGTTAATAAAATGGGAGAGTTCTGATACCAAAGTGTAATAAGGGTAAAATGGGATTAGAACGGACAAAAGTAGAGCTTGATTTTCTCATTTACAAAATATGAGCATTTCATACTGCTGCATTATGCAGGACATAATGTGAAATATAATTAATGTTGAATTACAATAGGAGTACTATAAATGTACAAGGCACACATGGCATCCACCAACACATCAAATAATTTTTTTTTTTTGAGAATAGGTTAGCAATTAGAATGGATGCCAAATGGATTTGTAATGAAGGGGGACATTAAATACAGTCTTACCCTACTTATTGTCACAGCAATTACCTAAACTTGTTCTTATTCTAATGGTGGTGTTTTATAATAAGTGCTAACTCATTGATTTGAATTTTGGCTGAAAAAGCTTTTTTTTGCAAAAGATCAGTGCCTTCATTCTTAACACAATTCAGAACATGACAAACATACATTGTATGAGACTGATGCATGAATATTATTGTTATTTTAAATGTACAGTATTGGTATTTTAAATTGGTATTTTAAACTCAATGTACAGTGAAAAAAAGGCAAAGAACAGAAGAAGGTGTAAGGGTATTGTATTTTATAATTGCAGTCAAGATTTTGGAGTGATTACTCAAAAGTCTTTCTAATGTTAACATTTTTTGGAACTCGGGTAATGGATACTGTAAATCCCAAACCACATAGCACCCACCCCTCGGAAAATTTCAAGGTATTTTTCCTTTCTTTTAAGGAAAAAAAAATGCTTTCAAACTAATTCTGTGAGTATTTTGTATGTCTGTAAAGGCTCCCGTGAGAACAGCCTTTACGCGCTCTTTACACCCTATTATGTAATTTGTATTTGAAGGCTAATGGAAAACTATGAAAGATATCTCAAATTGTAATGGCTCGTTTGTTAAACAAAGTTGGCTGGCAGTATCTTGTGGGAACCAAACAGTTTTGAGAGATGGGAACATTGTTCATAAGCTGTGCCAAAGATATGGTATAGTAGGAGGTAGAAATGATGATTTGAAGTAAGTATCCTAAGAGTTTTGTATTATTGTGAATAATGTGAACACATTGGCAAACTTTGAGTGCTTTTGTGGCCACCTTCCTATTTCAATTTTTATAAACCAGCAAAACTGTCTTTGCCATGTCTAATGTTTATTGGTATTATACAAATGGGGGGGGGTTCCCCCCCAGTTATAAAATAGATTACTTTGTGAGGAACCATACAAGATAAAGAACACCACCAAATGAACAAACTATAATGACTTTACTGTCCAATCTCAATCTAAAGAGACACAAAATATTTCTACTTAGGGAAAGTTTATATGAGAGATGACCTTTGATATTATTGCTATCAAATGAAATGGCAAAGAAAAATATCTGGATTCTATTGCTTCTTTTGTTTCCTTTTCCTATTTTCCAAAATACAGATTTATTTAAATTATTTTTGCAGAACGCTGACCTGTGTCTTTTTCTTATTTTTCTGTCAGGCATCTGGGTTTTTTTAATAGCTTTCTTTATTTTTTTATTCTAATCTTCCCACACATTCCACTCTGTCCTTTGAAAAGCTTAATGGCATTGCACTTTAGTGTTGTTACTTTTACAGAAAACTGTTTATTTCCTCTTGGTGCATTTTCAGCAAAAAAACCCTGTCCTTTTTTTGTTTGACCATGACATTGCTTACTGCGTTTATCAAACAATCTATACTTGGATTTTCTCTTTATTTGAGAATGAAAAGTAAGATCAGTTATTTCAAATAAGTTACCTTTAATTAAGACAATCATCTATATTCACAAACACACGCAACCATTTCTCTGCGTTAATTTTTGTTATGACTATGGAGTCTAATGGTTTGTGAGGAATATTTTCCCAAATGCAGGAGTACATCGGACTGAATTAAGGCTTGCTCTTGTCTGAGTTTCCTTTGGGCTTTTTTATTTTGAACTAGATAAATACAAGCTGTTTCACATATAATTAGATTCATATGAGTAATTTTCTGGTGCTTATATGTTGAGACAGCATCCACAGTTCTTGATTCTATTTTTAAGCACTCTTTTAAACCTTCAAGCTGACCATTATTGACCTTTTTTCAAGCTCTTTTGCTGGAGTGTGGTATTTTTTTTTTTTGCCTAGTTTTTTTTGGCATTGAATATTTAGGACTATTTAACCAACCCACACCATGCACACCTTGTTTGTGTATATGGACATGGTGTCATCCAACCTTTTTAACATAGCAAAATGCATAATAGATCAGTTAGGAGGCTCCTTCACCCAGAAATGTAATTGACCATTGGCTGGCAGCATTGCCCTTTGGATCAGGACAGTCCTCTCTTCCTCTGCAAAAACGACTGGGAAAGCTTGCAAGGTTTAGAGCTGACAATTGCAGGGAGGCTTTGGAAAGCTGTGAAAATTCACATGTGCTGCCAGAAAAGCTGCTCTCCTTCTGTCCCTGTGAGGCCTCTCAGAGGACAGCAGGTCATGGGAATTTCAGTTGCAGTGCTTTGTCATAACTCCTAGCTAAGTAAGCTGTGGAGGCTCTCATGGACAGATTACCAGTTTGAGTTTTGTCCAGTTCAAAGCTATTTTTGTCTAGCAGTGGGCCAGCCCTGAAGGTGACTCTGTGGCCTGGGAACTCCTACTGTGTCTATGTGCTATCTTTGTTTATGGCACAGATAGAGGGACTGAGTGCACCCCCAGCAAGTTTGCAGATGATACCCAGCTGAGTGGTGTAACACTTCTGAAAGATCCAGAGGGATCTGGACTCCTGAGTGTTGACACTCCTGAAAGATCCAGAGGGATCTGGACAAGCTTGACAAGTGGGCCCTTAGGAACTTCGTGTGGTTTAATAAGAGCAAGTGCAAGGTGCTGCACCTGGGCTGGGGCACCCCTGGTATCAGCACAGGCTGGGGATGAACAGATGGAGAGCAGCCCTGGGGAGAAGGGCTTGGGGGTGCTGGTGGGTGAGAGCCTGGACATGACCCAGCCATGGCACTCCCAGCCCAGAGAGCCAATCGTGTCCTGGGCTGCATCCAAAGCAGCGTGGGCTGCAGGGCCAGGAGGGGATTCTGCCCCTCTGCTCTGCTCTGGTGAGACCCCACCTGCAGTGCTGCACCCAGCTCTGGGGTCCTCTGCTAAGGAAGGACCTGGAGCTGTTGGAGCAAGACCAGAGAAAAGCCAGAAAGATGATTAGTAGCACATTTCCTATGAGGAAAGGCTGAGAGAATTGGGATTATTCAGCCTGGAAAAGAGAAGGCTTACAGGTAGCTAATTGTGTCTTCTAGTACCTAAAGGGAACGTACAAGAAAGATTGAAAGAAACTATTCACAAGGGCATGTAGTGACAGGACAAGGCGAATGGCTTCAAACTGAAAGAGGGCAGGTTTAGATCAGATATTAGAAAGAAATGCTTTACTGTGAGGGTGGTGAGGCACTGGAATAGGTTGCCTCAGATAAACTGTGGTTGTCTGATCCCCATGAGTGTTCAAGGCCAGGTTGGACAGAGCTTTGGCCAACCTGATCTCATGGAAGGTGTCCCTGCCCATAGGCAGGGGGCGCGGAGCTAGATGATGTTTAAGGTCCCTTCCAACTCTGACTGTTGTATAATTCTGTGATCAATCCCTAAGGGGTCTGATTTCCCATGGAGGCTTCTGCTGAGGGGACCTCATCAGTAGGCAAAATCTCTGTACTCAGTTAAAGGAGTGTGAGTTGCAGTGCCATAAGCACCATGCACATGTGCAAGACCAAGCAGGAAACATCCCCAAACTACAGCCATTATCTTTAAGCTTTGTGTAGTTTGAGTTCCATGGAATTTTAGAGTCTGACCCATCATTTGTGGATTTTAGGACTAAAAGTCTGAGAGTGGTCAACAAAAAGAAATGCAGCAGATGTTTGAAGAGGAAGATTTGGTCTCTGAAGGAGACTGCCAGTAGCTGCTCTGGAGGGGAAGAAATTAAAAAGAGAGCAGCTTTTCAGAAAAGGGATGGTTACAGCTGGAGAGGGAAAAATCCATCTACCTCTTAGGACCTCCGAGTGGAAGGAGGTTGGCAAAGGAGGAGAATCCCAGCAAAACTGTGTTGACCCTGGGAGCTGAGAGTTGAGGAGAGCCTAGTTAAAGAGAAGATTTCCTTTCTCAGTTGCTGCAAGCAAGGGGCCTGTTGCAGGGTTAAGATGTTTTGTGTGGTCAGTTTAGTTGAGGTGGATATGTATCTGAACAGTTTTTGGTGATTTTCTGCATCTGTGTGTGGATTGATGTAAACAATAACAGTTAAATAATTTGTACTGCAGAGTCCTCCTGTTGATTTGCATGGTGTTCCATACCGTACTAATGTCTTGTATTTAAAATAGAATGTAGCTAAGAAAGTTATTCAGGTCACAAGATAATTTAAAATGCACAGATGTGAGTTAAAAAAGAAATCTGGAAATTTATATTGTTGCAATCTCACATCCAGTATAGATTTGGGGATGGCCAGAAGTGGTTGTTTGGTCTTTTTTCACCACACACACCATCTGTGTTTATAAGTGTGTTAGGAAATTATGAACATTCTTGCTTATGTTGAGGCCTGCTTGTGAGATCCTTATGGTTTCATTTCTCCTGAAGGCTGTGAATGCAGTTTTGTTTTACCATGGAATTTAAAGTGTTAAAACTGACAGATGTTAAGCAACATGTTCTTCTATTATGTAGGAAGAAAAAATGAGGAACAAACTGTTTGTAAAAGATTTCTGTGTGGCTCCTACCTAAGTTATTTTTCTTTTTTCTTGTGGAAGGATATGATTTGAGTGGCCTGGAGGAGAGTTTGAAGGCAGGAATGAATTTAAACTTTCTGGGCACTGAACAAATTGGTGTTCTGTAATTAAGCTCTTGTCCTTTGGCTTAGCTTGTCATTGCGTGAGTGTCTGAGACATCTTGACCCTCTCTGGAGGAAATGCTGCTTTGGGAATTGGCAGGTTTGCCTTTCAGGAGCAACAGGGAAAGAGACCTCCTCAGAAAAACTAGAGAGGTGCCCTGGGGCAGTCACTGAGATATGATACATCAAAGTGGGGAATTTTTCCAAATAGGAAGGGAAATTCTGGTTTAGAAGTAATGACAAAACTTCAGGACCTGGGATAAAGTAGACCCTGAGAAACAGACCTGTATTTGTGGCATGGCAAGTTCAGGCTCTGTTCTTGGGTAGCAGTAGCATCAGTATTTTATCTCTTGTTGTGCATGTGCTCTGTGGAAGAGTCGTGGTTGATGGTCAGGTACACGGTAGAGCACGGGGGTGGTACAGGCTCCTGCACTCAAGCTCTTCACCTACCTTCTGCCAGGTGGCTCCACAGCACTTTGGAAAGATTCACTTCAGTGGTACCTGATGATGCCTGTATTATGTATGGGTTTGGGATTTCTTAAAAAGTGTTTTTCTTTCTACTAACCACTTAAAGCTTATGTCAAAAGGATTTTGATGAGCACAGTCACTGCAAGCGTATGCTCCTCACCTAAACTTTGTGAAGCATTGTGGGTTTTGTGACTTTTAAAAAAAATTTAGGAGAAGTAGATGACTACAGAACTGGTCCAGAATTTAATGTAATGACACTTTTCTTACTTTATAGGCATAGACTCTATTGTTTGTCATCAACAAGCACTATCTTCTTTTCCAAAGAAAGAGACAAGCAAAACACTCCTCTGCCCCCTTCATTTCAAAGAACTAAATGAACCTTCATCTAGTAACTGGACAGAGTGATGGATGTCAAATAATTGCAGCTTATGGCTGAAGTGTTTTGTAAGCTTTCTGCACATCACGTGTACAGAAGAGGTGAGGCATGCATTCTGCTTATGTGAAAGTGTGTGTGTGTGTATATATATATATGTATGTGTGTGTGTGGGAACTGGTGCAATGCAGGACAGGGCCTCTAGAGCTCTCTGTTGCTGCATTTTTCTCTGGCAGGGTTTTGAACTGCTTTCAGAGAAGGGTAATACAAATGTGCTAGTGTGTTGATGTGGTGGTTTTTGTTGGTTTTTTTTTCCTGATTTTTTTTTTTTTTAACCCCAAATGGTTTGTACTCTATGTACCCAGAGGCGCAGGGAGAGATGAAGATAGTGTTGACTTTGAAAACTTGTCTGTGTAATGCAGCAGAATAGACATAAACACTAACTTTTATCAGTCAACATTATGACAAATCCCACAAATAAAAGAACTAACTAGAATCTACTGCAAAAGGGAAACTGTTAGAAGTCCAGAACTAAATTAAGTAAAAAAATCTTGGAAAGTTAAAAGAAGGAAACTGGGGTAATGCAATAGCACAGCCTTTTGAGGTAAAAAAAAAGTAAGGCAAGTACTAACATACAAGTGAAGAATGTGTATCAACACGGTTGTTCTGACAACATCATCTCCCTCTTTCCCCACAAAAACATACACAGGAAACACTATTAGGAAGTAAAATAATTCAGTAATCTTAGATGAAAGTGCACAAACATAGTAAAACAAGAAATTGGAAAATGTGTAGAACAAGCATAAAGGAAAAGTATATTATATTTGATGCAGACAAAATTGGATTTTAAAAATTCTATCTTAATTTTTCACTGCTATGAAGAATGCACAATTATTGAAATGCTACAAACTAAGAAGCAACAATTGGTATCCAGTTCCAGGGGAGATGTTTTTACTCCACTCAAGCAATGGCTAGTTGTCACAAAACCTAATACAGGGAGACATTTTTATACCATATAATAAGTACGCCTGACTAGTAGTGCGCAGATGTCATTGCAGTTTTGGTTCTGAACATATTGAGAAGATTTATTCCCTGCGTGTCTCTTTGGGAAGCTTTGGCCTTCCTCATGCTGTCTAATCACCATGGGAGTCAGAAGTCTTGATTAAGCTGTAGCCCCTTTTACATGGCACAACAATCAAGCATTTGCTGGGAGGGCCTCACTCAAATGTAGAAAGTGTTCACTTTATCTTGCCTTGCCAATAAAATATTGGCCTAATGGAAAAACTGCAGGACTCCTTTTTTTACTGTTGGCAAAGAGGTGATGGATTGAGTTTTGAGAGGCAAGTGCATGATAGAATGTCAGTTCATTTGTACATTTTAGTTGAAAATGGATGAAATATGTTAGAAGAGCATAAGCTTCCAGCAGGGATTTTTGTATTTCTGTAGGGCTTTACCAAGTGGGCAGCTGGAACATATTCCTTGTGTCAGTTGGAGGTACCTGGCTGCTTTCTGGCCATCAGGTGGCAGCTCAAGCTGACCTGCCGTAGCTGGCTGCTGGCATCCCAGACTGGGGGAGAGAGGCTGTGGCACTGGGCTGCAGATATGTGATGAATAGCTTGTGGGCAGAGGACCCTGTTTGGGGTGAATCTGTGTTTTGAACCTTGCAATCAGCATGCAGCATCTGTCAAGTTTGAAATACAAATACATATTGTCTTGGCTAGGCTGTTAGTCTAGCAGAAAGTCTCAATAGTCTCTCTTAAAAGCACTATGTTTCCTCAATTTTCTTTTAAATCTAAGCACTGAGGGAAAACATGAAGAGGCTTCTAACACCCTTACTTCTTTCCACCCTACAAAATGAAGCATTAATCTTTTTCAGGTCTTATAACTGCAACTATGTAAGAATGGTACCTTTCCCCCCGCCCCCCCAAGTATATTTTCTGTGCTGCATATCCTTTCTGTCTAGACTGGAAAGAAAAATTTGAGATTTTTAGTATTTTTGATTCCAGTTCACACTCCAAAATATTTGTGCTTGAAAGCCTCTGTTTGGAATCTTAGATGGGCTTCTGGTTCTGCAAACAACCAGAAAAGATTATACCACTCATAAAAGGGAAAATCTAGGAGCTTATCAGGTCCTTGTCTAGAACTGACTGTCACTTAAAAATCCAATTAAATCCCTTTAAAACCACATGACTTTCCCTGAACATAATTTCAGTGCTTGTAGCTGCCAAGTTTTGTATAGACGGAAGATATTCATTGTCAGTGAGAACAGTATGTTTTCCTTAGGGCTTGGCCCAGGAAAGAGTGGGTGTCCGTGGGGTATATTTTGTGTCCCACAGATAAGGCATCAGCACAGGGGGGTAAGTTTTCCAGCTAGCTTTTGGGAACAGCAGCTGTTAGTCTTTCTGAAGCTTTGAACTCTATTCTAAGTGAGGAATGGTGTGATGCCATGGCAACCCTGACTGGACAGCCCATTTTTATTTGCTGTGCCACCCTTGCTAGGGATGGACAGCAAAGAAGGTTGATCTTCTCTTAGGTCTGGAGTCATCCCATCTAGCTTCAGGCATGCAGCAGAGATAATTTCTGGAGATTTAGCTGTAGAAGTGGTGCAGAGCCTTACAAGGGGTAATTCAAGCCACCAGACCTCACCTAGAGATACCTCCCTTTCCCTGTTCGACTGAGCAGAAAACTAGGCTTTGTTCTCTGGCTTAGGTGAGTCAGCAACATGCCTAAAGTAGGAGGGAACCAGTCTGGGAGTTGGCTGGGGCACCACAGTTGTCGCAGGTGACTGGGAGGAGTATGAGGAGTGGTGATCTCATGGGCATTCCCATCAGCATGAACACAGCAGTGTTTGGTGATGCCAACACAGGGGGTGGGTGCTGGACTGTCAGGCTTGCTTAGCAGCTCTCAGGTGGCCTCTCATGGCCTCACGTGGCCGTGTCCAGCTGGCTGAATGTGTCTGCTCTTTTTGGCGTGACCATGCCACGCCTCCTTGCCAGCAGAAATAAAGACTGGTTCAGTCTTTTGCAAAACAGTTCTGCACATTGAGGAACGGACTGAAGCAGGAGGGGATGTCTAGCTCTTAGTTACATCACTTCTTGTAAGGCCACAGTTTCTGTGTGGCACTGAAGGTGAACCACAGAAAAACTGACAAGCTGGAGACAGTGAATACAGAAATTTGTGAGACAAATCTCCGGAGCACAGTCTGTTAGTATTGTCAGCAGGGTTTCTGCTCTCTTGTCCATCTGATTTTCAGTTACATTTTTGAAGAAACTCTAGGCTTTGGCTCAAATATTTTCTTTCTCAGACCAAGACTATAATATTTAGGAACCAGTTAAATGTTCAGATGGATCCATGGTTGCACTTGTGTTCTGGATGTCAATATCCTCTGTTAGAGGAGAGATTTTTATCTAAGACTTTTTCAGCTATGTTATTAAATACTACTATTTTAAGGTCTTGTTTGCTAAGCATAGTATTTTAATAAAACATGATTGTGAGTGTGGAATAAATGCTGTTTTTTAGGGAAGTATGTGTTTATTCCATTGGAACCAACTGAGGGTGCTACATTTTCTTTTTGCAATGAATACCTTGATCATTCTCAATCAGCCTGTAGTTAAACTGTGGCTATTGTGTCCCCATGAAATTTTTTTTTTTTTCCCTAAAGTTGCTAATTATGTGCCCATCAGAATAATGGAAAGAGTAATTATCCTTATAGTGCTTAGTGACATTGAAACCTCTATTATACTGTGATTGGAGCTGCATAATTAGAGATAATTGCTGCAACTGTATTGTCTGTTCAAATATAGCTCTACAATAATTACCTTATTTTAATTAAATATGTTTGGGATTTAAGTGGATCTCTCTTCATTTACTCTACTAAACAGAAACTTCATTTAGGTATAAAAATGCTTTATGTTGCAAACTAACCACTGATTTAACACATCACCTATTGATTTCACCTAGTGTGATTTTACTTGTTCTGTTTGAAAATCACTCAAATCCAGTTAATTAAATATTTAAAAAAAAAAGCATCTCGTGTCCCAAGGCAGGAGTTAAGAGTGAAAATCCTAAAAACCTCTCATTGTAGAGCTGTAAGGCACCATCTTAAGACTTCAACTTTCTGGGAAAAAAAAGTATATTTTCCATGTGTAATCAAAAAGTTTTGTGAACCTCAGCAGTTTAGTTTTTGAAAAATTATTATTGTATGTCTTCCTTTAATCAGACTCTAAGAAGCCAGATGCTTTGTTTCAGAAAGTCAAGTTGGCCCAGATTTAGCATCCATTGAAGATACGCTCCGTGCTTTACGATCTCAGACCACTGCTGACCCGGCTGCTAAGGAGGATTTGTGGGATGATGGCCTTTCTTCATCCCCTTATATGGGCTTATGGAGGCCCCCTTTATCAGCTTTTTCATGCTTGATCTGAGAAGGTGTTGGGCTACTTGTGGAGGGAACACCTGAGGCTGATAGCCCCTGTCCCCACCTTTGCATAGAAATGTCACTCACAAACAAAATTTACTGTGCACAGCATACAGGTATGGCAAGTGGAAAAGTATACACTGACTCTAAATGGAGCTAATGAGATATGTGAAGGACTTGGGTATCCTGAGAGACTTTTCCTTTAAGATGTGACACTTTACACTGACTTTAAGTTAGCCTTAATTAAATGCAGCTTCTTTTAGAGCTTTGGTAATACCTTCTGCTGAACAGAGTTGCTCAGGTCACAGCTGAGCAGTGAAGGTCAGTGCACACAGTATTTGCTGGTGATAAGATTGCTTAGTGGCCTGAAAAAGAAAAAAAAATTGAGGCCTGTAGTACTTTTTCTGGGATGTTTGAATCACTACTGATTGGGACTTGTCAGTGTTTATCAGGTGGTAAGGCAAACCCAGCATAGTTCGTTGCTATGAATGACAGCAGAGCTAATGATAATTTGGGAGTTTCAAGTTTTTCTCCTCTTTATTACAGCATTTGAAAGATCAACTCAGGATTCATGTAAAATGCAGGAGATGTAAGTTTTAGCAAAAAGAGAGCAGGAAGTTGCAGGGAACAAAATCAAGATAGTAAACCTTCCATATAAGAACTGATATATGACCTTGTCTAATTTACTTTGGCTTTACTGACAGCTTGAATGCACTGCACTGTGAGTGGACTGTTCAGTCTCATTCTACAGTGTATTACACATAATCAGGCTCAATATTTAGATTGTGAGTGGTCTTACACTGGACAACAGAAAGTCTTCAGTTTTGAATGATCATGTAGTCAAAGAGAAGAAAATTGAATGCTATCATGGTACAGAGAATGTACTTTTACTAATAAATTATAAAGCTTTATATTTTGGATATTGATGCCATATATAGATAACACTCATTAGGTTCTAGTAGCACACCTAGTGGAGCAAATATTTAATTAATGTGTTTACCACACGTCTCAGTATGTGAGCTATAAAAATTATAAAGAGGCAATCTGAGAATTGAAGATTTTGTTTCAAAATTTTGCATGTGAAAAGAATTATAATGCATACAAGCAAAATACTTGGAAAATAGTGATTTTACTTTAAGTAATTTCATATAAATTTGTATTTCTGTTCAGGCTTAATTTGCCAGTAGAGATGGAAGGAGTATTTAAAAGTGAGAAGATGAGTGCAACAATTATATTTTATTCTTAAGGATCTTTGGATGTAATTGGGGAAGAGTCATAATTATGTTTCATTCCTGGGTTTGTTGTATTTTGTAAGATAATTGCATTCAACAGACTACTATTTTAATGTAAGCTTTCTCATTATTACTGCTATCTGAAAAGATATAGGGGTGCTTAACCTTATATTCATAATCATATAAATGATTAGACTAAACTTTAATGAGGGCAATTGTCTGGGGATTTTGTTGTTGTTGTTTGTTGCGTTTTTTTGGGGGTTTTTTTTGTGTGCTTGTGTGTTTGGTTTGATAAGGATTTTCTTTTAATATTCCCATTCTTGCAAAGAATTAATCTTTTCCTTTCACCTTCAGCCCTGAATCTTGTGGGGTGACCTGGACTTCTTTGATTCGAAAGGATTATCACAGCGAAGGGCAGAATGATCTGCATTTCAGAAAAATGAAACAGGAAATCTTGATCCCTGTAATTTATTGTTATTTCTTTTACCACACCGACCATTTCTGGTGATGCCATTTTTGCCACGAATATAATTTTTGGGGGGGTTGAAGGTGAGGAAAGATTGGCTCACAGGAGCGTTTTCCTTCAGATATCATCCATTGATGAATGACTTCATAATAACATGTTCTTAGAATCCACTATTGTCTTCAAACGGTCATGTATAATTTGGAGGAAAGTGCCACTTTGTAATTTCTGAGAGCAAGAAAACCTGGATTTACTTCAAGATGGCGCTATAAGGAATTGCTCAGTCCCGGGTAATGTCCAAGGTGGAATTTTCCTGGATTTTGCTTCTCCTGGTGGGGCCTCCCTCCTGTAAGTAATAAAATCAATGGACTACGTGCTGATATCGAGAAAGGATGTCTGTGATGTTTTGTGACAAATTGCTGGCTTGAGTTAGTGGGTTGTGCCTTCCCAGTGGCAAATTACTGGTTAGTAACCAAGAAAGGGAAATAATGACAGTTTCCCTCACGGCAGTGTTCTACTGAAAGTTGCATTTCCCTAAAGGTGATGGTTATAGCTGGAATTTGTTTGTTGTTTGAAGAAACATAATTTAACTTGGTTGTTTTGCTTTAGGTTTTTGCATCCAAATTCCTGGATTGTAATAGACAATGCCCTCAGCTATCATTCTGCTTTAATTTACAATGACTTCAATGTCATTTTGAATGCTAACATATATGTTTACAACAGAAAAGGTGACTAGAATGTTCAAATTTCTTGCAAGATACAGTACTCTGAGTTCTTTCTCTGACTGGTGCTATTTTGGATAAGACTTTTCTCATATAATCTTCCAAACACTTTACTACTGCCTTACTATAGTGACATTGTTTTCTATAATATTAAATGAAGTCAGGAGAGGATAAATGGTCATAAAAGTACACAGAATCATACTCTTAAAGTAATGGCTACCTCCTGTTATGAAAAAGGAAAAGTGGCCAGCAGAAAAAAAACAGTGAAGGTGGGAATCTAATGACTGAATTTTAAGATGAAAGGCTCATAGAATTGCCCTGATCTGTCATCTTTACACCCTCCTCATAGTTACTGGTGGCTGCTGTTATGGCTTTCCCAGCCCCTTCCTTCTCTGGGTTGATCAAACCCAGATTCCTCAGCTTCTGTTCATAGGTCAAATGTTTGTCCTGACCATCCTGGTGACCTTCTGCTGAACTTTACCCAGTTTCTCCATGTCCCCAAAATTGAACCAAGCATCCAAATGCTGTATTGCATAGGTTGTTCCTGGCTAAATACATCAGAGGTGTGTCCCAGCTAAATTTTAATGGAATAGGCTGAGGTATGTGTTTAATGAGATTGTTATGCAAAGCTGCATATTTTCTATTCATTTGTGGGGAGGACACAAGGTTTTTGCTTGCCAAGGGTATGAGAATGAGAGCTTCTCAGGTACCTACATCAAAATCAAAGAAAGAAAGAAGACCCTGAGATTATGTGCTTCAGCACTTGGAGAGTCTTCTTCTTTCTTTTTGATAACAATATTAGAAAAGCAACAATGAGAAACACATTAATTAGACTGAGAGGAAAGTAATCACAATGGTTTGTGATTTCCACCCTCTGCAGGTGTGGTAGTGACTCTCAACACCACTGCAGCATTTCCTGTTGGGTGAAACTCTTGTTTGTAAGGAGATCTAGAAAGGACCCTAAGCATTGATTTAAAATCCTCAAAATAAGACTGGGCTGTTGGACAGACTCTAGTCTGGCCCCTTAAGCATTGCCTGTCAGTTTATTAAAAATTAAATAAAGCATTGAGAAACAAAAAAAATCCTTTAAATGTAGTGGGGAAAATACATCCATTTGATATAAATATGTTACACAAGTTTCTTTTTCCTATTTATTTTGACTTAGCTTCTCTCTAGTTAGAAAAACCTAGTATACTGAAACTTAGAATTTGCTAGCAGTAGGTTTATTTAGAGATAGACTGTTTTTCTTAACCTCTTCCCATTTCCCCTTTAATTAGCATGATCTGCGGGTTTCAGCCACCCAACTGTGCAGATTATAGTATCTAGTAACTTTTCAGGCAGCTCTGCTGTGTTGTCTTTGGCTGCCCTTAGGATCTAACATATGGTTTGTTAGGATTAGTCAGGTACTTGTCTGAGAAACTTTTCAATGGGTTTCAGAAAGCAGAAAGAGAAACTTAACATGGGGGAAAAGTTGAAATGATTGCCTGCAGACCAGACATATCTGCAAATAGAATATTGTGCTTTACGAGATGGTGCGAAAACTTCTGGAAATACTGTGACCTTGGTCGTGGTGGTGTGAGTACACACATTCCTCTGACTCACTCATGCTGAAAAGCTATGCTTTTTTTAATGAACTGAATCCTTCCCATGCTTGCAATTACTGTTTATTCACTTCAAATAGTGTTTGTCCCCTTCAAAATCACACAATGTGGTATTATTCTATTAGCACTAAAATACGTGGCTCCAGGCTGTTGAGTTGAAGCGGTTAATACGGTGAGCATTTCTTTTTGATGCTGTACTCTTGGTTTTCTAATGACAGGAGCCAAGAAAGCAGCCAGGGGACAGATTTTAGAGAATAAAAATCTGTGGAGGGACAAGACTCTGATGTTAAGTTTGTACTATAGTGACAAGCAGTATCCAAAACTCTAGCTACTGCAAACCAGGGATTTAAGGTAGAGTTTGAGGCTTCCATTAAATAGATCTTGTTTTGCTCATCACAACTGGATCACCAGCTTATTCCACCCTCCAGTTCATTTCCGTACTGGTTCTGAGCAACTTTATCTATCGTTTCAACTGAAAATGGTACTAGAGAAACTCAGCTTTCCATTTCTTTCTGTTTCCAGAAATTAAGATTTCGGTAGGAGAAGCAGAAAGAGTTCTCTAAACTGGCCCTGTGCTTTGGATCCAGTGAAATGCACTTTGGGACAATGCAAGTAGCTGCTTTTCACGTTGCTTTTTCTTATTTACTGCTGTTATTCTTGTCCTACAATGATTTCACTCTACTTTTGACTGCAGATATGGAGTGGTTTCATGAGGGTCTTCTATGATGTCTCCCAAGACATTACAAAGACATTGATACTACAAAATTGTCTAATTTCATGCCCCAGAGGATTTGAGAATTGAGCAATAAACATATAATTAAAGTAGTTAAACGTGGTGGAATTTTTTTAGAGTTTTTATTATGTTGAAGAGGGACAATAAATTCCAGTGTTTCCACTCCCCATCCAGCATCTCAAAAAGTTCAGTAAAAAATGCTAAAAATAATTTACAAACTATAGGACTATGAGGAAGAAAAGGAGTAAGCAGATAATGCAGAAATCCAGTTGTCCTATTTAATTTCTTCTGGCTTTTTTTCCTTTGGTTTTCATTGTCTATTTAGATAAAGTTTGTGGAATACAAGTATTTTGTGGTACTAATACCATCAACCTCAGGATTAAATTCACATCAACATTATATAAACTGAAAATGAGGGAAAGTGAAGAGCAAGTGTGGAAACAACAAAAGAAACCTTGGCTTCAAGTATTGGCAGCATTGGTGGAAAAAAGCCCATTATTCTCAAACAAGTACAATATGAAAATGCAGAATTTCTTATGACAGAGATGCCGGATAGCATTCCTAAACTGTAACCCCAAATCTCATATAATGAGATTTGATCACTATGCATGAATTTTGAAAACTTTATCTTTAGAAAAATGTTAAAATTCCTGAAACTAGGAGCACAGGGGTAAGTTCAGAGGAAATGAAGACAGTGACAAGAAATCGCACGGTGGAGTGTAAGCAGAGCAGTAAGTAGAATAGTTGAAACATAAAGAGAGATCTCTGGCTAGAATTTCTTTCTGTAATGATTTCTCAAATGTAAAATACAGTTCCTCAGTTTCAATTTTAGCCAATAGAATTAAAAACGAGTGTTTTCACTTTATTTGATCCAAATTTAACTATACAAATGAGTTGAAAGCTTTTTAATAGGTGAAGCACAGCTGTTTATCAGTTGAAATTTTCTTAGACATCCTGAACTTATGGATTTCCTGGTGGGCTGTGCCTTCTGTCATGATACTTATGGCATGATAATTGTGGGTTTCACATGCCTGTACACAGTGTGGATGGAGTCAACTACTCCAATGCTATGGAGAGAAGGATCTCCTATCCCAGGCAGAGGAGTGAGGTAAAAACAGGACACAGCTTTTCAGTGAGTACACTGAAAAGAAATGTCACTGATCTGCACCCATCCCAGGGGTTTTGAACCAAGATGCATCAGCTTAATTTTTTGAAAGTTAAAGAAATTGAGTTGCAGAATGAAATTTTGGCAATTTCATGCTTTTGTTCTTTAGATTATTTCTCACTGATCTGAAAAAGAATGCTGCTTTGAAATGTTGTGACTACACCCAGCTCCTTAAAGAGCAAAACCCATGAAAATAAATGTAAAAATATGGCTGATCAGCAGGATAAAAATCTGTCTTTAACTGTTTGCTGAGCTGAAAGTAAGACCCAGTATATATGTGCATCTCTGGTATTCACAGATCATGAGTACCCAGACAAGTGCAAAATTGTCTAATATACACAGAGCCTGTCTATTGCAGCTTCTTGTATGAGATTTTCTGGAGCAAGAAATAAAATTTGATTTTTAATGAAATAATTATAATGAATTAAAACAGAGTGTTGTGACGTGAAGCCACATAGTCAGTAGTCAGGAACACCAGCATATGATTGAAATGATGTGCCCCAGGACTTCATGTGTCACATGAACTCTTCTCCTAATTGATTGCATAAGTCTTCATAAAACTCTCAATTGAAGATACACTAGTGTGAACTGTAGTTGTGGTTTTTTGATATGGAATTCACAAAAAAACCAAATAGGCAAATGCCTAAATAAATTAGTCTCAGTGATTATTTATTCTTCTTGTCAAACATACTACAAAGAAAACTTCGAAGGAGACTGTAGTGCAGAATTTTACTTTTCATCTAACATTGATAAAATGGACTTCTTTGTGTTTCTAAATGGAAAAAAATACACTTATTTATAACAGGTTTTCATAGGTCTCTGAAATTACTGTTCTATGATAGTAATGCATTGCTGACAGCGAATTTAGTAATGTCAACCTATTAGTCCAATTAGGGGGAAAAATATACACTTCTTTTTTCTCTCAACAGAGAAAGAGTATAAGCAGATATAATATTTGCATGCAGGTTGTTATGTACAAATACACACAAATATGTTATAGAAGAAGGAAATAACTGCATTTTCTACCTCAGACTTACTCTATGGCTATACTTTTTTTCCTTTGGGGTAGGTTTTTTTTTTGTTTGTGTGGGGTTTTTGTTTTTTTTTTCAATTTCTATTTAAAATGTTGAAAGGGCTCAAATCATTTTGGTGTTCATCTAGGAACCAATAAGCTGAGAGGTGTTATAAAAAGTGTTAGTACTTCAGTAGAATTACACTGATCTCAAAAGCTGTAATATAGAGGAGAGCTGTATAAGAACAGGCTTGCTGATTTTCAATTATTATTCCACATATACTCATCAAGGAAGTTATTCTATTGTTTAAAAACAGGGGTTTAAAACACAGGGCAAAAATATTTTGCTCATATTGCTGTTTCTTGCTGTTTGTGTGCCAGAAAGACAATATTTTTGGTGATGGACTTTTAGGTTTCACATTTTCATCTTTCCAGGGTAGTTTTATATTTTTTGCAAACAGAAATATAATGTTTTCTGGGAGCTAGAAAAGGCCAATAAGTTTGTTCAGAACAACAAAGGATTTAAGACAGATTCTGACTTACAAATTTCAGGACTTTCAGGTTTATTTCTAAAACTAAAAACCATAAAAAAGTCTGGATAGTCAGGTTAGTTTGGTATAGGGCTGTAATCTGAAATTCTTGTTACTTTGTTAATTACAACAAGTTTTTATAGGGTTTCCAGACTTAATTATCAATCGCTGCTGGCATTTTCAGATAACAAATTTTATAATGCACAGTGTTAAAAATGGTGGTATTAGAAATCTTTGTTATGCAAAATTCCATCTGGACGATGTCATTGGTCTGGTTCTAGGGTGGATGAAGTTTAGGTTGTCATCTGGCATGAATATGTACATTTGGATTGTTAATTTTGAACTAATTATTCAGGTTTTTCCAGGTTGTTTCCAAAAGGGGCATCTAAGTATGCTAAGTTCTGTTCTGATGGGAGCTGCTGGTTCCAGCACTGGGGTTATGGTTTCAGAGGCTTGAGTAGGTTTGGGTTTAGACAGGTCACTGTGAAATTGCTGCAGACTGAGATACACCATAGGCTGTGGTATCAAGGGTCGGGGCCGTTGCTGGTGACAGCACACAGCTGTGCAGCTGGTACAGCAGCAGGACAGTGGAGGCAGCTTTAGAGTGGGTTTGTGCCACAATTATTGTTGATAGTAATAACATTGTTAATAACCCCCTCAGTGGGTTGGTTGCTGCTGTGCTCGGTGGGGGCTCATGATCTGGGTTTCTGGTCGCTGCGTAGCTGCTGCACACATTTGGGTCTGTGTGCAGGGAAAAAAAAGAAGAAAGTGAACTTGTTTCTCAAATAAGCCGACAAAGTAGATATAAGCTTTCCTTATTCAGAGTATGGCAAGGATACTTATACGTGATAAAAATTTCAGGCTGAGCTCCGAGTTCCTAATTGGACCTTCAGCCAATAAACCTGCTTAATTAACTAGATCTTCATCAAGCAAGGAGCTGAGCCATGATGTAATCATTCTTCTAGTGCGCTTGTCTAGAAATAGTCCTCTGGAGGTGATACCAATGTCTCCAAGTATTTGGGACAGACTCACCTTGTTGGTTTTTTTTCTCCTTTGTTTTAGGTTTAGACATATAAATTGGGTTCTGTGCTTTCCCATTTTCAATGTCCTGTTACAGCCAAGTTAGTGTAAGAAGATAACAGCTTCTGTGTTGTGAAATTCCATTCTTAACAATGACCATGCACATGCTTTATTTTAGAGGATCTATAGCATTTTTATATTTCACGATTAAATATTCCGCTTTTCTTGATGTAAGACTCATGAGGAGAGAATGATACAGGAAATCTGTCTAGCATCACTTATTTTTGCGTGCCTAAGTTTATTAACACTGTGTATAGACTCCTAGCAGGCTGATCCATGACTGAAGGTTACCTTTTGATTTAGGTTTTTATGAACCAAGCTGCTTGCCTGCCTATATGCTAACATGATATACTGTTAACACTAATGTGCTAACATGATATACTGTTAACAACATTTATTTTTATGAACATCTGGAATTCTTTTTAGTTGAGATTTATTCTGTTGTGATGCATCTTTTTGCTAATACTTCTCTGTTCAGGATAGTGGAACTGTAAAGGTACCGATACCAACTGGTATTTGGGACTCAGTCTTGTTTATATAGCCTTTTAGACCTTGAGTAAAAAATCTGCAGGCTCATGAAGTAAAATCAGACCAAGAAACTACCAGGATGCCTGAAATGGAAAAACTGACAGCAGAAGGCCTTGAAAGTTACAGATCACATTGCATTTAGACTTTGATGCTGATTGGAGACTAAAGAAGCCAAATCCTGCTCTTGACCATGAAATGTTGGATGAGTTTTGAGTATTCTGTCTTCCTGCTGGCTGTTTACTGTGTCTGTTTAGAGTATAAACTTTGGGGGGCAAGGGCTATGTAAGGCAGGTCAGTGAGCATGACAGATTGAGAATCTCTGTTTAAGACTTCAGCATCTGTAAGGCTGTGGATTTCTTGTTAGGATTTTATCCAAATCAATAGACTGTTGCTGATCACTAACATTATTTTCTTCTCTTCTCTTCTCCTTGCTTTAGACTGTGCCATGTGTCATTTTTCTCAGTTTTGGCAGTATCTAATTACATGTTTAGAACTTGTTAATTTTCAAAAAGTATTCCAAGAAAGGAAGAAAAAGAGTATTTTTTAATGCCAGTGTGACAGTGGTCTGGGAAAGCTTTTCTGAGTGATCAGAGAAGTCTGAAAAATAAGAAAACAACAGGATTGTTAAGAGAGGAAGAATAATCTGCAGTCAGCAGAAAATTCTTAGTTCAGTTCCACTACAACAGTAAGTTGTAATAGGGAATGATGTGTTTATGTTTCTCTCCATTTTGATAAGTGGCTTCATGCAGGTCACTAGAACATGGACATCATAAGGCAGTGGTCTAAACTCTGCTATTGACACACAAGGCATTAGTGTGAAAATATTTCAGCATTTGGTAGTAGCAGTGTAGCTATTTTCCACATCCCTTGTACTTTCATCACTTTGATCTGGAAAAAAGTGAAGCAACGTGGGATGTTAAGAAAACTCATATTCCAACATTTCCTACTTCAATTATTCCATTGCATTTTTTTTTGTGCATATTTGTGGATGAGAGACAGAAGGGACCATAAATATTTCAACAGATAATTAATATTTTGCATCTTTTTGAGTTTATACTGGAGTTTGCGAATACAAGTAGGAACTTTTTAAAATATCCAGATTTGGAGTTTAGTGACCATTGTCACTGACTGACATAAAATTCTGTGTGAGTCATGGAGGACCATATGGGTGTTTTTCCCTTGACTGCAAAGTAAATCCAGTTTCTGGGAACAGATGCTCCTTTGATGAGGCTCTGCTGACACAGAGTGGCAGTTCAGCAGCATTATGGGCTAGCTATATTCAAAGAGAAAGTCAGCAAACCCAATCTGGTATCAAGGATCACACTGATTTTTACTAAGAGATCAAAGGAGTGAAAAAATACTTTGAAATCTTGCATAGACTGTGCAAATTAAATGTGTGACTATGTGGTATGATTAAATGATCTGAAGATGTACTTGGGCAAGTTCTAAACAAATGAAGCATAGTTAGTTCTCCTTGGATTAAATGTCCTGAAGAGAAAGGTAATATAACTGTATGCTTTTGATATTTGAGGAAATGCGTTTAGCAAGTCAGGAGAAAACTATTGTGCCAATAGTGTCAAGGTTGGAGGAGTTTTTAAAAAATACTCATCTAATCTTCTAAAGTCTTCTGCAAATCTTTGTTTCAAAACTCCAGCTTTTAAGTAGAGTAATGGAAAGTCATTGAAAGAAGAGAAAAAAAGTGAAGTAAAAATGTCCAGGAGAGGGGTAAAGAGCTGATACTTTAACATATCTTCCAGGTGTCATCACAAAGACAAATGAAACTGTTTCTTTCTTGTGAATGAAGTTTGACAAGTAATTTGGTCAGCACATGCACCACTGGGAACAGTAATACTATACACTAAGATAAATTGTGTATTTTCAGAGTTAACAATGTTAGCATGTTACTTGTAAACAGAATGAGGGAAGTCAGAGGACAAAATCTGTGTTAGAGAGCTACTGTGCCAGCAGGTGTGGTATGAGGGGAATGCAAATGGTAGCAGCCTGTGCTGCCAGCACACTCCCAGAAATGCGCATAGCACAGTGCCAGACAGGCAGTCTTTATGGAATTATTGAAACTTCTGCATTTCTGCTGTAGATAACATACTCTATTTCTTCTTGTCATTGTGAGGAAGGCAGATGCTGAAGTAGATATTATATTGGAACCTATTTTCTGTGTTCTTCCAGTGTGCAGTGGAAGGTAAGCCTACTTAATGCGACAGTTGCCACTTTCAATTCTTCTATTTTGCTGTTTTGCCCTGAATAGAATTGCATTATAACTCAGTCTCCATACAGGGCACGATAGCAGAGCTGATCGGGAGCTTGATAGTGTACTCAGTCCTTGTTGGAAGGTGCACGCTTGACAAGACAAAAACCTTATGGGAGTTTGGTTTCCAAGTTCTCTGGATTGAAAGTTTTTCAGTTTTGAATTTAATCCAATTTTTTGTTAGAAATATTTGTTAAATTGTTGTGAAAAGGCTTAAATTTAGCCGTCTTTGTTTTCTGCACAGCTCTTTATGGGTGGGGTTTTATGATTTTCATCGTGTATCTGGGCAGGAAGGCTTTGCCACATTGCTCCTCTAATATGCCATGCTCAAACACTAGAGTCAAATTGACTAGGGACATAAAAACAGCTGAGGCACAGACAGGAGTCACAGTTCTCTAACCTCAATGCAGCAAAACTAAGCCAGTGTGAGAGCAGGCAGAGATAAACAAAACCTTAAATGTGTGAGGAATCCTGGTATAAGCAAGGAGCAGCACTTCTTTATGATACTGCAACTCCGTTTACTATGACACCAACAGCTGTCTGTTGTCTGGGAATTAGGCATTAGATCAGTGTTTGCCCTATGAAGCTTCTGATAAATTAAATGCCCTCTAATCTGGTTAATTGTTTATGCCAATGTATTTAACATTAAACGTGCTTTCCTCAAACAATTTGCAAGTGTTTCTTTGGGGGAAGATTGGTAGGCTGAGTAAATCCTCTTTGATGTTTTCCTGAGGAAGGTGCTGTTGGCATCCTGAGTGTTTCTAGCTTAATCTCCACACGACCTCAGGGCTCTTTCTGTGAGGTAGTAGCTATCTTTTGCTAAGTCTCTGTGGTAATGCTGTACATATGTAGAAATCAGTACTGCATGCTCCAGCATCAAAGGAGAAAGCTGATATTTCTGTGATGAGGTACTTACTAATATGATACACATCTCTGATAATAGGTGTGTGTAATGACAACACCTAGAGATAAGGAGTGGTAGGATAATGACACCACAGTGATCTATTCCTACATAGAAAATAGAGAAAACATGGGAAAACAACACATTATTCCCACTAAAAAGCCCTCAACCTACGGTTGTGCTATCATTTATTTAAGTAAGTGGATCTTATAAAATAAACAAGGCAGAAATATAAAGCACAGGGTAAGGAAGATGTGAAAATATAATAACTTCCAGGAGACATTGTCCTAAAATTACATCTTATTAGTGCTTAGAGAACTTTGCTGTTTGGTAATTTCAGCAGGCTTACAGTGCAATCACTGAGCCTGAAAGAAGCACATTGTCTTTGACTTGGAGAGGAAGTGCCATTTTGCAATTTCAGTTGAAGACAGAAATAGAGTTTTTAAATTTCCGACTGAGTCAGTTCTACTTTCTGTTAATGAGTGCAGGTGAAATGAGTGGATGGAGCCAATGAAAATAAACCATTGCTGTTCCTAATCCTCTTGAGAATTGATTTCTGGATTTAGAACAATTATTAGAAAATGAATACTTTTTATTCAAAAAGTTTGTATAACTATACCTACCCACAGACATAGAGGAATGTTACATGTGCCGCTCTTGTGCTATTTCTTGATTTATTTCAGTAGAAGTGACTGACTTGTAAAGAAAAGTAATTCTGAAAATGTAATCCATAAATTTTTTGGTATAACATATCCATAGCAAGATTGTGATTCAATAAAATATATTTCTAATTAAAACAAATTTGTTTTTTTAATAAATAAGCTTAATTATTTTTCCTGACATTTTAGAATTCACTCGAAACAGTCTACTCTCTTTAGAAATATTTTTTAATGATTGTCCAAAATAAATCACATAACAATGTACCTCTTAGATTTCATGTGTGCAAATACTTCTAGCTTTGAAAATTTGCAAATACAAGATTCCACTAATCCTCTTCCATTAAATTGTGTTCATCATGCTACTGAAAAAAGCAATATTCAGAACAAATAAGAATTAAACTTATGTTTAATAAGTTGAAATAGCTCATGTTTAAGAAGTGTGAGTGATATAAATTTTAATTTGTTACATTAAAAGTTAAATTAGTTTAGTCAAAATTAGCACATATTTTTGTTCTCTTTACACCATATAGTAAAAGAAATCAAGCTTAAATTTTCTTTAGTACTTTCTCTACCTTCTCCACTAGTAAACCTCTCTGTCTTTGGACTTCAGTGCATCCTGAGTCACAGACTGCCATGTAAAAGAGAAGCTGAAGTAGAGAAAGATATGTTTCTACTTTAAGTGAAGAAGATCCATTTGATCTACAAGCTTTCATTGCATCATCTGTGATGTTGCTTTTGAGACTGGTGCTTATTACTAATTTCCATAATTTAACTATATTAGCCCTAAACATTTCCTCTTTTTTTTTTGACTGAGAACATAATTTCTAACCTTTAAGAAGAAGTGACCAGCAGATTTTGATTTCTGGAGCAATGTTTGGTAGCCCAGGAGGGTGCTGAGGAAAGGTTCCCTGTCCCTTTGGAGTCCTGCAGAGACAGCTGGTAGGTATTTTGGAGTTGAGGTCTGATTAACTTGTCTCAGTGTCCTCTACTGTATTGTGTCACGTGTTCAGGTTTAGCGTTATTTATTCCAGTTCCTACCTCTTATGGCTCTAAGAGTCACTGTCATTGACCACGTGTCTGCTGCTCCTGAGGGGCTCCTGATGGGCAGCAGGAACACCGTGGGTGAGGAGTAGGTTGTGTCAATTGTGGTGAGTGTATGCTGCCTCTCCTGCAGCCTCTGCTGTGGCACAAGGAGCAGATAACAGGGGGGCACAAACAGGCGGCTGCAGCCACCTCTGCCAGCCGCTGCTGAGCATGATGGTGCTTACAAGTCACTGGCCTTAGGAGCTTTAGCTGTCACTTGTCTCATTGCCTCTTGATATCTAGCACTTGGAGCCTCTTCTTCATTTGTTTGGAGACTTTACCTCACTGTGGAAACATTTAGAATTTTAAGGCACATGTCCAGTAAAGTCAAGATATAATAAGTTAGAGTGTGATGTAAAATCACGTTAACCAAAGTGCAGTCAGCTCAGTGTGGACCCTCTCATTCAGAAGCAAAGTACCCACACAGGAATCTAATGAGCTTTAGCTAATGTGCCTTCACTTTGCAGCAGTCTTTAATTAGTCTTTCCATTCCCTGTGTCTCCTAATCAGTGCAGACTTCAGATCTCCTATATCCTTATGTATCTAGTGCATACTGTATGTTACCAGAAAGTTTAAGAAGAGTACAGATCTGCACAGCCCCTTCCAAGAGGAGAAAAATATTGCTGTCTCCTATTTTGTGTGGTTTACTTTAAAATACAATTAGGTTCCCTCAGTGTCCCTGTTGTATGCTCTGTATATACAGCTCTGGAAGTTGATTTAACTTCTGTTATTAATCTCAGTAGCTGTTTATGGTATTGTGTAGCAAAGCCATACGAAATAAAGATTATCCCTTAAATAAGTGTAAAGATATGCAGGATTCTCATAACAGCCTAACTGCAGGTATGCTATACTGCTGTGTAATAGACTCTACAGTTAGAATAAAGTTTAAACTCTCTTTTCTCTACCACTATTTTGTGGGATTTCTTTTTCTCTGAATTGCCAGAAAAGTCAAAGTGACCAGAGCTTTTCCTGATGGCTCAGAAATTTGGTCATAAAATTAAGATAAGCAAACTAACCTCTGCTTAAAATAGTTTGTCTGTGTTTTAACGTTAACATCCTTTATGCTGGGGACTGATGCCAATATTTGTGAGATAATAACACTTCTGTGACCATAACTTTGTGACAATTTCTGTCCCACGGATGAGAAGTCTGTGAAACTTCTTTAGAAACTTCACTTTATCTCATGGGTAAAGGTCCAGGGTACAGCAGCACCTGAGTTCTGCACTAAGCTAGTGTCTTCTTTCAGGACACTTTCCTCTGTGTTGTTTATTTAGAAGAAGCCTGAAGGAACATAATTATTTTTGAGTCCTCTGTGTATCTGTCAGATTCTGTTGAAATTTGGTAACAAAAAATAAATGAGGTTGGCAACATGTGTTATTGTACTGCTGAATTGTATCAGAGAATTCTATCACTATTTTTGATTCTGCAGGAAAATACATAAAATTTACAAAATGCCAGAGTCCAGATAAATCACTGTACTTTACAAACTGGCCATGTGATGAAGAACATACATTAAAAAAAAAGTTAAAGGCAGCACATATACAACAAAGAGAAAAGCCAATGAGGAGCTATTGTGTAATGGGTGAGGGAATTCAGAGAAAAATGCAATAAGCATACAGTTTGTAGCCTGCTTGTGTCAGAATATCTGTTAGAGAATTTTTTTCTATCCCTAAAATAAAGCAGAAGTGTTGTTTAAACTAAACAAACATATTCAAACTTTTAGTCAATTTGAACCAGTTCACTTACATGGAAAAGAAAGAATGAATGAGGTTACAAATACCACCATCAAAGCAAGAGTATTCAAGGTGCCTGGCCTTGAAGATATTTACATAGAATTTAGTCAAATATATTGGTGGTTGGATAAAAAAAAAAAATCATCATAAATACATTGCCTAGTCCTAAGATTAAATATAAGAGTAACCACATTTGAAAACAAAAGAATGTCTGGTAAAATTTTCTTTGTATTATTTTTCTGTTTGGCATGACTTAAATGTCTTTGCTTCTAAAAGTAGCTATTACAGCGGTACTGATGAATAGCAAATACCAGGGTTATGTTTTAAAAAGGCTCTTGTGATGATTTTGGGATTTACAGACTGTGACCTCATCTTCTTTTAGCACACAGTAAATTGCTTGAAACTATAAAGAAAAGGAGATTAATAGAAGACTTTGAATATTACAGATAGAAATAAGAATGGTTTATATGTAAAGGAAAATAAAACTTGTCTGATGTGCTATAGTTCTAAGTGCTATAAAAATAGGGCACAGCTTTATTTTTATGTTTGAAGCCTTTTAGAAAATTTTGTCTATGGTCTCCTTTGAATTGGGAGGAGATGCTGTCATGACTAAAAAGTTAAGAGACAGAAGTATAAGAAAGAGTCTGAAGTTCAGAAATATTCTGTGTTAGTTTCTAAATTCATGCTACAATCTCCCAAACTTGCTGGGTTTCAGCAAGTGAGATGATGTCCCAGGCAGTTGTCTTACCTGGACAAAAAGTCCATTTTGTATGAGGAAGGTCTCATCACAGGCATAATGAAACTTAAATAATTGATTTCTTAACTTGGCCTCCTGAAATATGCTAGTGGAGTGGGAAGAGGTTTTCCCTAGGACTTATGATGGAGAAAGCTCTGACTAGTCTGACCTTGGCTGAGAGATGTTAAAAGACTCTTGCTGATTTAGGCTCCCACTGTCTCAGTTTTCATCAGGTGTTGCAGTATATGCATGGCTATTCTGCAATTTATATAATTACTTGACGTATCTCAGAGCCATACGACCATAGGAATATAAAATAATGGACTGGAAAAAAAAGGAAAAAATGCCAGTTTCTTATTCCAGTCATGTATTCCTTCTACCATCAGATTCAATGATTTCTTCCTACACTGTGGTGGCAGATGATTCCTTTTGTATTTCTTATGAACAACTCCACATGAATATCGTTATAGGGATTGAAATCCTTTCTTTCGTAACCTCTAGCCAAATTGCACAAACCCTTCCTTCAGTTTAGTTTGGGATGCCAGGACTTTTTTGCATTAACTGTGTGGTCTTTCAGACATACAAAAGACCCTGGATACCCTCTGTGCTGAGGTGTTCCTCTGCTCACTAATTATGCATCTGTGCTTATTACACTGACTCCTGTAGCAGTCTGGTCTACGCCTGTTTCATATCAGAATAAAAAATCTGGAAGCAAAAGAAGAAAATACCAACTCATGGTGTTCAATAAATTCTGAAGAGGGCATTAATTCTGAAAGTTGCTGGCTAGATCAGATAGCATTTTTCTGTCCCTTTTTAAGACTGGATATTTTACAAGAAAATCAGGAGGTTCATTGCCAATATTTTCATAGTTCCCATTTCAAAGTTCAGTACTCCAGTGTCTGGATTTATTCCAGATGCAGCCATCCTTACATAAGACCAAGGCACTCTGTCTTTGATCTGAATGCTTGTTGGACTTTAATCTTTCTTTTCTGCCAGTCTCAATATTTAAATCTCAGCTCGTGCTCATTGAACTACAACATGCTGCTGCCCATCAGTCAGCTAGGTTGCCGGAGGCAGTACCCAGAGCCAGAATACCCCACATATGAATGTGAAAATCACATTTTCCCAGCTCAGTACCCTCACCCAGTGGGGCCTGGAGCACTGCACATGGTGTGATTATGGGGATGGAGTGTTTTGTTTGGGAACTCAAGAGACAAAGCCACTAATAACAGCAAGTGTATCTCCCTTGATACCGTACTGACTTTGATAATTGCAAAACAAGACTGAGGATCTGAGCTGAAGTTACAGGAAAGGTGAAGACTGCAGTGAACAAAAGGATTGTTTTCTGTTCATAGAGGAGGCTCAGTTTTAAGGTACTATACAGGCCTAACCCCTAATTACTTCTGGGATTTTCTGTGTGAAAATTTTGCTAAAATGAGGCTAAGGCATTTCTGCTGGTGAAGAGGAAGAAGACATAAAAGTTTATGACCAGCCAGCTAGGGAGTAGGAGCATGGGGCCTCACAGTGGTCAGCATCTCTCAATAGCAGTTCTCTCTCTCAATGTTTTTTATTCTGCAGTGCTTCCTTCAGTGCTAAGCCTCCTGCATTTGCAGGGTATCTCTTCTCACCTTAGAGATGTTGCAAAGGGAATGGCAGTCATCATGTGACTGTGGGAATGTGGGAATGTTGTCATCATGACAGAATATCTGCCAAACTGATGAATTTGTGTATTCCCACCTCTGCTTACAGGCTACCTAGCTGTAAGTAGCCCATGCTGAACATGAAACAAATCACTTCCAGGTATGGCTGTATTACCACAGGAAGGCTTGTTGTGAGGCTTAGGTGCGACTTGCGTTCATTGCAACTTGCAAAGCTACCCAGGTCATACTAAGATATATTTCTAATGTCTTTTCCATGTTGAAATATGAAGCAGATCTCCATAGTGCAAAGACAGTCCGAGGTTTTCTGAAGCAGTGGTTCACATCACAAAAAAATTTTTTTTCTTATCAAGGAGCCAACCACAAATATCTTTGTGATGGGACATTGCCTGCATCCTCCAGTGAATATTAACAGTGGCGGGCAATGCAGGATCCCAAATGCCTTGCCCAAGGTGCCTGCTTGGCTAATTTGATGGAAATGTGTAATCATACGCTTATTCCAGATATGCATTACTTTTGTGGGTTTTTTTCAGATCTTCCAGTATGGACACAGACAAAGAAAGGAACTGAAACTGAGTCCTAGAGAGCAGAGGTGGTCTTTTGTCTAGTCAATAGAAAGTTAGGTGTTTAAATGCAGAGGCTGGCAGTGTTGAATCTCTTCTACTGCAGATCCAGAATTGCATTTGATTTTTCTTTTCAGATCTCACATACTGCAAAACAGCTCCTTTCCCTCTGTAGGTGATTATTTGACAGTCTCTCTGTATTCTCTCACCCTTAGTCGTGGCTGCCTCACTCTGCCATTGTATTGGCTGACTTTTGCAAATGAGGCACCAGGGTTTTTTACTGGACAGTACTGTGTCTTTAAACTTCTGAGAGCTAATATTTTCTGCTGGGGATTGTTTGTGCATGAATGCTATTTCTTGCATGCTCTTCGAGCTGTATACTTGGTCACTGAAATTACTTTTCATTGCTTCTGTTCTCTCTCTGGGAAAACCGTAACAGATTGTCTTGCAAATATGTCTTCATGTTAGCATTCAGATTTATGTGCAAGCGTACACACTGGCAATAATATAAGCTTCTTCCAAATGTTACTGTGAGTAAAACCTCACTGTCAGCATGTTCACAAGCACCAAACACAGGTCATGAACATCAGTGAACTGAATAGCTTGCATTTGTCCAAATATTCTCAGAGAGTTTCCCCAAAGTTTTTAAGCCACCACTGGCTACCCACAGCTTTTCACAAGGTATTACATTCAGATTTTACTTGTCCATTGTTCCATAATTATAGGGCATACCTGATGTTTTTTAAAGTGTGTGTTATACAGAGAACTTAGCTCTTGAATGTGAAATTTTCTAAGGTTATAGTTGAAGATTTTTTTTTGGCTTGCAAGAAGCGGAAAATCACAGATGAGAGACTGCTGTTCTACCTACCTACCTAGACTCCTAACTACCTAGCTAGCTAGCTAGCTACCTACCTACCTACCTCAACTCGGATTGGTTACTAGTATATGCTGTGATTCTTATCTTGCAAAATAATGAGAAGTGGAGACAGTTCAGAACTGACTGATACTGCCTACCAGTTGTTAGTGTCATTTCTTCCATATGTCCACAGGCATTATTTCTGAGTCTAACCAATGGTAATTTATATTTACTGCCTGTTTGTCAGACTGGAAGAAAAAAAGAAAAATATGTCTGAAAACTGTTTTAATACAGTTTGGGGTTCTGCCAACAGGCAGCCAAGTCATCATTTCTGCTGCAACATGGGAGGCACAAAGGGGAAATGGTCTTGCTGTTTCTTACCTTTTTTATAGGCTGTCCTATTTGGCATTACTGATAGAAATGACATAGACAACTTGGAAGGCTTTCCCTCTTTGTCCTCCAGGTTTACAGTACCCTTTTTGCGGGCAGAGCTCAAAGGCCTTTGGAAAGGGTGTCAGCATCATTAACTTCACTGCACAGTGCAAGTGCAGAGGCACAGCTGTGCCCCTCCTCTAGAGGGTATTTTGTTCAGTTATTCAGTAGAACAGAAAGCAGACTCTTGCAAAGGAACATCAGTCTCTCCCTGATCCCATGAAAGGGAAGATGTGGTTAAGTGGCATAGCTGATACAGGAACACAAGATCCTGTAGATCTGCTGTAGAAGTCCTTGTTAGATTATGTGTGGAAATGGGTTAGCAGAGGGCTCCACTTAGTGCATCTGTACCCTCATATTTACTTTTTGTGTGTGCTGATGGAGCGATTTGTTTCTCTTCTTCCTCAGCAACATGAGCACTCCTTCATTCCACCTGTTCTTTCGCTAACAGATGATAAAAGAGAACACAAGAAATCTCTGCCAGCCATCTCTCTTGGGATGGTACAAATCTAGATGCTGAGGTGCCAACAGACACTTTCTTGTCAGCACTCTTAAACAGTGGAGTAGATAGGTACTTTTTGGCCTCTTTCTTCTAACTTAGTGTACATTGTACAGTTTTCCACTAGGTAAAGCATAGCAGAGTTTTTTTCTTCTCTGCATTGTGTCAGAAGTCTAAGACAGGCTTGATTCAAGAAAAATGATTTTGTAATGCTAAGCATAGCCAGAGAACTCTTTCCTATAAACTGAAGAGAATTTGTCACAGGTGCCATAATAGCTGGCAAACAAGTGTCCTTTGATGAATGATACTGATTTTCACAAAGATCCTGAAAGTTCGAATCTGTCTTGTTCTCTGTTGCAAAGTCATAGTGCTGGGCCTTCTGTGTTCCAACTTATCAATGCCCCAAGACTTTGTAAGATTAAGTATTTCCTTTTAAAACAAGTCTTGCATGCAAAATGATTTGAATATTGTTGCTTAGGCCACCTGTAAACAGCACACTGAAATTTTCTGGAGTTAATAAATGGTAAATAGCTTCTACTACTATTTTAGACATACAATTTTTTAGAGCTTATAATCACAGTGGATTCAGTTTTCATTTCAATATTAATAACCAACTATTGAAACATCTACTAATAATTTTAAGCTTCATTAACTTTATCAATGTACTGCTGATGCAAATTCTGACTTTAGATATGGACATTGCAGTACTGTTGCCAACTGCTATAAGATACAATTTTAAAGGCTAGCAGAAATATATTAGGAAAATAGTGTGTTGATGGTTAGACTCTCATTATATCCTTGGGCGCAATTCATAAACTGAAATTTTTAAGAAAAAGGAATCTGACAGTTGGGTATATTTAAGTGCACTATGATTCACGTATGTTTGTGGGTAAATCCATATACTGATATTTATGTAAACAACCCCACTTAAGAATCCCAAGAATTAGTTAAGTTCACATCTTTTAACAGAGAACAGCCAAAACGAAAATGACATTCTAAAATACAAGATTAATTTTCTCCCTCTGACTTCTGATGTAATTTCTATGGCAATTTTCCCCTTCAAAAGTTGTACAGCTGAAGCTCTTTGGGATATGATGATGATTATATCCAAGGTATATAGGATATGCTATTAATACTTTTTGTGGGGGGAAGAGGGTTTGTTTCTTTGGGTTTTTTTCCCCTAAATTTTATCCTTCTCTTTTTTTTCTAAAGTTTTAAAAAAATCCATCTCAGCTGTGTAGTGATCAAGCATTTTCTTTCAATCTGTTCTAATGAAATAGTTAAAAGATTTAAAAATTAATTTTCATGGCATGCTTTATACTTCCACTCCTTCTCAACAAGGTGAGTCAGTGAGGAGTCATACAAGCTAAGAAGTTCATCATTTCAGGTCTTGGTCCTAAAGATATCAACTTGGGGCTATAACAATATAATGCTATTATTATCAGAAGTTAAAATTTTTGACAAAAAAAAATTCAAGAAGAATTTCAACATCAGTTTAATTTACTTTTATTTCTAATAATGAGAGAAAATTTACAAGACGTCTAGTACTCTGTCTCCAGGACTTTACCTGCACACACAGTGGATGTTAACACTGTGCAATTACACAGTATGACATAGAACCAGTGCTGCAAAGCTTTATTTACCATGGTTGATGCACCATGGTTTTGACAACTTTATTTCCCCAATGATGCCTTCACACATGAAGATGTGAGAATAGGACAATATAATATGCTTGATTTGCCATTGTTTTTTGGAAGGATCTGGAAGAGATTTATAACCGTGTAACTCCTTTTGAAAAGGTTACCACACTTAAATGCATTTGCAACTCTGCTGTTAAGTCAGTGATAGACATTTGAATGGCTCATTCTTATAGTGAGAATTGGTCTTTCAGGTCACATAAGTGCTTTTGAAATTTTTAGCTGGTGTCATTCATAAAAATATTTACAAAAGAAGTTTTTACCTTAACACACACACCACTCCATCCACCCCCACCCCGCCAAAACTGAGTTAAAAGTCGAGACAGGGTAGCTGGTTCAGAGCCTTGTTTCTGGCAGAAGGCTGGATGAGCTCCACTAATATCAAGATTTTTGGCTTTGGCCTTGAAAGGCTGAATTTTCTTGGCATATCAAAACTATTTTTCTGCAGTGATATTGACACTGATGCAAAATGTATACTGTGAATGGCAATTATTTTGTGATGTTATAAGTAAGCAGTAGGCGGAGATGTTCTCCTTCTGATATTTGTGCCAGGGAAAGGCTGCTAATAGTAATCTAGTAAAGAAGAAATCTGGTAGTAAAGTACATAACAATTTTGTTTTACTTGATTTAAGCCTAAAGGGCCATGCACTTAACATTTAACATGAAGGATATATATTTTTAACTGTCTCTTCTGCTTGGTAAGACAGTGGCACAAATGTCATATAAGGCATAATTCCTGTGAAATTAACACAGTGAGTTTATAGATGTTATTTCCCTATAACTGTAGAAATAATAGAGAAGAATGGACATTGTATTAGGTCCATAGGCTTTCATGGGGCTACAGAAAGTAGATCTTTACATCTTTCCATCATGTGGAATGGGGATGGAAAGGAGCATCCATCAACTCATGAAGAAGGCTAAAGGTTCAGTTACTACAGTGCTCAAGTGTGCTGTTACAAGACTGTACTTAGGGCATCCTGGGAACACCAATGTAGAACCAAGTTATTATGGCAACTAATGTAAATGTTGAATAGGAAACAAGTAAAGGTTGGTTTTTTCAGTAGAAACCTGTCTCTGCTGGAGACACTGGAGGTTCTGTGCCATATGGAGTATTTTTAGAAACATGGAAAAGGGATAGTCAGTGTAGATAATAAACTAACAGTGAAGATGTGCAAAAACATCTGGTGGTATTAACTGTAAAATGAATAATGATGAGGTCTAATAATGGTGATGGTTTTATGAAAAGTATCAATATGTGGTTTCAATAGCAGACAAAAGGGCAAACTGAATGTGAGGAATTACTAAAAGAATAAAAAAGAAAGCAATAGTTATGCCATTTTCTAAACCTGTGGGTGACTCACACCTTGAGTTCCATGAACTAGGGCTGCAAAAAATGTACAGAGAAGACAACATGATCAAAGGTATGGTATTACTTCTATATAGGAAAGGACCACATAGACTGACATTACTCACAGAGATTAGTGAGGAATGATAGAGATCTGTACTCAAAAGTAGCAAAGACAAGATGAATATGGGTTGCAGGTCCAGTTTTTCCTTAAAACAAACAAAACCCCAAAGCATTAAGAGAATATTTAGTTAATTGCGTTAATTTTTCACCAGATGTATGACTAAACTGTAGAATACGTTATTGCAAAAAACTGTGGATTCCAGATCTTGGGATGACTTCAAAAGCTAATGGGACAAATTTATGCATGAGAGATTCTCTTTATGGGCAATTAAGTGAAGGGAAACCACCTCCATCAGAGAAACTCCACAGCTGAGCTATAGATGGCCAGAAGGTGTGAGACCATGGTGAGGCAGCTGGACTACTCTTACATTCTTTCCTAACCATCCACTTTTAGCCACTGCCAGAAGCAAGATGATGGTGTAGGCTGTTTCTGAGTCTGATGCTCTCAGGTCGGTCTTAACGTGTACTGCTCTGATACTCAGAGACCTAAGTTTCAGTTCAGGGCAGCAATATGGACATTGTGCCATGGAGCAGAGAGATAAGAGACCCTGTCCTGTAGTAATGATTTGTTATTGTGGTAGGTTTTACAGCTGAGCAACTAAAATGATGAAGTAGAAAAGGGGACATTTTGGATTATGAGGTCAGATAAATGACTATGGTATGTTGCAGTTAAAAGCATAAAGGAACTTGATAAAGGTCTGTGGACTGTAGTCTCTGCTGCTGGTGGTACCCTAATTCAGAAGTTAAGGGAACAGTGGTGATGTACTTGAGTTGGAGATAAAATCCCACATATGGGGTGTAAAGACTGGTACAGAGAAGGCAATGTTAGTTTGGTTAAGGAGAATGAGTAGAAATAACAAGATCTGATGAGAAAATATACAATCAATGACATTAAAAGACCATTGATAATGCACAGGGAAATTGAGACAAGACTTCAGAGGCAGCTTGTAATTCTGGTATTTATTAACTTTTGCCTATTTATTTTTGTGAACTTAATGTACTTTTAAGGTAGAGTTTTGTTTCCTGGCAATGAACATTCATTTTAGTGAATGTAGCTCTTCTCTGATTAGATTTCAGGTGAATAAGGAGAATTTGGCAATTAGATTTTTCAGATAAAAAAGGACCAATGAACCCCATGAAGAAAGAGGACAGTAGGACAGAAATGTATTTAAAAATATGGACATGAAGTGCTGGAAAAATTAGTGTTAAAATTTCTAATATGGTTGGTATTGTTTGTCTGAAAATATGTATATATTTTCATATTAACCAAGTGTTCAAGTATCAGCACTAAGGGCAGCATGGAAGTTGTGATAGACATGAAAAAGGCCTTATTGGCCATTTTTTTTACAGATACAATTTGCTATCAACCTTCCCAGCTCTCTGGATTTGGTGGTAGAGTGGGTGGGAATGAGTATTACCTTCAGGGGTGCTGGCAGGGCCCAGCTTTGGCAAATGGACTGCCAGAAAGCACCTGTAGAAGTAATTTGTTTGTTTTTTATTTTTTACATAACTGTAGCTACTTTAAAATATTTCCTTTGCCATCAGGATGGAATTGCTAAAATATGCTGGTTTGAGGGTTTTTTCCCTTTATCAAAGAACAAGACATTTTTCCTTGTGATGACTTTTTCTGACATTGAATAACTGGCATGCAGGTGGCTTGGGCATAATAACATTTGCCTGGCAAAAGATGGGAGCCAGACTACTGTTCTCTTGCCAGATTCTGCCTGGTTAATTTACCCAGTATCAAAATATTTGCTTGCTTTCTTGGATAAAGAAAAGGAAAAAAATAAAAATAAGTCAGGATAGAGGAATAAACTAGGTTTAGCCCATCACTTTTTCACTTTCTAAGCAGTTTGCACACGGAAATAAATTTAAATCCTAAATGATTTTTCTTTACCAGACAGCCCATATCAAGATCATATATTGATTACAGCTTGCCTTTTTGTGCTCTGATGCTTTTATTGACTTTTCTCTTCATTGCCCTCTGTTGCAGTACCAAAGTGATTGGATCAGTATATTTTCCCTTTGGGATTACATGAGAAATCTCAGATGCCTTACAGATGCATGTATTAGGTCTCAAAATATTTAGTGTTCTCATAAAATGAACAAGAAATATATAATTTTTAAAGGCAAAGATGAAAGACACTCTGATGAAAATGCTTCTTTTCCCCCCATTGAAATATCTGGAGATCTGTGAAGAAAAGTAGGAAGATCTGTTTAAAGCAGATTTTTCCTCAGAATACAAGTATGGCAGGACATCTGAATGTCCACAGGTTTTCTGCTAGTCTGTGTAAGTCTGATGAGGTGTGCTAGTGTTACCTTTTTCTTCCCCTTTGTTTCCTTAATTTGGTAGAGAAGTATCACTGGGTCAACTCTCTTTTATGTTTGGGCTCTTACACAGCAGAACAGAGGAGCGGGTTGCACTTTCATGTCCCTACATACTCCCAGGGAGGGGATGATTTCTCCAAGGACAGCAAATGTGAACTTCTGAACACCTGAAGTTGCATGCTTAGTAGAAGCTACATTTACTTAGGACTTTAGCTTTCCTGTGTTACCTTTTCCTATCAAAGGAAAGAAGTGCTAGTCTTGTGGGCAAAGTTATAGAAATTTCACAGCCAGTGGTATAGCTTTTGTTTTATTGGTAGTTGGGAGAACATTCATGCAACATCAAGTTTTGAAAGGAAAGAGGAGGGAGGAGGTATGAGAGGTGCAGGTCTGGTGAACACAGGCTGGAGCCTTTGGCATGCTGCTGAGGACATGACATTTCTAGGTTAAAAACCACTCTGGTTTTCTTCAGTGTAAGCTAATACTTTCCTCCTTTAGTCTTATGTAAGCCAGTTATAAATCTTCTCCCAATTTAGTACATCAACACTTCTCAGTTCTTAATAATTTTGCTTCACACAGTTTCTGTGATGTAGGTAAGCATGAGTCTATACAGAGTGGAGGAATCTAGTGAATTGTTGAAGCAATTGCTTCCTTTGTGCGGGAAGGTAAAAAGTAAATTAAATTACTACAGTATCACAATGAGTCTTTTCCTCATTCAATTGTCTCTTAATCAATGCTTTGCTTTTTTCCCCCTGTTTTTTAATCAAGACCAAAGAAAAATATAGGTAACGGGTACTTGAGTTTTGCAGAAATACCTCTCCAAATGTCCCTTAAGTGTCACTTAATGTTTGGTTGACAAGGTGGTCAAAGGTTGAACTCAATGATCTTGGAGGTCTTTTCCAACCTTAATGATTCTGTGATTCTATTTATTATTACTGACATAATCAAAGTGTGATGGGAGATCCTGTTAGGCTACCAGAGTATTAAGACAACAGATTTTGGATTCCTGGAGTTTTTAGAGAAAACAATTTAGCCTGCTTCTCTTAGCAGTTCTAAAAAGCATCTTTGTGGTGTCTTACATGCTACATGGTGGGGAAAAAAACAACAGCAGCTGAAAGCTTAAAAAAGTCCTGCTGAAGGATTGCCTCAAGTCCCATTTAATGCTGCTACGGCAGAGCAGCTTGCGTTTCCTGATACTGAGAGTGCAGCAGTAGGGAAGCTGCGCAGTGCTGGAGTAAGCACTGGAGCTTTCCATTGCTCCTTGGGGTACAGGGTGACCCACCACACTAATGTGAGACAGTAATTTCCCCTTGCTTTCTGCTCCTGTGGGAACAGAAAGTCAGCTCTTTCTGACTGAGCACTGTGAAACACCATTATTTCTTTCCTTTTCGGAGTGCCCGAGCAGCAAGGATTGGATCACTGTCTTGAAGTAATTAAGCACTTCATCCAGCAAAATGTCCAAGAGTGCATTTAACTATAAGCTGGCAAATAATCCTGCTGGAGTCACTTAAGGGTCCTGTGCTCAAATGCTTTACTGGAGAGGGACCTGAGCTTGCTGGCTGGAATGTCCTGTGCAGCCTTACACTCAGGACTAACAACTTAAGTGGTGCATAAGCTCTGAACAGCTCAAAGCATATGCTAATTCTTGCAGCATTTCTTAATTTTTGGTGTTTTAATCAAATTTCTAGTGGGTGAGCAACATGCAAAACTCACTGATGCAGGGACACCATGAAGCTATTAGAATTTTTTTCTCTTACATGTTTATTTCCATATCAAAGGTATTAATGATAGTGGCCACTGCACAACAAGTTCCCTTCTGTGCTGTGTGAGCTCCCATATGACCCTCTGGAACTGATTTTCCTGATGGTAAAAGAAAAAAAAACAGACTGCCTACTAATCACTTGATAGGGAGCACAGCACATTCAGGCAGTGGTGGCATCAGTGCTCACCCCAAGAGTTTTAAAGGGTGGAACTGGCAGCTTATTAATTTAATCAGGCTCCAGTCAGGGGCTATGCCTGCCCTCTGGTACAAGTGCAGCCTGTTCCTGACTGCCACTCAAACTGACAAGCTGTTTCCCTAGTAATTAATTCATTACAAAGTAATGAGTTTGTCACGCTAAAGAGGTATATGGTACTCTAAAAATGGAGGAGGAGACTGCTAACAATAATAACAAAAAAAGATTACTTGAGCTCTAGGAAGGCATATTGGGGATATATTTCTTTCTTCTCCTTTCTCATCTGGATAAACAAAAAGATAGATTGTTCCACAATAATTAAAAACTAAGTGTAGATGATCTTTATAGACTGTTCTGTTGAAACAGATTTCAATGTTTATCCTACTAATGCAATTAATGTTGAATATGGATTAGAGTAGTGATTTTTTAAAAAATATGACATATAAGATTTTAAATTTTGTAGGATTTTTTACTGGATAGGTTTATTTGTCAAATATTCCAGGGAAAACTTTTTTTTAACTTAGAATATTTTAGATGCCATATCATGGATTTTTAGTATTGCACTTTTTCTTACTATTATTCTTTACTTTTGCATCTCTCTTCTACTTTTCCTTCTTTTCATGAAGCAAAATTAAGAAAAGGGAATCTAAAATTTGTGGAAACAGATTTGTCAAAAATCAGAAAAATAACTTCAGAAAGGCAGCAAATTCTTTTAAAACACAGTTCCAAACACAAATGTTTCAACCAGCTCTAGTTACAGTTTTGACTAAACGCGCTCTGCAGGCTATATTGGAAAGATAGGCTTTAGCAGAGGACAAGTTATCTTAAAAATGAAAAGGATTAAAATAACTGTTCCAGGCAGTAGAAGCTCCAGTGTGGGAGCTGTGTTAGGCTTAGCAAATGGAAAAGTGATGGAAAGGTGTGTACAATGCCTCTTCTTCAAGGGAGGAAGAAGAGAGGAATTGTACAGACTTGCTTGATACAGTTAGGAGCTGTGAAAATCAGCTGGCTCAAACCAGCTCTTGTAAACTGAGATTACAGTTGAAGGTGCTCATATTCACTCCAGCTGTGAATCTGTCCCAAGGAGGACTAACTTTCAGCACGGTCTTTCTTAGAGAAGTGTCGGAAAAACCTGACTTTGAGAGTGCAATCTGTGTGTGAACAGGAGCATAGCCGAAGTTTGTCACTGGCCACGGTGAAACACACGTTTGAAGATAACTGGAATGGCTAAGTCCCTGGAGACAATTTTTGAGGCATGGCCATTGGAGAGCCCTTTAGTAAACCTCTGGTGTTTTGCTGATGCAAAATATGCTTCTTCTGTTCAGTTCCAGATCAGCTTCTGGCCTTGCTCCTCCCCTGTTACATTTAATCAGCCTGAGTACTGTTCCCAGCTCCCGCTGTATTGATTCTTAGAGCAGATTTCAGCAGAACCTAAAAAAGGAAGCATAGACTGCTCCCCTCTTTCTTTGACTGATGCTTTCTTTTACCCTACATGACAAAGTGATAGATGTACTTAGTTAACTTTCTGCAAAATCATTAATGCCACCCTTGCCGGTTGGCTTCCCAGGTATTGGTTAAGTAGCTGTCATGCGTTTGTTACCTGAGACACTGCAATACTGTATAATCAGATCATTCATTTTCTTCCGAGGCTGGTCTTACAGAACTGGTTTGAAGTACAGTGCTAAGGGAGATAAAAACTAGCACTCTGAGGCAATCACGTTTTTCCTGGTTTTGCCTCAGATTAAAGCCGCAAACTGGTGAAAGTTCACTTGGGAAAGCTGAAGTAACTGTTCCAGTAAGATTCTCCTGATTCTCCTCTTTCACCCCGCCATGTGATCTGAGTCTACAGCAAAACAATTCACAACTACCTCCCCAATCCCCTTGACCCTTTAAAGGTCCTGAGGTCACTGGACCTGCTGTATAAGTGACTGCTCACCAAAAGGTCATCTGGTCTGATCTCTGATGTCCCCACTGAATTTCACCTTTACTCCTTCAATCCCCATTGAATTCTGACATTTAATAAATAACTTTTTTGCAGCCAACATTACCCAGTCTACTGCATATCTGGTGAATATCCAGCAATAATTCTTAATTTCTCAAGGATTTTGGACTAGCAACTCTTTTTTGAATTATGCCGATTACAGAATCATAAATCCCTGCAATGTGTATATCATTGATAATGATTAATAAAAAGAGTCAGAAGCATCATAGTGAGGCTCCAGTTGCCTGGAATCTGTATGATGTCCCATAGTTTGAAGAATACAGAAGGTTTGAAAATTTGTACAGCCTTCCCAGCTGTACTGTGACCGTGGTGCCCGTGAAAAAAGTTGCACAAAGAGAAGCTCTACTTCTCTTAGAGAAGAGCTACCTTAAATTCCCCAAAGGCAAATGCAGGATCCTGAACCTTGAGAGGAACAACCCTGGGCACTGATACAGGCTGGGGGCTTTTGCGTGGGTGGGCAAAAAGCACCAAGATCTGGTCAGATGTAAAGATAAAATCCAAAAGTGGTTACATGGGTGTTTTGTTGCTTTGTAATTGTACATTCTGCAAGGTCAAAGACTGCAATCATGTATATTTCGAGCCGAACTTGCTTATATTATTTTGACACAGGTTGTTGACTAAATCCAAGGCTAAGTGGACTTAGCGGCACCTAGACTTACCAAAGGAGTTTAGAAAGCAAGGGGTCTCGCTGAAGCTCATAGCATAACATGAGGGACTACAGCCTGATTATGTTGGAATGCATTGTAATAGATCATAGAGTTGGTGCTTAGATACTGCAATAGCGGTGTTTATTTATTAGCAATCAAACTAGTCATAATCATCCACATAATCTGTCCCACTTCTTGTGTCTGGCCGAGAGCTTTCTCTCAAATGCTCTGCTATAGACAGATTCTGTTCTTAGACCTGCTGGTGTAAATTCTTTGTGTTCTTGCTGATGAGCATTACACCAGAATTTCACAGATAATTTCTGGTGCATCACATTCAGATCACAGTTTGAGATTGCATCTACATTTACCAGGGGATGGGAGAGAAATTTTCATACTTTTAAAATTGCAGTTCAACATTTTTTTAAACTTTTACTTTTTAGTAAAAATGGTCTGAAAATTTACAAGTGAGAAGTGTTTTGTACCAAAATTTTCCCCTTTCTCTTCCCATGCTCTTAAATATTTGGCTGCAAGTTTTGCAGTTTCTGTGGTTGTTGGTAGATGTCTTCATCCTGGCTCCTAGCCCGTTAACCAGAAAAATTAAGGTTCAGTTTGGTTTAAATAATAAAGTAGTGATATAAAACAAAAAAATCTGCTAATTTATTTTTTTTTACCTAACCAGTTTGCAAAAGTATGAACCTCATCATGAACATTTTTTCTGAAATGAACATACAGTGAGGACTCACACTTGTGAATAAAGGCTGCATGCACATTTTAGGGAATAGAGACCTGTTTTCCTATTTGAGTGGTACAGGGCTGAAACTTTTGTGCAGGATAGATATGAGCCTTATTCCTTATCATACTATAAACTTCTTGCCTGCAGTGTTGTAAAGGAATTTATAAAATCAGGCAAATTCTTGTGGGTGGAAAATAGAGATTCAACACTTAGAATTAGACATTGGCATTTGAAAACTCAGATACTTTACACGGTATCTTGCACATGCTTTTGTTTTTCTTGCTGTATCTTGTTTTCCTCTCCAAATTTTCTGTACCGTTCTGTCCTGTTTTCTGTCTTTCAGTGTATTTCTGCTGCAGCACCTGGGTGTCCTGACCCTGGCAGCTCCTGAATGTCATTGCTTTGAAGGAACTGAATCCCTTTAATTTTATTTCACCTGCTTTCTCATAGAGGGTGACAGATGACAAATAAAGTGAGGGGAAGGAGCAGCATGACCATTAGTATGAGTGTGAGCACCCCATGGCTTGTTAATAATACTGCCTTTGCTTTGTTAAAAATGTTAGTTTTGAATGTAAAATACAGATGTCCCTCACATAACAGATGCAATAAATTGGTGTCTAGTGAACAAACTTCTTGCTTTGATTCTTGCTTTTTCCTCCCATTCTCTAAACAATGATCAAATTCAGCCATTTATACCACATATGTAGCATGATATCCATGAAGGAAGTAAAGGATCTCCAAAACCTGTGTGGTGCTGTAAGTGTAATCACAGTGGTTCCTCACTTTACACCACTGTTTTCATTTGTACTCAGGCTGTTATACCATCATTGCTTCTGTAGTGTCATATTCCATACAGGGTTTTCAGTGGAGTGTCTCTTGCCAGAATTTGTTAGTGTCTTTCAAACAAACTTTTACTGCTGGTCCCTGTCTCGTCTTCCCACCTGTTGAAGTGGATGCCCATTGTCATGTCACAGGTGTCACACTGCTTGCTGTCACCTTGGGGTTCTGCTGAGCTCTGATATGCACTGTCCCGTTCTGATGTGTTCAAGCAGACCAGCTTTTAACAGTGAGCCCCTGGATACCATTTCAAATATGTGCCTCCTTTTCTTGACAGTATCTTCAGCACACTCAACTTTCTAACAGGGTTTAAGCTAATTTGAGACTTTGATAAAGTCTTTTGATCCTTTTTAAAACCTTTTTGCTTATTGCAGAATGAAATAAGATCACACCGTGTCAGTGCTGTATATTTTGCAAGGATATTCCATCTGCAGATTCTGCTGAAGGTGCTGTTGGCAATCTTAATAAAAATTCCGAATGATCTGGACTTCTCAGCTACTGGACCTGGGGGATCAGGTGCAGAGCAGATGCCTACCTTGGAGAGCACCTCAGGTCTTTGAACCAGAAGAAGCAGCAGCTGCATTTGCTGGGAGCTTTCCAGTATGTTTCCTATGCTACATTTATGATAGATGGAATGGATTTATTTATCTACAGGGAGTTAGTGATCTCATTTTTTATTAATCCCAATGAAAAAGGAATTTATTGTTTTCTTTAGCAAAATCTAGTCTTGCATCTACTGTGCCACACTTCAAGCAAATTTTTTTTGCGTTCCAGTTGCTGACAAAGAGCAGAGAGCTATTGTATGAATAGCTCTTGAATTGTTCCTGTATTTCTCCTCCGCCTATTCTGAAATTTAGTTGGAAGGTATGTGAGAATGTTTCACTAAATTTGGTCTTTTCTTGTTAAAAAGCATCAAAACATGTATGCAAGATGAAGTCACTTATCTTATGGTACAGTTTGGTCCCACCGGAAAAATTAAAATGAATATTACAGTGCAGAATATGTGGTTATACCCAAGATAGAAGTATGCTGCTCCAAACCTTAGAGCCAAACATTGAGAAAAAGTCAGAACTGAGAAATTTTTGTTATGGTTTGGGTTTCTCTCCACAGACTGTAAATCGCAATGTCAGTGTCTGTCCTGGGTGTTTTCTCCCCACAGTGAGTTGTTCTGTACAGGGATTAGATACATGCATTCTTTTGATATGTGAAGTGAGACCTCCAGAATCTTTCCATTATGGAAATTATAGAAGTCTTGTAAGTGTGTTTTATGTGCCTATGTGCATCAGTGCTCTTGAAAAAATATATTTCAGTGAAAAGGACTACAGCTTGAAATATTTTAGCTGCTTTTATCTGAAGCACTAATGGTGATTATTTCTTTGCATTATTATCTTATTATCTGGCTATTTATCATTTCATTTGGAAGATGATTTTGTGACCAGGTCTGATGCTGACACAGAGCTAGGAAACAGCACAAAGAACTTTGCTTCAAAAGTAGTCTTATTTCCTAGCCATATTTATGGAGGACCCTTCAGGAACTTATTGCAATATTTTTCCCTGTAGCCAAATTTTCAGAGATCTATATACATGATACAATTTCTTTTGGACATAGAAGCATATATTTCTCATTAAAAAAATAAAAAAATAATTTTAGTGTTTGATAGTATCTAGAGGTGGAAATCAGAATTGGAGTTTTGTAGGCTACAATACATAGCTATTTTATGACATGATGGATTCTGCTTCAAAGAATTAATAGTACAGAGGGGAAGATGGGAATCTCAGTTAATCTCAGCTGTGGGGAGAACTGCTATTTTAAAAGGTTTCTGAACCATTTCAGCTTTTAATGTCCCAGTATTACCTGTCTTATCAGTGATAAATGGTTCGTACTTCATACTTTTGCAAAAGGACTTACAGACCTTGCCTTATTCATTTGTATTTTCAGAATGATGGATTATGATATGAGTCTTTCAATGTTTATTGCTAGAAAAAATCCAGCCTTTTTAACAGAGAGATATGTGCTGAAGCTAAGTACAAAAGAGCCAACTAAACCTTTGGTAGGAAATCTATTCAGTGTTTAATACTTTGCTGTTATGCTTCTCATGCAGAAAAAAATCTCACTGACCTCAGGGAGAAAGACTTATTTATGGGAATACAGTTATTGTGTTGGTGTAAAAGAGGATTTACCTTCTAAACATATATAGTTCATAAATATGCCTCTCCAAAACAGCAACATTCAGGGCATTCTTTCTTGTGAACAATGAGCATAAACCAGAATTGCCAACATTGATTTGAGATGTAAACTTTTCCTGAATGGTATGAAAACTACAAAAAAAACCCCCAAAAAACCCACAAGATAAATAAAATGTATTTTAAATCATTAGATTACACTGTGGAAAGTATTTATAATGAACTTCTGAGGTGTTGCCAGCTTTGAGCTAATTGGACAATGTTACTTCTCCATTAAATAGACAGATGGATGAAGCAATTAATAAACCATTCATTCTTATTGGTAATAGTTGGTGTATCAATCAATATCTGCCTACTTGAGAATAGAATTTTAAAAATTAATGCACCATTCAGGTGTATAGACATCTGAATCACAGTCCTGTTGGCAAAAACGTTGTGCTATAAACTGCACTCACTAGAACTAAATCTGCAACTATTCTATTCAAAGTGTCAGTTTTCTTGTCTTTAAATCAGTGCAATGCAGGAAAAGAATATAACTGAGCTACCAATGATGGCACTGGCAAAATTTAGGTGTTAAACTGCTGCAAAGCAAAGTATTAACTGCATGGCATGTGTAATCCTGCTCCCCAGTGACTAGTAATAGTATTTACAGAATTCCTCTTCTGGCAAGTAGAGAGTGTTAAAAAATGTTGTGTATCTAACCTTGATTAGCAGTTCTCGAAGTTGACTTTAGTTCCTAGTGCTATTGGTAGTAAGTCAGATGTCTCCTACTGAAAAATTCCATGAGGGTGAGAAGAGGAGCCACAATTCCTTGTGAATATTTTGTCAAGGAAAATTGAGTAAAAATTTACCTTACAAAAAAGTAAGTGTGAAAGAAAACCAGAATGGTTTATACACATTATATTAGCAAAAAGATTTAGAGATGAATCAGAACTATATAGGATAAAATAGTCATTTGTTCACTGCTAGTAAGATCTGCAACCTTTAGTAAACATTGGGCTACTATTAAAGGAGATAAAAAATGTCATATTCTTAAAAATATTCAGGAAATCAATATTGACACAATGACCTAACCATATATTATCTCTTCCATGAGTGCATTCTTTTAAAAATTTTTTGTTTCCAATTACAGGCAATAGTGAGAAAAATTTCAGGCATAAGCTCTGTTTGGGTGAGAATAACCTGCAGAGAGGACTAAATTGAGCAATATGCATTCAGTGAACTCTCAAATTAAAGCCTAAGTGAAACCTAGACAAATCTGCTGAAGATTGAAAACTGAATATTCTCTAGGGAATAGAGCTACATCACCATAGAATTATTTATATGACAGGTTAGATAATAATATTATAATAGCAGCCATTGTACTATGTATTGTTGCTGAGAGTCAGAATTCAATTATTTAAAACAAATTCTGTAAGGTTCTGTTTCTTTTTTGAAGGTTAACGTGATTCTAGGAGAGCAGAAAATGTTTGGATTTTGCATTGGATGATTGGTTTACAGGAATGTTTGATAAATTCTGCATATCAGTGGTTAAATTCAGACCTTGTTAAGAAAACAAGTTTGTTTTATTTCACAGGACACTTGAGTGATTTATTTAGACCTAAGTATAAAGGAACTTTGAAAACCATGCAGTGACGTCTCTCCTGTTCTGTGCATCTGCTCCGTACAGAAAGCAATGATCTTCTGCATGAGAAGTTAATAGCCATTAAAAATGGCTTCTCAGCAAGGCTATATTTTTATATAATTGAGATGAACCAGGGTCAAAATCAGTGATAATCAGCACTGGCAAAAGAAGTACATCACTATGAGAAATAAGCTCAAATCACGTAGTGAACTGAAAAAAAAACAGCTCTTGGAACCAGAATGAATCATCTACTCATGGAATTTTTTTTAACATCTTGGTCATGAAAAGCTGAAGATAACTCTGGAGGATGGAGAGGTTATACCTGAATGCTTTTGCAGTTTTTTTTAGATGTGCATAAGACATTCGGATTCAGAATTCTCTGCTTTTTACTATGAAGTAGGGCAAATACTCAGGAAAATATTCTGAGAAAAAAAACTAACTGCTTTGTTTTATATGTAGATTCGGATTTCTTTTGATCAGTTGTAGAGTTATGCTTACCATGTTTGAGTGTAGATTCAGGTAGGCTTGGGCAAATAAATCCATGCTCAGATTTAGATGTGTTTATGGATAAGTAAATGTTGCAGAGTTTGAAGTTGTTTATTAGCTAGTTCACTGAATCAGAAAAGGTCCATTTTACAGAAGATCCTATACCATCTGATCATGCAGCCATATCCTCTTTGGTGTCCCATTGCAGTTGCTTTATGATCAAAACAGGTATTGCAGGTCTTGGGAGTCCTATCAAGTCCCTGCAGGTGCTGCAGGGTGGTGTGTGAGAGCTGGGGAAGAATCTTGTCGTTCTGGGAGGGAAACCCTTCCTGTGTGACCACGTTTCCTCTCCTGTCTGTGGCTGCTACGAAGGCAGTGCAGGGTAATAAGGGGCAATGTTCTTGGCACGCCTGAGATTAAGGAATCTCCTGGAGGAAAATAAAAAGAAAGTGTTGCAAGGGCAAGGCTGTCTTTTTCTTATTGGGGTTTCCTTTGCAGCCTAAGCAGAAATATGCTCTTGGCCAGACTGACCAAGTACAGCATAGTGGAAATCATTCTGGTATTCTCCATTGCACCAAGGCCATTGTCACAGAGAACTGAGCTGCTCCGTTTGGAGCATGTTCAGCTTTCTACTTGTTGGTGCTTCTCTGTTGACTTTTCTGGTGGAAGAGGAGGCTCAAGCATTTTTTAATTGTCATCAAGGACAGAGACTGATTAAGGCAGTGAGTTTGGCTTTGCCAAGGCTGTTGGGGACCAGGATCAGAGGCTCTATCTCTGCAGGACTTGGGAGGCCTGTAATGTCTGGGGGGAGGTCATGTGAAGCGTGTTTGAAAAATGGTGCCGTGAGTGGCATACTTAGATCTGGAATAGAGTGTTACTCTACTGACTTGAGGACCTTAACTTCAAGGAGCCTTAGCAAGTATTTTTGTTTACAGTCTGCCTCACAACATGCTCCATTTCACAGGGGTATTTCTCCTAGGATATCGGAAATAAGCTCGTAGTTTCTTCTCTTCAGGATTTTCGACTTCTCTCGTGCTTCAAATTAAAGTGTGTTCTGAAGCATTCCCACATCTCTTCTTTTTTTTATGCAGTTCTGAATCATTCTTTAGGCTACGCTAACATGGAGGACATGAGTTTACACACTCACAGGTAAAGTAGAGAATCAACATTTCTCCAAATAGGCAAGTATTCTGACCTTTTGCTTATTGGGTGAAAAGAGAATATAAGTTTCTGACGCAGAAGTGGAACAATTTTTTGCCAGTTCTAACAGGGTTGCAAGACAGGGCAAGCAGAGAAAAAGTAACGCCTAAGACTTGACAGGAGCAAAATTAGGTGCTGACATATCTCCAGGGTAAGATGAGGAGTTTTGCAAATGCCTGTATCTCTTGATTGTTGACACAGATGCTCACAGAAATCTTTAAGCACAAATTCTTCCTCTGGTGATCATTAAATCTCTGCTAGAATTGATAATATTTTGTGCTTATGGGGTTTACGGTGTGTCCTTTTTGGCAGGCTTTAATAACTGCCTCTTCTGTACTCCTAGGAAACATCAGGGGTTCTTTATTACAGCTTAGGAAATGCTGAGGCCTGTGGCTGGGAGTCTTAAACATTTGTATTTATTACCATTTATCTACCCATAATATTAATGTTAAAGTACAAAGTAACCAAGAAGTTACAGAATAGGAAAGCACTGGAATTCTTACGATCAATTTACTCCATCAAGCAGATGTCCCTTGGACAAAGGGACACTGATTTCTGACCAGCAGTTTAATCCCAATTTTGAAGGATGCAGTAGGAATTAATGGATATATAGCCTATGGATAAAGGAAGGAATTTCTCCCTAGGTAACAGTTAGGTTTGATACACCAAATATTGCAGTTTGTGAAATCTAGTCCTTGCAACTCAAGTGCAAATATTAATATTTGGTTTTAAATATTTTTCAGTGTTACCTAGTAACAGAAGGCACAAGGCTCTCTGTTATGATCCAATTATTTTGACTACTAGAGAGATGCCTCTGCCCAAACTAAGATGCAAATGAAACCATACGCTGAAGTCAATAGTATGGATTTTATTCAACAGGAAATGTGAGATAGAGATAGAAGGAAATAGAAAAGAAGGAGGGAGGGGAGAGAGGGTATCAGAGAGACAGATTAATTAGAAAGATAGTCACCGGCCCTGTGGATCCTGCAGCATCCCATTGGTCCTTCACTCTGGTCTTTATGGTGGTGGGGTCCTATGAAATATAGATTTCCATGGGTTAATATACAAACAGGTACTCGTGGGATGCCAAGCACCTCCCTTTTGGGCGGGAGTTTTATCCTGTCTTTTGCTAAACTGTGGATCTGTTGCAACACTGGATCATGTGCAGTTCTCAGGCAGAAGGCCTCGGGAATGAGGCAGTGGGCTATGGCTTGCCAGACCCAGCCATAGCTGATTTTCAGGAGAGCTGCTGAGTTCGCTTTCCTTCTGGATTCATTCTTCTCCCCCGAGCCCTGTTTACTTAGATCTGAAATAATTGAACAATACTACTACCTTTATTTTTTATCAAGTTCCTGTCAGGTGGCTTAACTCACAGTCAAAATTCCTGGAATCCAGGAGGCATATTTTGGGGCTGATGGTTCAGTTGTCGCAGGCGAGAAGTTGCTTCTTTATAGAGTTTGCTATAGTGGGCAAAGTCCTTCATTGATCTTAGCAATATTTGAACCATTAACCATTAATATCTCTCACACTCTCCCATTAAATTTAAATGCGATCTTTTATGCAATTATAACAATTTATAATTCATCTTTTAAGCAATTATAACCATTTATAATTCATCTTTTAAGCAATTATAACCATTTATAATTCATAAAGTACAAGTTGTAATTAAACTGCAAAAAGATTACTTAATACAAGAAATAAAAAAGAGACAATTGTAGAAAGAAACAAGTCATTAACTAACTGTGAATGCATTTAAAATGGAAATTAATTAAAAGCTTTTTGTTCTGGGAAAAAAGTCATTCTGGACCGGCTTCAGAACAGTACTGCAGTGGCAGCCAGCATAGAATTATTTTAAGAGCTTTCCAAGATTATTATTGAAATAACTTGGCTGCATAAAATAGCAGAGGAATGATCTTTTATCTCTTAGAGTTCCTTGTCAAGCCTATAATCTGTGTATTTTGTTTCTTTATGAGTTCTTCACACCAATACATGACTAAAAGAATAATACAGAATTACATGTGCTAAATAGTCCATTTAGACTAGGCTCTGCTAACGAGGTTTCTTTGCAAAATTTGTTAGTGTCATATTGCTTTCAAGAGATTAAATATCTTCTTTTCTTATAGAACAATACCTATTTAGTTAGACCAATTTGGCATTTATTGCATTATATTTTCCATTTTCTAACTACATCTGAAGAGAATAAATCCTTTCCCTTTGTTCTCTCATGCACAAGGCTTTCAAAAATAGAAAGAAAAGAGTACCATCAGAAAATGAAATAGAGTTCACCTTCAAAGTATCGCATGTGACTGAAAATAAAATAATTCCATTTCATGGAGTGATGTATTTTCAGTGCTTTTTCTATCTGCAGATTTACTGTCATGTCAGAAAAGTAACTTGAAATCTACAGCAAGAAAAGAGAGGGAAGATATCTGTACTTTCTTCTGGAACATATTATTACCAAATACCTTGAGTCCCTAGATTATTGGTTCATTGGATGCAGCACGAAGGTTTTCTTTGACCTTTTGACCTTTCAGGCTTCAAAAAGCCTGAATCAGCAAAGCAAACCTCTCTAACCACACAAATGCAAATAATATCAGCTTAGAAGAGCCCACTGGCCTTGAAACCCAACTAGCTCAACAGAGCCTGAGTATTACTAAAACACAGGTACGTGGGTTTGAATCACTGAGTATAATATATATTGCACCACTTTGGAAACATTTGGGCTAGACAAGAAAGTAATGAGAAATACTCTTTCATTTTTACTGTCAAGGAGTTCAGTGAGATAACTAAGTTTAACAGAGAAACTAAGAAGACAATGTTATCCATTCTGCTTGATACCTTTCAAGCTGCATTTAGGTAGCTGGCAGTCATTCTGATACCAGACATTAAACCACACACGTCCCAAGTCTTATCGAACTTATACTAAAATTAGTACATTTGGCAAGATCTGAGGAATTCAGGTGTGAAAATGTGCACTTTGAAAATCATCTGTGTAATTTTGAAAGGCCTGTTCAATCTGCAAATCTGTCTAAAAGTGTGATTTGTGCTGAATGAAATGTTCACAGTTTAATGTAAAACCCAGAGAAGTTCCTGGAAACTGAATGCATACAATGATTGCTTTTCCTACTCCTAGTGCTTCCCATCCTAAAATAATTTTTAGGTAGGTTGAAAAGAGGTTACTGGTGTATGCTGACACTTCCTAGGTGCTGAGGTTGGTGAAAGGGAGACCTGATTACCTTTATAGATATGAAAAGCATGTGAAATTTACATAACCAACTCTATTTTTTTCATTGCTAGTTCTCTTTTTATTCCTTTGATTGCAGCTACAAACCCAGCAATCGATTATTCCACAGCATTCACCCTCTTCTGGCAGAAGATCTTCCTAAGAGCAGGGCTGGTGACACAGCAAAGGTGCTGGTGGTTTGAGAGTGGATTTAAATTGCACAGTGCTGTGCAGTCCAGAGGCACCCTACAAAGCTCTGGTCACAAGGACATGGTAGCTGGTCTAACAGTATTTTGGACCTGCTGATTCTTAGCTGGGAAGAGAGAGATAGGGAAAATTCATAGAGACTGCAGAAGGGATTAAATTTTGTCCAAAAACCACCTTGAGGACTCAAGTAAGGCTTAAATGATATAAAGATGTTAAATGAGATATCTGTGTTGGTCTATAGGAGTTGACTGGAATTTTGAAAGCAATGTGAGAGTCTTTAAAATACTGAAATAGTTTTAAGAATTATACTGATATTATGGAACCCTTCCTTCTTCACATCTTGAGGGTAATGAAATATTTTTATTAAAAAAAAAAGAAAAGTTCTTTTCTAAATTATCAGTGAATGGGAGATGTCCTTCACTGAGTTGCAAAATGCAACTTCAACTTTGTAATTATACGCCAGCATGCTATACTATTCAGTGGTTGATCTAATACGATACATGAATTCAGAAAATCAGTGTTAGGAGCAAATAACATGCAAGTAATATTCTAAGACACCCTCTAATAATATTAGCAGAAATAGGAAGGAAAGTGTGTATATAACAAATATTTGAACATTTTATTGACACACAGAAATATATACACATGCATGCCATAGCTGATATGTTTAAAGATGGTGTTATTTTGTGTATTTCCTGAACATTTTTTAGTAATATAGTTCAGTCAGACATTATTCTTGGCACACCTGTTTTTAATACTGTAAATTCAACATAAAATATAGAAAAAACATCTGCATTTTTACCGGTCTTTAAAATTAGAGTTTGCTGTGGGTTGTTGTGGTCCATGATCTGGGGAACATAATAATATAGAGAAGAACTCTGCTATTTCAGCAAGTGCTGAGTTATAGCAGTTGTTCAATAAATTTTTCTAATCCCCAGGCTTCCTACAGAGTGCTTGTGGCGGGAACAATTGCAGCTATTTAGTATTGTTCAGCTGCTCCTCCCGGTGTTCATAAATACAGTGGTGTGTCCACATAAGGCACAACCAGTGAGTGCTGCACCTACAAAACTGGGAGAAAGACTGAGATGCAGATTTTCCTGTATGCCTATGTGCCTTAAGCAGGACAATTCTCATTATTAGCATGCTTATGTGTGTTAACAAGGTGTCAGAGAGATCATGTGCAACCTGACTGCACTTATTTTCTACTAATGGAGAGTTCCCTTTGCTGGATCTTTCGTTTGCCTTTAGCTTGTGTGTGTGTGTGGCACAGAAAGGAGGTGAAGAGCAGGGGTCAGAGAGTCTGCGGGGTGTTGTACTCTCAAGGGGAGATCCTTGTACTGAATGCAGTGGCTTATGATATGTCCTGCTCCTCTCTGTAAAACAACATGGTGGTTTTCTGCTGCCCTCAGATGCTTAAGCCAGGAACAGCTTCTTGGTATGCAAAAGGTTGCACAGATGCCTTTTTTGGCCCATGGGATCAAGAAGGTTGAGTGAAGACCAGGTAATGTGCTGTGCACATGTGCTATGTAGCTCTTGCTGTGAGTGAGCCTTTTAGATTTCTATGTACTTAAGGTATTGGACTTAGCAAGTATAACCTGGAGTGAGAAGATCATTCCTTGGTCAGTTTAGGCTCTGTTCTTCTGCAGTGCAGCTGCGGTTTTAGGTTGTCATAAAAATGACAGAAAAATTGGGAGAGAAATATAAGAACATGAAGGAGAAAATTGAATATGGAGTATTCTTCCACCAGTGGAGGAATCACTAGCAGACATGGTGACTGATATGTGGGATTCAGATTAAGCTAATATAATTATGGTATAATTTTGAAAAAAGAGAGAAGTGATTGTTTACTTGGCAACAATATACTGGCTTGTGTGCTGAACCCTTAACAGAAATATTGATTTTTGGAAACCTGTTTATAAAGGAAATATTTGCTAAATATTTCCTTACAGACAGATTGCTCCTATGACAAAAAATGACCCAGATGGATGAAGGAAGAGCAGTAGATATTGTCTACCTTGATGTCACCAAGGCTTTTGATACTGTCTCTCACAATATCCTCATAGGCAAACTCAGGAAGTGTTGACTGGATGAGTGGACAGTGAGGTGGATTGAGACCTGGCTGAACAGCAGATCCCAGACGGTTGTAATCGATGGCACAGGGTCAAGTGTGAGGCCTGTCACCAGTAGTGTCCCCCAAGGGTCAATACTGGGCTGAGCATTGTTTAACTTGTTCATCAAAGAACTGGATGAAGGAGCAGATGCCTCCTCAGCAAGTTCACTGATGACACAAAGTTGGGAGGAGTGGCCGATACCCCAGAGTGTTGTGCAGCCCTTCAGAAGGACCTGGACATGCTGGAGAGAAGAGGGGTAGGGAGGAAATTCCTGAAATTCAACCAAGGGAAGTGCAGGGTTCTGCCCTGGGGGAGGAAGAACCCCCTGCACCAGTACAGGCTGGGGGCTGACCTGCTGGAAAGCAGCTCTGTGGAGAAGGACCTGGGGGTCTTGGTGCACAACAAGCCATCCATGAGCCAGCAGCGAGCCCTTGTGGCCAAGGGCAATGGAATCCTGGGTGCATTAGGAAGAGCAGTGCCAGCAGGTCAGGGGAGGTGATCCTGCCCCTCTGCCCAGCCCTGGTGAGGCACATCTGGAGTGCTGTGTCCAGTTCTGGGCTCCTCAGGACAAGAGAGACATGGAGCTCCTGGAGTGGCTCCAGTGCAGGGTAACAAAGATGATTGAGGCACTGCAGCATCTCTCTTATGAGGAAAGGCTGGGGGAGCTGGGCCTGTTCAGCCTCGAGAAGAGGCACTGAGAGGGGACCTCATCCATGTCTGTGGGTACCTGAAGGGAGCTGCCCAGGGGCTGGAGCCAGGTTCTGCTCTGGTGCCCAGCAATAGGACAGGAGGCAACGGGCAGAAACTGATGCACAGGAAGCTCCACCTCAACACGAGGAAGATCTTTACTGTGTGGGTGACTGAGCACTGGAACAGATTGCCCAGAGAGGTTCTGGAGTCTCCCTCACCAGAGATATTCGAGAACCATCTGGACACAATCCTGTGCCATGTGCTCTGGGATGACCCTGTTTGAGCAAGGAGGTTGGACCAGATGGGCCACTGATGGACCCTGACCAACCTTATCCATTGTGTGATTCTGGGATTAAAACAGAGGTATGAATAATGAGACTGAAGAGTTAGATACTATAACTGGCATAGAGGAAAGAGTCTAGACACACAAATGTCTTCAGGCTAGAGAGTGGAAATTTAAGAGATGTCTATGAATTCATAGAGATTTCAGAGTTGTTGTCTATTGTTTTCATTCATTGTTGAAAATAGAGGAGGAATTATGTGATTTGAACTAGACCATGGGCAATTTAATTAGATACCAATGCAAACTTTAATAGGACAGCAGATGAAGTCCCCCTTGCATTTCAGTCCTTGCAAATATGTCAGGCTAGAGATAACACCCAGCTGTCCTTGCCTGTAAAGTTCTTGTCCTTGTTGATAAAAGTCTCTGCTTATGGATGCTTTGGTGTAATCACTAGGCAGAGAGACTCCCCTGCTCTTTCTTGTCATGCTGCTTTGCCTGGCGGTTGACAGCCTTTCCTCCTACCCAAATATCTTCATCTACTTTTATTCTCCATACAGAAGGGCACTGACAGGATAATAATGACTCCCCAAATGCCGAGACTGCAATTTTGAGTGCCTCTTGCATGGGCTACGTAAGGAGTTAAAGGTAACAGGGTACATAAGTAAACCCTAAAAAATTATTTCTTTCCTGAACATTTCAGGAAAGGCATAAGCTATAAATCTGACTTGACATCGTCATGGATAATGATAGGATATTTCAGTTGATGACATGCATGTATTTAGGTGGTGTAAGTCAGTATTGTTTCATCTGGCTGAGACTAATCACTGATCTTTTCTTCCTACAGATACCACATCTTTTGTATTTTCAACAAAAATTGTCAGTAAGCAACAATCTACTGATAAGCCTGTGAATGGAAATCATGCTGAATGAGAGATGGAGAAGTAAGATATCTGTCCTTTGGTGATTCAAGTTTATTTTTTGCTGTCATATATTCTCCAGAGTTCTCCCCCCACATTTTTTTAATTAACTGAAACAAATAGGTCTCTTTTCCTTGGGAGTTTTTAGAGGCCAAGAGACCTTCACTGTTAGGGGGTTACAGTGTTGAGGCAAAAATGTGTTACTAATGCTGTAAAAGAGTCACTCACTTGTCTATGTGCAGGGCTGGTCTTTCAGCTTTTGCTCTGTTTTGTTTTCTTTTCAATAATTGATAAAGACTTCTCACACTTTCAGACCCTGTAGCTAGCAATTACTCATTCTGTTTTGCTGCCTTTATCTTTTTTTTTGCAAGCTTTAACTCATCTTATGTAGTCTTCATTGATTCCTTCCCTTTATTTCCCCTAGATCTTTCAGCTGTTCTTAAAAAGTCATGTATTTCTCTACTAATTGATTGCGTTTTTCTGTCAGTGAGACTATAGTCTGTTATGTGTTAATTAGTGCTGCAATCACACCCAGATATTCTAAGTGTCTCTTCTTGTCATAGCCACATCAGCTTTTTCTGAAATTATTTAAATCAAATTTTAATTTGAAATCCGGTTGCTGTGTGGGGCTCTCTGGGACCATTCCATAAAGCTAAAAATTCAATTGACTGCATTAGCCATGCTGATATCTTGGGCTGGGCATGAGCCCTACTATATTCAGCACTCTGTCTAGAGTGTTAATCCCCTTTCGTGAACATGTAAGAGCTCATGCTCTCATCTTTTTAAAAAATCAAATCAGTTTTTCATCCTTCTTGGTCTAGATGAAAGCCTAAAAGATGTAGTGCCTGTGGAGTCCAATCCCAGAAGGCAGAAAACAACTGAAAACATAATTTTTAAATGTCACAATTCTGAAGTAATTCCTGTGGGCTTTTTGGTCTGCCTAACAATTCTTGGATGTTGGTAATCGCCTCTGATCAGCAGCCTTGATGCTCCACATCCTCAACTTGAGACACAAATAGTTCTGTTAGTGCAGGAGTTTAGGAGATAGGGAAAGGTTGAACACTGACAATTTTTGTTGATCTGGTGGTGCACAATATTAAGTGAAATGATAAACCCTTGCATAACTATTTTAGGCTTTAGACAGATCTTCCTCTGAAGCTATGCTTCCCTACTTCTGAATACCCCTGGTAAAGAGCATATTTACAAAGAAACCAAAGAATCCTGTGAAATCTATCCATCTTATGATCTACAAGACTGATAGTGCCTTTAAATTTGTGTCAGAGTATACCATAGTAATGCAATCTTATTCTCTGCCTGTCTCCAAGTTTAGGCACTTACAGATCAATAGAGTTCACTGAGTGGGAAATTTTCATTAATATCATGAGTAGTAAGAATAAGGGAAGGAAAATTTGAGACTTCATTGCATTGTTAAACAAGAAAAAGCATCTTTCAGTATTAGAATATCCACAGTCTTTTTGAGTATTAGAACTAAAATTTTGTGCTTAGGGCTGTTTTGACCTCAGTAAGAAAAAACACTTTTTCTACCTCACTCTATAAAGATCTTTTTTCTCTTCATCACTCCTCATTCAGGCTAAAAAACCAAAGAACTGCTTGTGCCCATTAAAAAGAAAATGCAGGAAAAGTACAATCAATTTTAAATTCAGGTAATTGACAGTGATCTATTATTCTGTCTTATTATAAAGAAATCTCATAGAGGATAAAAGAGCAAGTGAAACTTTTTTTAAGGAAACCTTTTAAATTTCACTTTTTTATTATAGGACAATAAATCTGTGTATTAAAGGGATGATGATTTGTTGCATTTAGGATTTGGCAATAGATTTCTCTCTTTGATTTCATCCTAATGGTAAGAATTTCTGGATGGGTTAATTAGCTAGCCCCTATAATGTCTACCTTTTTTCATGCAAGTATATGATATTACCTCTAGAAGAAATCCCTCAAATGAGTGCCTTTCAACTTAACTAACAGACATTAAATGAGCCTGTTCATAAAAAGGAAGTCACAGGGAACAATTTGAAATGCATTACTTTAGAAAGTTTGCAAGTGTCTAGAGCAATTTTTCAGCTTCATAAGTCTTCAAGGTCATGAGAGAGAGCTTAAGGCTTAAAAAAGTTGGAGGGAACAGCTGCAGTTTTTGAAAACAGTAAAGGCAAACTTGAAACGTAGCTTTATCAAAGCTTGGCTGTTTTCCTATCACAGGCAGTCGACGCCACTAATCTCTTCCTTTTGTTTAAACAGATGCTATTTGCTTGGCAAGTAGCTGAATTTTAAATGCAGAAAATTATTATACAAGGGGAAAAATTTTGACTGGAGGTTAGAAACAGAAGGTTAAGTTCAGGAGAAAATCTTATTTTCTCTGACATCTTCCAAGCTGTGTGAAGAAAGGTCTCCCCCACACTGGGAATGATACATTTTGATATTTTTTCAATATAAAGAAGGGGTTTTTCTGTTTTTTGTGTTTGTGTTTTTTTTTTTTTTTTAATTTTATTTTATTTTTTAATTTTCAAATATAACGATGGTATTCAAGTAGTAAATGGTCGAACCCTTTGGATAGATTTTGTTTGCATGATTGCATTTTATATTAGTGAAAGACTAGAAGAAATAATTCAGAGGATCACAAATTCTCCATGTCCCTTTTGTGTATCATTATACAGTTCTTTTTTTTTATTAGCACAGCTCATTTTTACTCTAGCTAAGTCAGGTTAATCAGCATTCATGACATGGTGGCACAGGGTTTTTGGCCCATTAATGGTCTATAGCAAAGCTCAGCCATTTTTTCCTCATTTTTTGAGCTGGATTGGAAATCTTATGAAGGATGGCTATCCTTGGGATGGATCTCAGATAGGGTCTGCAGCTTTCTTCTAAGCCATCCGAAATATGTGAGCAGAACCGCATGGAGTCTTGATGCAGTGCAAAGCTTCTGGACATTTCTGTTATGACTTAGGCAAGAAAATGATGCTTTGTAATGCTCATGGAGTGATTAATCAGCTCCCAGTAACTGTTAGATAATGTGTCAATAGCTGCTGTTTTTGAAATCAGCAATGACCTGATTTAAAAGCTGGTTCCACCTAAGGACATGTGTTTTTTCTCAGAGCACACAAAACACATTGCTGAATATGATTTGGAGATATGGATCTGATCTGATCTGATCTGATCTGCTCAGCTCAAGAAGGGGTTAGCTTTCAGGGCTGAGGAGCAAAGGTTGTTGCTGGAGCAAGTTTTGCCTCTAGCCCTTCAACTTCTCAGATCCAAACACAACAGATGGTACCTCTTGCAGTACAATATCTCTATGACATCATGCTGAGGTTTTGGTTCGGTAGGGGCTCTCAGCACTGATTTGTGCAGTGCTCTGTTTTTTTTTTTTTTTCCTTTTATTGAGTGGCTCCCATTTGTGTCAAGACATAACATATTTAGCCAGCTATGGCTGCCAAGATCACTAACAGAAGTGATTTTGTAACACTCCCAATTTTAAAGTTGATTTCTTCTTAGTACTTTGTTACCAGAAAGCAAAGAAAAAACCCCAATCCCCTGTGTTCTCACCTTCATTCTGTATTCTGCTCAGTCCCAAGATACATTCTCTTCACTCCCTGTGTTCCTCTGCTCCTCCTGTTAAGAACTGATTATTGAGAGATGCCTTTGCCTGAATTAAGGTGCAAATGAGACCATATGCTAAAGTCAATAGTATAGATTTTATCTAGCAATAAAATGTGAGGTAGAGAGAAAGAAATAGAAAATAGAGGAGAGGGAGAGAGAGAGAAAAAAGGGAGAGAGAAAGAATGCGTAAGGTAGTCACCACCTGTGGCTCCAGAAGTGTCCCATTGACCCTTCTTTACCCTTGGCTTCTTGGTGGTGCAGGTCCCCAGATTGTTCCAAACTTTTCATTGTTTATATGTTTTAGCAAACAAAGGAATTAATGCTCACTGGCTACACAGTTCTCTTATGCTGTTGGTTAAATGATTCTCTATCCTCTAAGGCTAATTAGTCTGCATGCTTTCTCTTTCTCTTGAGTCAGTGGGTTGTGAATTGGTGGTTGCAATCTCCCCCTGCCAAAATTGCCTTTTACTCAGTCCAAGCTGGTTTCATCACCATTGCTGAGTTCGCTTTCCTTGCTGCTGCATTCTTTATGTCCCTTATGCGTGATATGTTCTTCTCCCCCAGCGTTGTTAACCTCCCCCTAGACCTGAGAAAACATTCAGGCAATAGTATCACCTTTATCTTATCTCAAGTTCCCGTCACTGTGGCTCAATTTACAGTCCAAGTTCCAGGTATCCACAGAGGCATATTCAGGGGTGGGGCTTCAGTTGTAATTTCGAGGCGCAGGTACTATCTGTCTCATAATTTGGGGTGATCTTTGTTTGACTGTTGATATGTGCATGGGCAGTTGCTTCTTTATGCAGTTTGCCACAGTGGGAATTTTTGTCTGGATGCAGTACTAAGGATGTGATAGCCCGATCTGGATTCTGCCAGGCTTGGAGTCAGGACCATCCTGTTGCTCCATTCTATGCCTATCTCATGGCAAAGTCTTTCTGTGGCCTTAACAGTGTTTGAGACAGGCAACTGTGATCTTTAAGTCTTTACACCTCCCACAGGCAGACAGCTGCTCACACAATTCAGGAACAGAGATGTTTGTGATGACGATGGGGAAGGCTGGCAGCAGAAAGGTGGTGCATTTTAATTTTTGAATTTGTTCTTGCTGTGCAGGTATTTCATCCCTGGCACAATTCCACCTGTACAGCAGAATGTTAATTTTTCCTTGACTGATTCTTATTTGGCAGAGGCTGTAAACAGCTTAAAAAACAACAACAAAGGAATGGATCCCTTGTTGCTCTGCTGACATTTCTGTCACATACTGAGGGATAGCAGCATGAGGGTGAGATGGAAGAGATGTAACACTTTTGAAATTATTTGTCTAATGTTACTGGAGATAATTTTTGAGAATTGTTTTGCTACTCCTGTATTCCGTTTATTGGATTCTTCCTCAGGTTTTCAATGCTTGCTGTCAGATTTTTAGCAATGGAGGTCTTTCACCATGATTTTTTTTTTTTTGGTGGTATTGTACTTAAATGCAAATGCTTTGTTTTCCTTTTGTAAAACAAATGCGAAGAGTAATTTGTAGGAAAATAAAAGTGAGACCCAGACTTTTTGTTTCCTCAGTTATCCTTACTTTTTGGTACTATACATTATGAAAAGAAGCCAAAAGCAGTTTTTTCATGTATTCTGCCTTCTCAGAATACATGGTTTATCAGATAGTGTGCTTGGCATAGTCCTTAGATAAAAATCCTTAGAGTTCATTTCCTTTTGTCTGTCTTCAAGGACAGGTTGTCATTTATGAGTTCTGTATCTCCTGCTCTTTACTGAAAAATTCTTTTTGTGGTGTGTTCTCACAGTGAGCATCAGAGGTACTACTCTAAAACAAAAATGTGTAAATATATCTGTTTGTCAGCTTATGAATTCACCTGAAGTGAAACTCAGCAACAGGAGACATTTGTCTCAACATTCCCTCATTTCTTATATTTTTGAGGTTTAATATGCTGCAGTAATTTTTCTTACCTTGTGATACCTTAAGCTCCACTTCAATGAGGAATTAACAAGGAAGGAGAGGGTTTATGAATTTACCTTCACCCAGCAAAGGTTGGGGTTGCCTCTGGGAAGAATAGCTATTGATAAAGCTATGTTTCTAATAAAATATCTCATGAAATTAGGACCTGCTTTAGGTCACTGGGGATGGCTCTTGATACTCTTCTGATTTGCCCTGTAACTTCTCTGATAACGCTGTGACTTTAGACAGCCCTGCAGGATATTACTCTGATTTATGGATCCTTACATCACTGTGAGCTTAGGTCTCCAGCTGGGCTTTTCTTACCTAGATTGAATTTTCCGCAGTCAGTGCCTGAGCATTACCAGGCTGCTAGGGGTTTTTTGGTGGGTTGTTTGTTTCTAACAGCTGTAAGTAAATTAGCTGTTTCTCTTTTTAATATAGCCCTTGACACTAGATTACTTACATTGCCTTGGTAGTAGTTTCCTTAAATATTGGACCAATCTGCCAAGGGGTCCACGTTCACCCTTTAATGACTGTGCAGGTTGCTATCACTTCACTGGTACCTTTTCCATCTTGAGTGATCATATCCCTTTCTAGTCTGTATTCCCTTCAGAAATGTATTCTAAAAACCTCTGTAGAATACAAATAAAATGAATGTTATTATGTAATATTATAAAGTAATATATTGCATATAATTGTAAAATAAGGTTATATAACAAATTATGGAAAGAAAATTAGGAATATCTAAGACCTGATTTTTGCTTTAGATTTTGTGTCAAAGGTACTCATGGAGTATTTGCATATGGTTACACTATGCCTCAGGAGTTTTCATCCTAAGGTTCAATTTCTCTCTAAACTGCATGCTAGAGAGCCTTCTTGACTATTGCAGTCTCCTAAAAGAGATTAACTCTCCAAATTCCTGAAAAGCTCTCCAATGTGGATTTAGGGATAATACTGTCACTCTTCAAACATATGTAGATGGATACCTCTAGTTTACCCCAGTCCTTAAGCTTTAGGGTTTACCTCTCCCACAGGTTGCAGTCCAATGATGTTTTGGGATATGCCTCTGCCTTGGACCTGCTTGTCTTCAGAGAAAAGCATTGTTGCATTTGCATTGAGTTCTTGCAGTAAAAGAGTCTGGAGGACTTTAAGACCCGGCTAAGGATGACATAAAGGTAGTAAAGGCTTGGAGCCTTGGAAGGTGGAGGTAGAGATCTGCAGGTTTTGCTGGATTTAGGCTGACAATTCATCCCCACCTGTTTGCATAGGGATGTACTTGAGTACATGTGGCTTTGGGGGTATTTGCACAAATAAAGGCATGGCTCTTACTCAGAGGAAAGCCTTAGATTTCATTGCCAGTTTTTCTCTCAGCTTGTCTTACAAGCTCCATGGTTGCGTATTTCTTGCTCATTTTCTCTTCTCCGGAGCATATTCTCCTTAGTCAGAAGATTGTTTTCAAAATTCTGTGAAATTGTGGATTTCCTTATTTTTTTGTAGATTGAAATGTTCCTGTGGTAATGATGGTGTACTCTTCTTTATATGACTTAGCTACTAGTCAGCTGAGGAGAGACTGTTCCCTGCTTTGTGATCCAGTGTGTATCAGGAAAAAATATCTGCCTCCATTGAGCCTTTTAGTACCTCACAAACTGTTAAATGGATGAGTATTTTTCATACAGACAGAAAAGTAGTTTCATACTGGTACTTCTCTCTGACTAGTGGTTCAGATGAGGAACAGAGGTTTCTGTTCTTATATGTTCTGCAATTTTTTCCATTTCTGCTGGAATGGCTTCTGATAAATGCTAAAATAATTGGATTGGAGGGGATTAGCTGTAGAACATATTTTTTTACTTTTAACTCAGGTGATATTCCTAGGGAGGGTGATATGATTTTATCATTATGCTCTGATACAATTTTCATAGAAACAAGGCTTACATAGTGGTGTTCTTCAGCATGAGCATTAAGCCAAAGCCTATTTAAATCAACAGTAAGTCAGTGGCTGACTTAGACAGTGAATCAGGACTGAATAACCAAACTAATTTTCAGAAGTCAGGAACTCCTTTTTTTCTCTTACTGTTCTTTACTTAATGGTGATACTTCTTGCTGACAAACATATTATGGATTTTAGAGATCTCTCCCACTCTTCACTTTTAGTGGCCTGGGTCTGGTTTGCAGATTCTGTGCCATATCTGCATTCCCTATAACTCTGACCCTCCCATTGAGGTCATATGTGTTTCAAGTAGCAGCAGTTGATATGCATATCAACTCTAAATGTCCTGATCTATGTCAACATTTTTCCCTCTTTATTCAGCCTTTTCACAGGGAGGATCTTTCACTATCTAATAGAAGTAACCAAGACACCAATTTATTTCCTTTATGGAACTGAAACCAGTCTTCCTGAGCTGTCAGATTGCCAATTTTCTGTGTGAATGACTTTTAAAAGTCACTGAGATGCTGAGAGTAGATGCTTTCTGACCAATTTTTATATTTATAAGGCAAGGTTAAGAGCTTGATAGATTCAGTTTCAGCAGGTACCATCTTAGATGATGTACCCAAAAGAAGGGGTTATAGTATGATGAATAATAGATTTTCAAAAAAAGTAAAGAAGAGAATAAAAAGCCTAAAGTAATTACTTACAATCTGGACAATGTTCTCCCCCAATTATTAAATAAAAACCACACAAAATCAATTACACAAATATGTGCTTTTTTATACCCAAGAACAGTTAATGAGAAAGGGAACCAATGCCTTAAAAATCTGTACCTGATTCAATTGACTCTGCCCTTACTCTCAGTGTTTAAAGGCAACAATATTCATTATTTTCACATAATCTATACTTTGCATATAATTTCTGCAAAAGAGATACAACTCCCAATATCCCCACTTGAAGCTAACGATAGGTATGTAGAACACTGGGCATAAGCCTGCAGGTTTACTCAACCCTCGTGTTTAGCAGTAATAGTGCATTTCATATCAGTGGTGAAACTTAAATTTGGGCCCTATCTTTTTTGTTGGTCAGCACAAACTACTGCAGCTTCTTCTGGGATCATGTATATAGTCTTTGATCCTGCATTATTTAAAAATAAAAGAGAAACAAAAGTATTTTACTTGATAAAGAATAGTAAGTTGTGAAAAAAATATATGGAATTATTTTTTTGTGGTGACATCTACAATTTAAAAAATACCTGATGTTGCTTTTTTACATAACCTTTTAGACACATTTGTCTGACAGTGTTTCAAAGACACAATAATCATAATTGCTAGGTACAAGGGAAGTATCAAATTTTATAACACATTTTCAGGACATTTAGTTTGCAAGCAATTAATTTCCAAAGTTTTCATTTATGAGTATGATTTTCTTTGTGAGGAATATTTTGCCAGTTGTATTCCTTGAAGACGGCACAGATAATACTCATCCTTCCGCATTAGAACCTGTTAATTTCAGCTGAAATATTAGAAGTGCTCTGGATAGCCACAAAACCTTCTTATTTTTAAAGAATGATAATGACATTTCAGAAGGTAACACTTGGAGGTAGGCAGTTAGAGGGAAGGAACTGCACTACCATAACTTTTCAAGGCAGAGATTTTCCCTTTAAGCTATTGTCTTAATGTCTCATAAACCAACATTGTTCATCATCTTCTGCTTCCTTTGTTCTGGTACTGAGGAATTGGAAATGGAATCCTTCATCAGCTTTGTGGAGCTTTCTGTGATTGCCAGTTTGTTAATATAAAAACCAGACAGACCATTATGATGGCTAGTTTGACCTCTTGTATATCAGTGTGGCAGCCCAATTTTACTTGAATCATGCCACTAATTCCAGCTGAGCTATTGTTTACAGTTTAGTGTGACATCCAACCTTGATTCAAAGACTTTGTGATGGAAAACCCAGCATGTCCCTGGGGAAGTAGATCCCAAAATATGTTACCATTACTAAAAGAAGTCTGCATTTTATTTCTGCATTTTCTAAGATTCAATATGATGCCTATTTTTCACCCCCAGTGGCTGTGCCCTGGAATTTGCTAGTGTGATTAGGGAAGTGTCAAAATTTTCTTCCCACCCAAGAATTAAACAAGTTTGATGTTGCAGTCAAAAAGCTGGTGCTGTTATTTTTTGTTTTGTTTTGTTTTTTGTTTTTTTTTTTTGACCTGAGTCAGAACAACATAAATTTGGTCATTATGTACTCCAGTGGTACGTTCTTGCTGTACAAGAACATTGTTGGACACAATTTCACAAGCTAATATATTATAACTTGAACTTTTTTAAAGATGTGCAACCCTTTGAGGAGCACTGAAATAATTAGCACAGAAAAAGGTGTTTTGACAAATGCTTCAGGAACTGATGAACTCAGATCACTCCCATAGTTGATAGTTATTGAGTAATGAGATCACTTCTGGAAACTCCTCCCCCGTTACACACGTGTACATGTGGCAGGGGAGGAAGGAAGCATACTCTTGCATTGCCAGAGATAATGTATATTTTTCCATTTTCATTTAAGAAGATTTAAAAATCTGGCAGTTATGAGCAGTGAAACATGACTTGACTTGCTTTTCTATTCATTCACTGCTACAGGAGCAACTCTTCATCTGGGTGCTGCATAACTATATTTTCATGGCCATTATAGATCTGTAGTGCTGAAAAGGATGTGAACTTGCTTCTTCCCCAAAGACAAGATGAAACACATTTATACTATTCCTAACGTATATTATTTATTCAACCAGTTTTTAAAAATGTTTGGTGATGGGAATTCTTCCACCTCTGGAGACAATTCACTACAGTGTTTTACCCTCTTGACTGTTAAAAATTATTTTAAAGGAAAATTTGATATAATGCTCTCAAAACTCCATGACTGTTGTAAAGGGTGGATGAAATATTTTTCTGCATGTTAAGAAGGAATATGGTTTATAAAGTCTATTGGGACACTTGAAGACTATCACTTCCTTCTCTTTACTATGTACAGTTGTGAAAAATACATTTTGTTTTTTTGGAAATGTGCCTTTTATCTTCCTGGCATGGTTGTCAAAGTCAGTAAAAACTTAGAAGGGATTTCATAATTATCTATGTTTGCACCTAGGTATTTTTACCGTCCTCATCCCTCAGGATCCAGTAACAGAAAAAAATGGCAGTGGTTATAATTTTTTCCATCACTGTCAACATGAGGATGCACAGTTTCATTGTAGTTGGTGAGGTGGCTCTATCTTTAATGTGACAGTCTATTATATCAGCTCAGTGAATATGAGATATCCTTCCCTGAGCCAGGAAATCTTTCATGGCAACACAGCATGCTGGATTTGCATGAATACCTGATGAGTTTGGAGAGTTTCTTGTGTGCATATGAAAAAACAAACCCAAAACCCAATGAAAAAGCCCCACTTCTAACTGTTATGTGCTGGAAGTTTATTGAGGCCAAGAGCCTCATTAGCATTGATTGTGTGATCAGTGTTTACATCCAGAACACAAGTCCTGCCTCGGATGTGCAGTGGGTATAGACAACCCCCTGCAACCACGCATGGAGCATGTAAGTACAGACTGTGATTCCTCCCTCCAGCAGGGTCAGGATAATAACTTTGGTTTCCCAGATCCACCTATCATCAAGTGTCAGCTGGTTCAGTATCTCCATTGTCACTGATGGATTTTCACCACGTGCACTGAAGTTGTTTGAGCTTTCTTAATTAGTAGAACTAGGGAACTGTCTGAGGCCTTTGCTTGACGAATCATACCAAAACTAAAAGAAAAATAGTACAGAAGAAACTGGACAATGGATGTGTGGTAAGGAACACTTCAGCATCATTCTATTCCTGATATTGCCTTGTTAATACTGTGTGAATAAATTGAAATGTCTTGAAATTATATTGTATTTTCCTTGTCTTCACTTGCTTTGTGTAGAGTTTTTAACAGTATGCATTATTTCCAATTTTCCTGTTGGTCTGCTGTATAGGAGGCAGAAAACGCAAGGTTTTGGATACCCAAAAAATGTCGTGAAGGTTATAGATGGAGCTAGTAAAAATGGCAGCAAAGCGCGTGTGGTGGAAAATATGGATTATTTATATTAAAATTATTTTATAATATGAATAAAATTTACCAAATTATTTCACTCAAGTAATTTATTCAGAGATAAGTAAAAATGCTATTGTAATAATTTTTCCTCTTTTTGTGCTTATCTCTGTGGTTGGAGGATTTTGTGAATTTCCCAGCTGGAGCCAGATGTTCTATAAGATTCTGAAATATTCTTTAATCGCTTTCATGTTTATAACACTTGCATGAGAATAGATGTGGTAAGATCAGAAATAGGTTCACTCATTTAAATCTCTAAAGTCCCTATGTCCTTTCCTCATAAGCCTCATCCCTCAAAACTAGCACTTTTTGCTGTCTTCTAAGTTAGAAGTCTTTTGCCCACTGTTTTTGATATTTATATTCCTGACAACTAGACTTTACCCATTTGTTCCTTCAGAAATCCATCAGGTGTGCATTTTTTTCCTTATCTTTGGTATGCAGCAGCTTGTATAACTGTTTTCCCTAAATCATATTTTTCAGATAACCTGCTTGTTTTTCAAGTGCCTCTTTAGTCTCTTTGTGCCTTGTTTCCCCCCCTTTTTTTTTTAGTTTTCCTTTTGCATCAGGATATATTTTCTATCTTGCAGCACATGCCTATGGAGAACAGATGATCTACTCTCCTGAGTATTTGTTTGTGGTATACATGTACCCCAAATTCTTCTGCCCTTTGGTAGATTCAAGAGAACTGCAAGGCTCAGTTTTCCCTGAGACATTTAATTATAAAATGAAGCAATCATTATAGCCATGTGAAAGGCATGAAGAGTCCAGCTAGTTTCTTCCTGGTGGCAGGTGAAAATTGGATGAATTAAAAAATGCACTGCTTAGCCTCTCACTAACAAACCAGCTCAGGCAAACACGGGAGTACTCTAGATATGTGTAGGGCTGAATTCATGTTGCTGACCCATAGAATTAAATTGTTCATGTGGATGTCCACAAACTCACTGTTACAAGACATAGTTGAAGCATGAGTCTTAGTGATGTGTAATACTTTTGAAGTGTGTCTAGAACCATCAGAAAGACCTCTTAGAAAACAACTTATAAAAAAAGAGAAAGTTGTTGATGTTCCTTTAATCTCTTTTGGTACTTCCCGGAGAATGATGGCAACATTTGGTGCTGCTGACTATTAAAACTTATTGTATGCATTTATGGATTTCAATTTTAGTGTGTAGTTGAGCTTCTATTTAATGGGATGTATACCTATAAATCAAGGAAGTTCTGCTACTTAATCTGCTCACAATTCCTAAAGCACCACAAAATTCTCTTATGAGTCCTGTATTTTTCTAAGCATTCTCTGGCAGATACAATGCAACATTTTTACTGATGCTTTGGAAATGGCCTTTTCTTCAGGTGCATGATATCTGATTTGTTGTCTTGACTCTTACTTCATTCTTGCTTTGCAGTGTGATAAAAGTTTAATAATTGAAGAACTGATGCCTTCTGTTCTTATTTGAAAAACATTCTTTGCTAGGAAATAATTAATGACATTTACTTTCAGACAAGTCATGCACATAAAATGAAGGGCAAAAAAGTGCTTGTTGTGTGAGAAAATGTATTATTTAATTTTTTTTTCTGGTTTGCTGTGCCAGAAGTGCTTTCAATGGGGTCACCTGGCTTAATGAACTGGCATTTTCTATGGCAATGGAAGGCAGCTTTCCAGGCAGCTTTACTCTAAAAGTGGTGTGATGAGAGATTGCTGAATCAGTATATCATGACTTGCATCCCTCTTAACTAAGTGCTGACCCATGGCATTAAACCATAGCTCTGCACAATTGACAGTGAGCACTCAGTAACAACCCAGTGAGGGCTTGTCACCAAAAAAAGCCACCAAAGTCTACCAGTTCTTTGCTTATGGCAAGAAGCATGCAAAGAGAAAGCCAAATGCAGAAAATGGAAGCACAGGAATTATCTGTGGAACTGAATTTCTAGAGAAGTAATTTGCATTAATTTTTCTTGGCAGGTCTGGCTGGCATGTTCTTTAGTTCTGCTTCATATAATCACAACTGAAGGGAATTGTCCCATTGCAAGTGTGTGATATTCCTTCTGTTTGTAGAGATGGGCACAGTGAAAGCTACAGCACTGCATAAATAGTTAAAACTCCTTGGTGTTCAACAAGGAACTTCACTGGCAGAATGCTAAGAATAATAATTACACACCCATTGCACAAGGAATAAAGTTCTAAATTAAATTAAATTTAAAAATACAATGTCCTCTGCCAGTATGTTGTTATGCCATAAGCACAACCCACTTCTTGAGCAATCTAGGGAATGTAAGGCACTCATGTCATGATTTGGAAACAGCCATGTGACTAGCAAATTTCTTACCTGTGGCTAGGCACCCTTGGTGCTGTCTGTTGCAATTTGATAGGTTAAACTATATGTTTTGTATGAATTTTTTGAGAAGATGAGCAAGTAAATACACATCTAAGCAAGCCATTATTCTATGGTAACCTGCAATTTTACCCAGCTAATTAAAGAAAAACACTGCATTAAAGTCAAGGTCACAGTAACGTTAAATCAATCTGTAATTCTTGAATCTTGAAATCACAGAATAATTCCAAATTGTAAGGTTGGTAGTGGTTTTCTCATGGACAATTTTAAGTGGAGGACTGATCCATTTCCAAGAGTATTAATCCAGTCAGTGCTATCTGCCTACATTGACCTGGGTGGTAAAATATACAGATGTCCCTCAAATGTATTTATCCAAGGACCTGAGTATTTGTTCTCCTCTTCCACAGCAATCAGTACAGTCTCCTTGTTTTTCTTCAGGCAGTTCCAGAAGTACTTATAATGATTCCCTATTTCCATTTCCATCTTAAATAACATTACTCTTGGTCATTGTTGTGCTTGATTTTATTCTTCTCTCCCTTCCTAAAATGGGACAAAGCCTTTCAATATAGGTGTTGGTAAATTATATGTAATAGCAACAGTAACACAATAATGCAAGATTTTATGCCTGAAGTACTTATTGACTTCTTCCATTATCGGCTGATTTTTACTTTTGAGAAGCTGTTGAAATCACAGCTTCCATAAATACACACACGCAGTATATCATAAAATCCATTAAAAACCACTGATACCTATTCACTTGAAAAATAAGGTAAAATAGAATGATCAAATTCCTTTTGCTTTGTTTTGTAGTCTCTCACAAAACTTGTTGTTGTCTAGGGTGAGAACCTAGAAGCATGATTTGTCTCAAAATATGTACAGTGAGCGTGATTGTAAACGGTTGAGAGCAGACTTGAGGAGAAGGGCTTGGGGATGTTGGTGGATGAGAGGCTGGACACGACCTGCCAGTGGCAACGGGCACTCCCAGCCCAGAAAGCCAATTGTGTCCTGGGCTGCATCCACAGCAGCATGGCCAGCAGGGCAAGGGAGGGGATTCTGCCCCTCTACTGTGGTCTTGTGAGACCCCACCTGCAGTGCTGCACCCAGATCTGGGGTCCACAACCTGGGATTGAGTCCAGAGGAGGGACACAAAGCTGATCAGAGGTCTGGAGACCACGCCTACGAACACAGGCTGAGAGGGTTTGCATTATTCAGCCTGGATAAAAGAAGGCTCTGGGATCTTACAGTATTTTCAGGTATCTAAAGGGAGCCTGCAAGAAAGCTGGAGAGGTACAATTTAGAAGGGCATGTAATGAGAGGACAAGGGGAAATGGCTCTAAACTGGCAGAGAGTAGGTTTAGATTAGGTATAAAAAAGAAATTCTTTACTGTGAGGATGGTGAGGCACAAGAATAGGTTTCCCAAAGAAGTTGTGGATGCCCCATCCCTGGAAATATTCAAGACCAGGTTGGATGGTGCTTTGAGCAACGTGGTCTAGTGGAAGGTGTCCCTGGTTATGGCAGTGGGAGCAGGAACTAGATGATATTTAAGATCCATTCTGACCCAGGCTCTTCTATGATTCTGTGATTAGTCGTCATCAGACCTACTGTCCTGATAACTCATGTTTACATTTCCTCTGTCTTTGCACAGGTTGTACAAGGCAGGAGAGATACATCAAGTTTGGAGATGGTCAGTGGCATGAACAAGTGAAAAGCATTATTTTATGTGATGGCCTTTGATTATATAGAGAATATTTTCCATTGGTTATGCTTTAGGTTTCACTTCATGCTCAATGGCAATTAGGTGAATGTAAGACTTCCGAGTATTTGCAAGGCAACCTCTTCATCACTGGAAATGTTTCAACCTTTAATGTTAATGTAAAGGTCTCCCACTGAATTAACTTCATTTCACAAGGACATCCATCGTGAGATGACGTACAATGACGTACACTTTTCCATGAATGCATGGAAAGGTGAGCAGGGAATTTTGGCTGAAAGAACAGAACTGTATTTTCTGCAAGATGCAATGGACATAGGACCCCAAATCAACAAAACCAAAATCCTGGAAAAGTATTAAACAGTCTAAACAGTACGCATTCAAACAGTGATGTAAATGACTCATGACTCTCCAATGTCTTCAACAGGTATTAAAAAAATCTGCTTCCTGTGAATGACAGTGAACTGGGGAACCAATTTGCTCTGTAATTTACACCGTGGCTTTGATCACAAAACCCATGATATATTTTATTACAATAATATCTATTCATAATGAAATTACTAGCATCCTCCAATGTGTGCCTCAAATTTGGACCTGTTTTCTTCATGTATCTTACAGAATTTGAAACATATCAGTTAATTGGGGTTGTCATTTAGCTGCCAGCTTTACTGGAATAGATTTTTAAATCCATGTAGGACACCTAGTAATTGAGAATGAGGTTCCAGGTATCTAGTGGTCACTTTATGGTGCTCCAAATAAACATGACAATTTAGAGTATAAAATTAGTTTCATCTGCTAAATGCATCCTGCTGTGAAATTGCAGCCAGTTAGAAAAGGAAAGATGCCCTTAGCATAGAAAAATGATTTGAGAGAATATGAAAGTTATAATGGAAAATGTGATAGATGCCAGAAATAATTACACAGGTGACTTCCACAGAGTATGACTGCTATTCTTCGTATTCCTTTGGAAAACCCAAAGCCTGTTATTAATTAAGCTGCAAAAATAGGAATCTGATGTATTTCTTTAACCATCAAATAGTCTGCTTTTCTTTTATATACATTATGTTCTTTCAAAGGGTACTCGTTCCTGAAATCTTTTTCTGCAGAAACAAAGGTTCATTTAATATTCAACTTAGAGGATTATTCTATTCTCTGTCAATCTCTTGAGGTACTGCTTTGAAACAACTTAGCCAATGGAAAGCTAACATGCACTGGTGTTTTTAAAGATGTATACAGAGCAAATAATTCATGCAGGAGAAATGGCACTGCTCTGGATATTGACTGTAAAAAACACTTATATTGCAAACTGTCCATGTGTATGAAAAATATAAGGAAGATGAAGAACTTGCAAAGACATCAGGGTGTTTGCTGCCTTTGAGGTGGTGAGTTTAGTTTCTAACCAGGAATCATGTCATGGTGGCTTCTGGGCCGTTTGGTTTACTAAGCAGTTTCAGACATTTTTCTTCTATTTTACTCTTTTGCTCTCAGTGGTCATTATTTGATACAATCCCACTGTTATAAATAAATTAAAAAGACTGAAGAAATAGAGAGTAGACAGGTCTTACATGTCTTGCCTCACTATAGAGCAGCCCTTGAACTGCCAGTACCACTGAATTTGTTGGCATCTGTCTGAAGAGTCTGCTGTTAATGCTACCAGCAAGAGCCAAGATGGCAGGTGATTACTGCAGTGCACCCAGCCTTCCTCGTGTTAGTTGTCCCTCGCTTCTGCTGATTGTGCTCATGAAGGGGGTGAGACACACTCTGCTGAGGTCACTGGAGAGGAGTGTGGAAACACACAGAGGTATAATGCAGGTATCCGAAGTGTGATGACACTGCTTCAGGTATTTTTATATATATATCTATATTTTTATATATATATATCTCTGGTCTTGTTTAGAGCCGGTTTGGGTGCAAGATGTAAGCATAAGCTCTGAACTACCAAAGAAGGTTAGTTTACACTGTAGAGCTCCTCCAGGTATCAGCTAACCTAATTTTAGATCAAATTTCAACTCTAAAGGAGACTGCAACATATGATGCATTTAACAGTGAATGGAAAAAACAAGCAGTTTGCATTGTGCCACAAAGATCTGTTTTATGAAACAGATTTCACAAGTGCAATGAATAAAGTCAGAACTAAGCATCAAAAATCTTCAGGGGATTAAAAACATGGGGTTGGATGGCAATCTTGCAAATCCAGATACAGCATTTAGTTGACTGAGCTATGGTGTGGAAATAAACAGAGTATAAAATAAACATAGCAATTAGAAGAAAAGACAGCACTTGTAATTCTAGAAAAATAAGACAAGGAGTCAAAAATAAGGCAACAGGCAATAGTAACAGGTAATCGATGAACTAGTATCAATAAAATGTTTCAGAGTAATATTGCAGTAATTGTCTAAGGGATTTGGTTAATGTTTTGAATAAAAATCTATCAGAACTAACCTTTTTTCTACTGAGTTAGGAAGGTTTTTTTTTTTTCTGAGTATCTTCCCATTGCCAACACTCTTAAAACTTATCTCAGCAATAATTCTGCAAGAGAAATCTTGTGCTAGCCATAATAGAACAGTATGATAAAAATCATGATGAATAGCAGACTTGACTCAACTGTGCCCCTCAGTTAATGAATAATATCCATTTTTTATTAAATGATTCAGCCAAAATATTAAAGATGGGGCAATCAGGCAGGTCAGAAGCCTTGAAAAGCTACTATATTTTATGAGTTTCTTATCAATTAAATAAGTTTGGTCTGCTATATGTCAATGTTGATTTGCTTTTTTATTTTCTGGCCAAAGTCTGGATTCCACATTCCTTATAAACATTGTCTCAGGCACTATACAGTGGAAATATGAGTCATGAATTGCTGGATTCCCTTCTTTAGATTTCCTCCTACTTATGCATTAGTTTTTCAGCTCTCTTCATTATACAATTAGGAACCTGATATGGAGGCAGGGCATGTTGTGATCTGCAAGTTTCAGTGAAATAGGTGTGTAAGACAGAGAGGCTTGGGGTACACCTCACTCTCCTCTTCAGATTACTCAGATGTCACTAAACTGTGGGGATGGGATCCCATGGCTTCCCTCCGAGATTCTCAGGCTCCTCCACCCAGATATGGCAGGGGCTCCAGATCCAGCTCCCCATGGCTGGATCATACCTAAGTTGAAAATGGAAGGTCTTGTTTCTAGTCAGTCTTCCCACAGTGGCTCCTCAGAGTGGCTTATCCCAAGTCAAAGACAGAAAACCAATCCTGCAAACCCGTACTGATTTGATTAAGCCTGTTTTCATGAATAATGGCAGGAGTGCTTTTCAGGGTTGGGTTGTTTAATTTAGAACCCAATTATGAGATCATGGCTTATGTTCTTCAGCAGTGAGTATGATCATTAATCAGCATGCAACATTTTCAGCTCAGTGGGAAGACCCTGTCATAGACTGATTGTTCTTTGGGAGCAAACCTCTTCCACAGCCTTCAGACCAGCTCACAGATATGGAATTGTGCCAATGATTAGACAGGATAAAGATCAGTAAAAGACAGTTACAGTCACCTCAAATAGATATATAATAGACAGGTAAACAGAAAATGGGCTATATCTAGTGTCCATGTAAAGTTAAAACCAACAGGTGCTTTCAAAGTCAGTGGTTTGGTGGCTTGCTTACTATTATTATTATTTACTACTCCTGTGGATAGATGCAGATTTTCTTTTCAGAGTTATTTCAATCATTTATGCTTCAGCAGTAGCAAGCAATTTAAAATAGATACATCTTGATGAATATTGTTCAGATGAATATTTTAAATGGTACAGATTAGAAGAAAAGGGAAGCACCATGTCTAATTCATCTATTGTGACAAACCAGAAAGTATTCTAAAATATTTTTGCATTCTGTGAAAAAATGTTCCACAGTAAGTTATTGACTTTTTCATAATTCTTTCAAGCAGAACTGTGTGCAGTTTTGTGGCAGAGACAAGGATACTCTGTCACTGCTCCAAACCACTGAGAAACTTTTATTTTTTATATCAGAAAGACCACTTAAGATAGGTAATCAAATTATTAGTTGAAATTTGTCAGCCTTATAGATATTGTCACACTTAAACCAGATTTTTTTTTTTTTTGGTGGGGGGGGGGGGGGGAGGGAGGGAAAGGAGGAAATGCTGGTTTGGTGAAAATTCCCCAAATTGTCAAGGTTGCTGAGGCATTTTGCTCGTGTAAAAGCTGTATCACAGTCATTGTGTAATGTCTATGTTTGTCACCCTGTGAATAGAATTATAGAATTCAAACTTCAGCATTACTGATTTCAAGAGAAGGAAAAGGTTTAGGGGTGCTGTGTAGGGACACAAAGACCGTCCGATAAAGCTTTTGGGGGAGCAGTAGGATTTCTGTGGGGATTGCTCTGCCCAGCACAATAACTGCCATATGCTGCTCACCTCTGTGTAGGCAGTCTTACTCTCAGGTGCTTAAAGATATGACATGTTAATGTTTTGAGATTGAGATAGTCTTTCAGCTAGACTTTGAACTATACTGCAGTAGTAATGTGCTTCATAGCCATACTTGCTTTCCAAATCAAGAATGGGGAAAAAAAGTAAGTCTGTAATCCTGAGAGAAGCATGGAGTAATTTAAATATATAGCCTGAATTTCACAGGTAGAAAATGAGTTTACCACTCCTCACCTGCCTGCCCAAAGCAGTGTGGCCCAGGTTCAGATGGGTCCAATAGTGAGCATGGTGCTGCGAGCAATTTCAGGAAAAATACCAGGAAACTTTGGACAGGACATCATTGTATCACTCATGAAAGATGAAGAAGGCTGGTATGGAGCTGACACTGTTCAGTATTGTTCAAGAAAATCACAGCTTGGTCCGAATAACAGGGCAGTCATAGTTTAAGTCACTTGCAAAATAGCAGTAAGCATTTTATCTATGGTTTAAAAATAAATATAACTGATACTTAAAGTACATTAAAAAAATTATAGCGATAGAGGCCATAAAATACCAACTGAGAGCTGTTAAAGATTATTTAAGGAAGAAAAGAACAAAGGTTTGTATGGTTTATTGCATTTCGTATTGTAAGATTGCAATTCTCAGTTTTTCTGGAGCTGAAGTCAGCATATTGTTTTGTCTGTATTGTATTGTGTGTGGGCTATACAGAACTTTGTGGCTAAAAAAACTAAATAATCTGTTTTACAGTCTAATCTTTGCTTTTTCCTTCATCTTCCTTTAGTAAAGGACTTTTTTTTTTAAGAAAAAAAAAGATAAGAACAAGGAAACTGGTGGGTATCTTACTCGTATTCTGGAGAGAGTAATATTATTTTCATTAGTGACAACATGACAGTTTGCTCATATAAAAATGCTTTTCATCTATGCGTCCCATGCTCTTCAAAGTGGGAGGATTATTCTAATCTCTGTGTTATGGCTGGTGAAACTGAGTCAATGTGTCTTTACCCAAGGCTGTGTAGCATGTAAGTGACAGATCTTGCAATAAAGGTACTGAAATGAGCTCTTTAAGTTGGGTTAAAAACAACAGTCTCAGCAGCAGGAAGACATCTTGGCAGTTGGGGATGAGATGAAATCTCAGTTGGAAATCCCTATGTTAACACATCAGATCAGGTTGAGACTTTGTCACAAAGTGTGTTAGGGAATAAGATGAAGAATAGTGTTGATTCACTGGTGAAATCAAACCATTCAAAACAGCCTTGTCACTTGCTAAGTAACCCAGAAACACTTTAGCTACCATTTTCTTCAAATGATATAGTTTTCTTTGAAGGATCACATATTTAGAGAGGGTTTGTCTGTACCAGTCTGGGTGCCTGAAAGTTACAATATGTGCAAGTCAAAGCAGTGGCCATAGGTTGCACCGAAGACAGCTGAGAGAGATTCACCATCACCAACAGAGGGGCTGATTGTCCTCTGGAGATACCTCATTCTCTTCACTGTCCAGTGGGAGTAACAGATTTTGCCATAGTTATCTAGCCTCTTGACAACCAAAAGTCAGGAGAGATGGTTGCTTCAGAAAAATAAAATCTCTGAGCCACTCTTCAAATTTGAAACTTTTTGACACTTATATTTTATTGCCAAACTGCTTCAGTTTATGAACTACAAGACGTTAGTGGAAGTTCAGATCTCATCAAAGTTTTGAATGGATGAGGTCTGGAATATATGTTGGAAAGGAAAGAACGTTAATGTAGGTCAAGATAGCTAGAGGTGATGTGGCAGGCTAAAGAGATGTTAGCATGCAGATAAAAACCTTATTGTCACTTAAAAAAGGATGAGTTGCATTTAATGTTGCAACTGTTCATTAGATATTTCTTGACATTGTGTCATTCATATTTAGAAATTAGGTGCTTGAGAGCTCAATGAGAAAGTTTGCTTCAGATGTTTTCCAAGGCAGCTGTGCAGGCAAGGAATGCTCTGGTGGCTGCCACCCTTTATAAACCAGTGTATTCACCCTTTTGTGAATAACACCTGATTCTGACTTTTTTTATTATCTTTTAGATCACTTTCAAAATTCAGATGTGCTGGGAGGTGTTGGAGGTGACAGAAATGCTTCATGGAGTTATGTTTAAGGCAAGAGTAGATAACCAAGCAGTGTAACTGGACTCTGCCTAATACAGACCATGGGATTTCATGGAGCCAGCTGTGTGTTGAGCCCTAGCTGTAACTGCTCAGAGTGTCTTCCGGCAACAAGCTTTTGTTTGCCAACTGCATGAAATGGAAAATATACCCATATCCTCAGTAGCTTGTTCTCTGAATTATTGAAATCTTAATACTAGTAAGATACACAGTAAACAGCATACAGGATTAAAACAGACCTCAAGTAATTGAATTTTTTCTTAAAGATACTTAAAAATCATAATTTTAGATGGCACTCTACTTACTTTTACTTCAACTAACTACTAAAACTTCTAAGTCAGAAGAACTGGGGGAAATTTTTCTTTTCCGCGTGCAACTTTGCCAGCCTTTAGTTTACCTGGATTTTTTTTGTTGCTTCTCTATAGTGAATTCTTTGTTTTTGATGTGGATGTTTTGAAACCAAACAAGGGAAAGCATTATTTAAATTGGGAAAATGTTATTACATAACTATAAAAATTGGCGGAGAGATTCAGAAAAAATATTCCATCTGCCACTAGTTTTAATTAAATCAAAAGCCCAGAACGGAAACAATCAAACATACACAAATCCAAAATTCAGTCAGATTACTTGTATACTCAGAGTTATTTTTATTGTAAAATAAAATGACCTCAAATTTTTTTTCCCTTTAATCTACTATGTGTTGTATTATTGTATAAAACAGAAGATTTTTTAAAGTAAATAACTCTTTCCCAAACCACACTATTCTTGTTTATTTCTGTTTTGAAAGTCTGCCTATTATATTGTGTAGCCCTTGAGCCATTTTAGTTAATATTGAAATCCTGGTTAGCCTTTTTACCTCTGATTTTTCTTCTGTTTCCCTAGAATATAATTCTTGGATGGTTGTTTAACTGATGAAGAGATACATATTGGAACTATCTTTAGTGGTATCAAATTAACAAAGAAAGTTCTTTATAAGTGTATAACAAGGAGATTATTAAAAGTTCTATCCAGATTGACCAGCAGTCTATTTCTTAAGACTGCTAAGATGGCCACTGATGTCAGTTTGAATTAGAGACACAATAAATTAATGGGCATTTTAAGTCATGATAAGAGGGGAAAAAAAATGTGTGTTTTTATCTGGCAATAAACAGATAGGAAACTAAAGCTGATGGGTGGTAGAACAGTTCTCACACTTGGAAAATATTTAGGAAATTTGTTAACTATGCATGTCTCACACTCACTTCATTATCTACCATTTTTAATGCTTTCTGCATGCAATTCATCACTATTATTGTCAGTATACTTTATTTTATTCCCTTTTGCTTTTCTGCCTCCTTGTGTGCATACACAGAAACATGTATATTATTTCTGTTTCCTATAAGTAATAGTAATTCAGACAAAAAAAATCTATAGTTATGATTTGTGCATGAGAAATACAGTGCAAACTGTGTTCAGTTTTCAGAATGTAAATTTTTTTTTTTCTGTTCATAACTTGACAGGCAAAAACAAATTCTGTGATACCTCTGCAAAACCCTAGTAAAGGATTACTCACCTTTTTAAGAAAACAGTCTACATGTGGATTTGTGTTGCATAGATGCATAGGCTGAGAACTCTGAAGTTTTTGGTTTCTTGTCAGTCACAGAGTAGGTTATGCTGGAGGTGCAAGCAGTAGAGTCCTGGTTTCCCCTTATATCACATCTTGATCTATGATGATGGAGGGATGTCTCAGTGTGTCAGTTGCCTCAGCCTATGGGGATATGTGATAGGATTTGTAAACATACTGGGAATCAGAATAGTTTGGGTTGGCAGGGACCTTTAAAGACCATGTAGTCTAACCACCCTGCAATGAGCAGGAACATTTTAAATTAGATCAGGTCACTCACACCTCTGTCCAACCCGATTTTGATTGTCTCCAGGGATAACTTCTGTCCCTTTTCTTAGGCTTTACCTGCATTCAACACCTTAGAGCATCAGACATAAAGAATATATGAAGCATCACTGCCAGAAACCAACACCACAGTGTTCAACCTTCAGAAACAAGAAGGTGTAACACCTTTCCCATTTCTTGGGATGCTGTTGGTTTGAGTCCAGTTCTGTGTTCAAACTGACATGGCTACAGCAGATGATATGAAGCAATGCTACGTGCTATGTCAGTGTGTCCTGAGGTAGCCTCTTTGCCTTAGATGTAAACAAGATGTGCTACTGCTTCTGGGCAAGGTCTGCTTTTGTGTCCTTTCTTGGGAGACATCCTGGTACTGTGGATTAGAAATGTGTGTGCAGTTTCCCTGTGGTTCTCCTTTTCCTGAGAATGTTGCATGAGGTAAAAGTGTGTGTGATAACACCAGGACTGATGGCCGCTGTGTGGCCCACACTGCTGGTAACACAGCCTGCTCAGCCTGCAGTGGAGAACACCCACACCTCACCTTTACTTCCAGACCTGTCTCTGCAGCCATGGGGAATTTGAGTCGTCTCAGGCCTTGAGTCTTGCTGGTCTTGCTGGATGAGTGCATTGAGGGTGCATGTTCATTCCTCTTCTGGTCAGTACTAAGGGATGCACCGTGCTGTTGAGAACTGCGCTGTTAGGTCTTCCTTTCTTATTGCTTTGGCCCACCTGCCACAAAGGAAGCATTATCCACTGGTTTACTGAGTTTCACTTGACTGTCTCCTGCTAGCTGAAGGCTTTTTTCTTATCATGTCTCATAGCAATTACATCTCTGAAGAATTTGCTGCAGTTTTGCCATGCATCAATAAAACCAATGCCCAATGGGACTTGGACCTAATATTTTCCATGCTTGTGTAAAATAAATTTTTCAGTCCATCGCAATCTACTGTCTGTTGCATATGTTCAGGAAGGTGGCCATCTTGAATTGAGTTCTGCTGTCCTAAGAACAGCTGGAAAGAAAAGTGAACTGAGTAAGATGGATATAATTAAAACCCTAGCAATCTTAAAACAAGTATAATTTTAAGAAAAAGGTGGTTTGAATAATTTTCTGCAGTGTATTTACACTAACATATGTCTAATGCAGCTGGGAAAAAGTAAAGAGTATTCCAGCATTGTACCAGAAAGATAAGTGTGAATTTTGGTCTTTTTTTGTGTTTAGGTCTTTCCCTCATGCCTTTAGTGTATCAAATTATTCTGTAATATTTGAAAAGCTGAAGCACACTCTACCTGAATAAAGTGTAAACCAGTAGCAATATAAATGTACTTGATATATGAGGAAAGAAGAGAGATGCAACTTTTCATAAGGTTAGTAAAATGAAAAGATGACCTTATAGCAATTTAGAATTTCATAAGGTACCAGTGAAGTTTCTAAGTTCTGACAAGTTGATTACTGTTAGTGAGTGAGAAAAGCCTCTTGAGGGTACTTGGGAAAAAGGAATTACAAGAGTTTTCAGTCACAAAATTAAAAGCAGTTTCCTTAAAAGATGTTGAGATTTAATTTGAAATTTAAACCTTTGAGATATGTACTAATGACCCCTGTTCCCCAAACATTGAGACAGTGTAATGAACAGGATTGTAAATTACATGCCAAATGATTATGGATGAAATCACAGTGAACAGAAGGCTCATGTCAGTTATGGCCTGGGACTTATGTACAGCTCTGATACCCAGCTTAGGTCCTCATCTGCTGTCCTGGATGCACCTCTGCTGTTCTGGGGACATTGTGGTGAGTGGTGTGAGCCAGCTGGCTGCTCAATTTTATTTTCTCTGAGGAAAATGTAATGACTGTACGCTAACATAAGAAAGAATATTTATACACATAGTGATCTAAAGACACCAAGACATAAGGAAAAGCTGAGAAATAGCACTGATTCCCAAAGATTTCTATTAAAGGGTTTAATGATAATAATGAGAAAACTAATCACAAATATCAAGTTAGTTTCAAAAAAACATGAAAAATTCAAGCCCCATATACTTTAGAAAAATACTTTTAACATAGAGCTTGTTTTTAATTGAGCTGATGTTCAACAAAGGTATTTAAATATTTAAAAAACCCTCTATTCATGTTATCTGAATCAATGACCCATGTGGAATTTAAATTAGTTAATTTCACAGATTTTAATAACAAAAAAATTGACTCTGCATTTCTGAGTCTTTAAGAAATATGTAGCTTATTCATAATGATATAGAGATCTGTGGTGGAGTATCTCAGCAACGATGAGAGCAATGAAGGGTATAATTCTGCAGATAATGAAAAAGCTCTTCATCTTTGATTAACTGAGGAGGTCCAAAAGGTCCAAAATTGTTTTTTCAGGATGAAGAATAACTAGCTTCAGAGATGTTTTGCATGCCCATTCAGGGGTAACAGTACATGCTAAAAATAAGCAAATCCCACTGGATCATACTGGATCTTTCACTCAGTTGGAGTGTCTCATTGTAAACTGGTTGATGTTTTTATGTGATCCTTTGGAATTGGTCCTACACTCCTGAGGATGATAGAGAGTCCTTTATGAAGTCATGGTTACAGTTTTTCTTGTGGATTAGGTCCTCTTTGCAATTATTTACATATATTTAAGGGGACCCTGTGAAATATAATATTCCCATGACACTGAAAGAGATGCCAATAGATAGCTTTGTACCGATTCAGTGTGAAAAGGCTTTGGTGATAGACTTGGGCATTTAAACACAACCCAGAGAGTTCAGCAAGTCTCTCAAGTGTATGGTTAACATTGTTGTCGTTTGTTTTACAGTTGGTCCTTTCTGGCAAACATATATATCTTTTTATATTAAAAAAACTTATTTATAGGTCAGACATATGAATTATACCACTGACTGTCTTGTACAGCAACTGAATCCCAGTTTTGGCCACATGCAAGAAATTTTAGGTCCTGCTTATTTCCTGTATTTCTTTCATTCATGCATAGTCTTATAGGGAATGCCTATATACATTTGTGTGTACTTTATCCCTTCTCTCATTTGATCCTATTCTGAGTATCTCTGAATTTCCAGGTTTTAGGTTATGATTCTTGACAGCTTTCTTGTGTTCCTGAATTTCATCAGTTGGGGGATAAGGCTAGTGATACTTAGCTCTATGTGAAAAGCTTTGTATTCTTCTGTTGAAAAATGCCTTGTGAGAGCAAGGTATTATTACTTACAGATTTAACTCTGGGCAGCATTGAGGGCAGCGGTCCAACCAGAATGCTGAAACACCTTTAAATATATTGTCCATTCCAATATGGTTTCAGAAGCTAAAACAAGCAAGTTAAAGCAGCAAACTCTGAAGGCAGGAAAACTACTGGCATAGCATGGCAGGCTGGGATGGCAAATATAATTCTCTTTCTTGCTTAAAACAAGAGGGCATCTTGTGTCTGAGCAAGCTGATGTAAAGTAGGCCTAGGGAAGTCAAGTAGAGAAACAGCAGACAAAGACAGCAATAAGGCACTCTTTGGAGCAACAACAAAACAGATGGTTCAATGGCCCCTGTCCACTCCAGAGAATATACAATTACTTACAGGACAAAGCCCATCTGGTCCCATAATAATCTCAGAATTCATCATGGCTAAAACTGCAGTAGGCTTTTTGCCAGCTGTTTAAATTAACTTGCCCCTCTATAAACCTATCTAAAAAAAATCAATCCTCTCCACCCTTTAACCTGCTGTAATAGGTTCACCTCTTGCCTCGTGATCAGAAAAACCGGAGAAACCTGTGCCACCTGTTAGCTTTGGGAAGGATGGCCCGTGCTTATTGGAAATTGCTGCAAATGAAGTGAGCAGTCATAAAGTTTTAGAGGCCACCCTGTAAACTTGTTTCAAATTTTGGCACTGTGACTGATTGTCTGAGGCCAGACAGATAAAGGAGGTAGCATGTAAAGCTGTATAAAAGTATAGCTCATCATGAAAGGACAGCATTTTCAAGACTCTAAGCCAAGGACTTGTACTGCACTCAAATGGAGCGGGTGATTCTGCTATAAATAGGAGCTTGTAGAGGTAGAAGGAGAAAACAATATAGCCATCCTGGGACAGACTGCAGATTTGGGAAGTGTGGAACATCAAATAGCTTTATTTAATATTCAGGGTCCATGAAGTCATGGCTTTCTACGGTTTGTAGTCACATCTGGACAACAAGATGCACACGGGAGACTCCCAGCTCAGGGAGGAGCCAGTTTGCTGTGTATGTTAAAGGCTGTGAGAGGCATGCTCTTGTGTTAAACTGGGCCCTGGGTGTTTAGATGGCAAGAATGAGGGTAGGGTGCAGGGCAAGAATAAAAAGTGCTCAAATTTAAGCTGCAACCTCCTGGAAGCATCCTTGGAAAGTATCCGAAGCACTTATTTCTTAAGTTCTTTTATGCACGTTGTGTCACTTTGGAGGAGTCTCTGGGTCAAGTAATATATACAGTTAAATCCTCACTAAATATTATCCTCTGCACATTATTGCCATTTTCAACATTGATCTGATTTTATCTTTTGCAAGAGCCCAGCTGGTTTCAGTATGCAGTTGGCTTAGAGAAACCCATTCAGCCTTTTAGCCATTTGCTTTAACTATCAAAGAGGCATGATTGCTACCTGCAGATGACAGAGGGAAAGGAGTGGAATGAAGAGAATATGTGAATATAAAACTCATCTGTCTGCATATGAAACCGATACTGTCCTAAGGATAAAACAAAAGCCTTCTTCCTCAGTCAGGCATCCAGTCTTGTGAAATGAATGCTTCCTCTGAACATCTTTCTAATTCAATCTTTATCATTTTCATACCTGCACTGCAGCTAAGATTTTAGTAACCAGCTGCCAAAGAAAAATGTAGACGTGTTGCAATATGTTGTCGGAATCTGGAATAGGTTTCAGGCTGTCACTGGCTCAATTTCAGGCTTTTTGACAAGCTATAATCTGTCCTTCTTGGAACAATTGACAATTTTGCAGGCAGAAGCTGTGCAAATAGCCTGAAAAATGGACAGCTATTATTTTAAAAATATTATTAAAAATAAGAAAACGAAAAATGAAAAGTGCAGGTGTTCTTATTTTGAGTGCTGTTTTTCAGATTAGTGAATGTAATTTTTGTAATTCCACCTGGTGGTACAATTCTAAGTAAAGACTGTTAAGAGAGGAACATATGCCATTTATCTTATGGGAATATACAGTGAGCTGGTATGCCAGATGACACAAAGAAAGGAATATAATTAGATATCATATTAACTGTCACAGTGCAGTCGTAACATCTAGGTGCTTTGTTAATAATAAAAGGTGCTACTGCATGGGAATTTGACATTGCCACTAGAAGGTCCTCATCTCGGTACTTTTTGCATTTTTCATCGCTGTGACCTGAAAAATGACCTGAAAACATCTCACTGATCCTACGTTTTTTTTTTTTTTTCTTTTAAAATATGTAGCATATGAATTTCCTTTCAAAAAGTTCTAATTTTATTTTGTAGTTAAAACGTTGCCTGGTTTGCCTGGTTCTAGTGTGATTCTTGCAACTCTGAGTGCGTGTTATTGGTGTGTCTGTCGCTGATGGGCTTCGTTGCCACAACAGCCCCACGCCCAGCCTTGCTTACACGGAAGTCATTGGGTGTCACTGAAGCACAGATGTGCCCTCAGCTTTCTTCTGCTTCAGCACTTCTAGTGTACCCTTTCTAAATATGTCTTAAGAGAGTTGATAATTCCCTCTGCAGTGATTATATATGGGAATATACACCATCCTATGTCCCCAAGCAAGGCACAGCAGTGGAAGCAACACATAAGGATGTTGTACCCAGAGATGAATTTTATCCCATTAAGACCCAGATGTAACTGAGAGATTCAATGACGCATGAGGTTTTCACGGGCGGCTAGCAAACAATTGAATTTTATCTGCATTGACTACTGTGCAAACATCCCCAAATCCAAACCTAATGACTGTGGAAGGTATTAACCTCTGTCAGTAATGTACATGACACCTTGGCATCCTCTGTGTTTACAATGTGTAGTGAGTGCTTCATTAAGATTTCTCTGTGTGCTTGCCATTGCTGCAACACTGCAGGGACAGATTAGAATAATACGAAATGTTTATAAATCACATTTAGGAATTAAAAGAGCACAAAACTGCTACTTTCAGGTGGGAGAAAATAAGATTTCAAAGCAATTACAGAAAGCTTAACATATCTGGTCTTCTGTTGCTTCAATTCAAAACCAGGTGTTTCTGTATGCAATGATGATGGGAAAGCAGTTGCTACCTACGGTTGAGCAACTGGAAAATTGTTTCGTTTTTTTATCTCATAATAATTTCCTCTGAAGTAACATCACTTATTTGGCTTTCTTTTACTCCAAAACATTCAAAATCAGATAAATGTCTTTTTTTCTTTATAATTTGATTTATTTGAGGAAGGTCTTAAAGTGCATAAGCTATTCTGTGTCCTCAGACAGTGTATTATTCTTGGCAGAATTTGAAAGAGCTGACCTAAGCACCTATTTTCACTCTTTCAAGCTTAAAGTCACCAAAATATTTTTTAGCACCTTCATGTCACTTAAAGCTCTTTATGTCACTTCAAAGATTTTTATAACTATCATTTTTATTTGAACATGCAGAGAAGGCAGCACAAAAGTGGAAATACGCTGTCATTAAAATTTCATTGAAGCTCTATGTCACTGTTTTTTAGCTAATTCCACGATGCATAATATGGTGCATCAGATGCGATGTAAGCACTGATCTGCTGCAGGCATGCAGTGCTGGCTGTGCTGGTTGAATGGCTGCGAGAAGCTCTGAAGTTGCACTGAAGTTGCTGTTCCACCTTATTACTGAAGTAAGGACTTAACGTACTTAGATAAGGCAATTTTCCTAGACCATGGTCACCGTGTCTGAAAGGTAAAAAGAAACTGCTTGAGCGACCTCCTTCTGTTCTGGAGAAATAGAAGATATTACCTGCACAAACCACCTGCTTTCTTCATGGCCTTTGGCCATCACGGCTACAAAGGCGCTGCTGTCACAGTTATTGAAAGGTTTTTAGGCACCTGTCTCCTGAAAATTTCTGATTGCTCTGAATGGTTAGGATTGCTCAGACAAGTAGGATATCACATTTCTGAAGTGCTCAAGTGACATGGCATTTTGACAAGTCCCTGTTTTCCTATAATTTCTGTGAAAGCTTGCTGCTGCTACAGATATGAAGTGGCTCAAGTGTTGTCTCTGGGAAAACAACCAACAAAAGCAGACAAACTTTTGGGTACTTGAGACCCTTTGTCTGTCTTCAAGTCTAAGAGAAAATATGGATCTTTGTGTGACAAGCATATCAAGACATGCACATATATTGAAAGAGGACAGTGAATAGCGTGATGCAGCATGTAACTTTTGGTAAGTGATCTAGCTGCATTACCAAGGGGTAAAAATCCTGCTCCAGATATAGAACAGAAGGAGCATACATCATTTTTATGTAGCTGTTATGTGCGTAACAATGCTAAACCAGTGTTCTGTTATGAGAAGTGTGACCTTATGTGTCTTCTAGAACCTGAATAATGGGCTCCATAGAAATAGTGTTCCTAAGACACAAAGCATTTTCCCTTTCCTTGGCTTCAACAGTTTCATAGCAACTGAGAAAGGTGCTCCTATTGTATGAAGCTTGCAAGGGATTAATTTCAAACACAGGTCATGTTTAGTGTACAGACTTGGGTCAGAAGTATTCTTTTATAATGTCACAGAAATGCTAAAAGTAATGGGACTCAGTTCACTCTGTTTTGAGACGGCGAATGGGATTAGACTTGGCTATAACTGCTGTCATATCCTGAAGATGCTTCTGACTGCATGTATTCCAAGCACATTTTCAGTTCTGGGGGAGACTAGTGTTACCAGTTCCTAGGTCTGCATACTATGAAAGAAATGTTATTCAAGTAAAACTTCAAGAATTAATCTAATGTTCAGGCTGATACTAATGTATCTGGCATTAATAGTTATCAAATAAGTGCAGTAAAGTGGGTAATATAAGCCCAAGACCCACTGGTATAATAAATATTCTAATGAAGATAAATATTCTATGAAAGTTGGTCAGCTACTCTGAAGACACGCCATGGCTTGTAAATGTCTGGATTTTTCATTATTAATTATTTAGCTGAAAAGGAATCAAAAGATTCAGGAGACTGAGAATAGTTATTTTTGTCACCCTTGTTCATCACTCCACTGTTAATTGTGTTGTAGGGAATAAGTAGAGCTCTAATAGGATTTAAAGGTAACATAAATGTGTGTCAGAATTTACGGTGTTCCTTGGAGAGAAACAAACCCAATATTTTTGGCATTCCTCTGAGTGATGTAAATGAAATCAGGCACTAAGCACAAGTGTTGCATGCAAAAATGTGCTCTAAGACACTGAGAAATAGATAAGCAGATTGTTTACATCTGGGCTGTGTCTTAGGAAGGGCTTAATCAAATCATCTCAGATTTACATTGCAGAATCACCCTGTCACTGGTAGCATCAGAATTTTCTGGTCTTTTTAACTCCACACATGGCGTGGCAGACAGTTGCTCCAGCACAGTCTGTCACTTTGGTGCTCCTCCGTGTAATGCAGAACAGGATTGTGATCAGCTGCTAAATGCCCTTAACTCCACCCTCTTGATTGCTTTCTGCCTCTCCTTGGTGGGATCACGCAGCAGATCACTGTTAATTCTTTTGGTGCCTCTCATGGCACCAACACACGGGCCACTTGTGTTAGAAGTTGTTGCAAAACAGAGAGCTGTCCCTCAGGAGCTTGTCAGAGGTTGCTCATTTCACAGAGGCTATAAAAGTTCATGCATACTTGGTAAGCACTTCATGTGAGATGACAAGACCTGAAGAAAAACCATGCCTCACCTTAACACAACCTTCAACAAATCAGTTCTGTCTTGTTTTCACAGCAGCAACTACTGAAGGTGCCTGACACCTGCTGCATGTGGCTGCAATTTGATTTAATACTATTCCTGTCCCTTGCTTACCTTGTTGATCACAAACAGTTTCTGCAAGTGTCCATTCCAATTTCCTTTCAACCAGAATGGTGTTTATTAAATGATTGTGTCTACATCTTTCCTAATTCGAAAATGTCTTTTTTAGATCAAACACAAGTGAGGAGGGGTTCAAAAGGCACAGAAGACTGGAGGGAAACTGTTTCCAGGTGTGTGCACAGCAACTCTGTGATATATAACAGCACTTGCTCTGTGGCTCCCAGGGTGGGGAGGCAGTGCCAGGGAGTCGCTTCCCTGTCAGATGCTGCCACAGCACTGGGAGGTTTCCCCAAGAGAATGACATGGCAGAGTTCAATAAGAGAGTTTAAGGTGTTGAACTGAGCCACCTGTGAGGTGGCCCAAAATGGCAAGCCAGCTCCATGGCAACAAACCGTGGCCATCACACAGTTGTTACACTGAGGCTGTAGAATCCTAGCAGAGCCCTCGTGTGCTGGACACTGTACTGGAACTACAAGATGTATTGTTTACTTTTCCTTGTTGTTTTGCACTCTGCAGGCATGGTTTTAACCTGATGTAAAACCACACAGATGATAGGTGGTAGGTAACAGCCTTAATGACCTAATGGGGCATTACACAGTGAAATATCATGACTGTCAGGAAAGGCAAAAGTTTCCTGTTAAATGATTGAATTTTCAAACAAAAGGTATAACATTCTGTATGGCAATTTTATGTAGCTACTGCATTAAGTGCAGATCTTGTGCTTTTAGCTATTTCACTGAGCATTTTATGTAAATTTTAGCCCAGTAAGTCTCCACAGGTTATTTGTCCTGAATGTATCTGTTGGACTTTGAACAGTGAATAATTGAATCTTATTTTTTTAATGTTTAACTTTGTCTTGGAAGATGTGTCTGAAAGAGCATAGTCTATAACTTATTTAAAATAAAAATAAAATATTAATCCATTGCTATCTATGCTATTATTAACATTTGCAAGGAACTAAGTCTCTTAGAATCTCCCAAAAGCTGCTAAGAACATCATTACTGGAACACTCGGTTATGGCATTTTAATTTCATTTTTTACTAACTGGCTTGGTTAATTGCAGCATACACAGTGGGGTGGGTCAAGGAACTATTTCATTGGTATACAATATTTGCATACAAATCTTTCCTTTAGTGCCCTTAAGTGTTCTGGAGAAATATTTCAGATATATTTCCTAAAAAGCAATAGTCTTGCCATCCTTCTCTTTTTTTTTCTCTTCCCCCTGTTTATGTGGGTGCATATGTACATTTTAGATGAACAATTGACCTGGACATGTGTTTGGAAAGTTTTCAAAAATGACTTTCTTATTGGTTTAAGGAGAAACAGCAAAGCTAGAAAGCACATTCTGACAGTGGAGGATGCAGCAGGAGAGGGGATTCAGACATCTGGATTTGAAACACATCAATACATGTCAAAACATGTATTAGTAAATTCTCAAGCTAACAAACACATTTTTTTCCTTCAGGAGAGATTAAATTTAGAGTCAGTAAGGTAAATAATTTTAAAAAGTGTTCGGGATTTTTTTTGTGTGTGTGTGGTAGTCATTAAATGAATGTGTGAAAAGTTATTTGAAGCCTTCACATAGAATTTTTTATTCAAAGCAAACAGATATTAATCAAAAATGAAAGGAACTGCAAAGTTCCAAGACAAATGTTGTGATCATGTCTTGAGATGGGTACCGAGTGTCTAACTGTCTGCTTTCCAGAATTTGTACAATCACATATTCACAGAGGAAAGCCTCTTGAATCTTTCTCAACCTTTTCTTAGAATGGATACTCTTGAGAACCAGGTTCAACTACCTGTGGAGAGCAGGCATATAGAGCTAGCTATAGATAGAGACAGTCATCCTTGTCCTTTGGTGCACACACAGTTGCTGTGGCTCACATGTGTATTATTTTGTTTCTTGTCTAGCCCACAGATTTACTGCTGATTCTGCTGACAGAGATACTTTTGTTGCTTCCAGAACTCGGTCTGGGAGTCTCTTTCCAGAACCACATGGGAGAAGTTTATCAGCTGGTTATCTATATATTTTGAATTCTGAATTTATCCCAGTGTCTACTCCTGAGTCTCACTTTTCTTTCAATGCGTGTGCTTTTCTCCCCTTTCACACTTCCCCCCATGCCTCTCAAGGATGCTTATTCTGGTCCCAGTGAATACAGGGAAGAAAAAAGCTAGAACAGTGCTCTCTCTTGGTATGGCCCAGAGCTCTATTATGTTTAAATCCCCCACAACTTCAAGCATAAAGTCCTCTATGAGTGCTCTCACTGTTTCCTTTATTACCTATCCCTAAACACTCAGAACTGACTGTCTGGGTGTACAGAAAAGGGTAATGAATCAGAAGCCTCTCTACATAAATCTGTACACTTTTAACCAAAAATTTAAAGCAAAGTCTACTAGCAATGTCACCGACCCAGTATTTCTACTGTTCTTGAGAGTATCTCATTAAACATCAGTAAACCACTGAAATATTTCAGTGATGTTGTTTATTGCAACACATGATTGCATATTAAAGTGTTTTATATTCCAGTTGATAAAGAAGTTTTTCAGCTATAACTTTAAAAGCCACTGGTAAATTTACAGAAGAACCTGTAAGCACACAGTGCTAAATTCTAATAAAAGAGGAAGGAGCCTGGAAGCTGATAAGAGACGTGGTGACTTAGAGAAAAAAGATAGTTCAGGCAAGAGTAAGCAGAGAGCACTGAGTCATAAATAAATAACCTAAACACATTCAGGAAGTCTAACCCAAATATTAAAGCTGTGTATGAGAGCTTTAAATAACACAACTGGAACATATGATTCATGGACATATGAACATGGAAGATTGAAAGTCTTCCATATATTATGTCTAAGACTGTGTTTTCCTTCTGTGGGTTTTACCACAGGTGTGAGAAAAAAAATAACATTGTAAAATTAAACAAGAGGGTGAGTAGATAGTCAAGGGTGGAAAAAAGGTGAGTTAATTCTTCCTTAGACTGCTGAACTATCAAGCAATGTGTTGATTTTGGTAGTGGTGGGGTAAAGAAGCGTGGTGTCAAGGTGGGATGTGTTGGTGCTTATGTTGGTGGCTGAGGTGCTTGTGGTGGTTAAGTCCAGAAACAGCACGGGAAGCAGTTCGGGCATTTCCTTCCCTCATGCAAATTTCACTCTGACCTTACCCACGCATCATGCTCAAGTCACTTGAAAGCTGATGCCACCAGTCATTCCAAATTATAGGATGTTTTGTGATTTTAGCGGCTCATTGTGTATAACAGACGTTTAACTGCTGCTATTGCCAAGAGGCATCTTCAGCACCATCTCAACAAAAAATTCCTTTGCTGAAGGTGGAGACCTGTGAAAGAAGGGGGGAATTCCTTGGCAACAAGTTGTAAATAAGTACCTGGCTAGCTGAGATTCAGGTGTGCTGGGCTGCTCTCCTCTGTGGAAAAGGGTAAAACTGGTAGCACATGGACTAGGAATGAAAGTCAGCATACTTCATCCCTGAGCCTTACAGAAAAACATGTCTAGGCTGGTTTCCAATGGTTTCAGGAAAATCTGTTATCATAATGTTCTTCCAGTTGAATGGAAACTGTCCAAGTTTAATTGTTGTCTTTTTTTTAACTGAGCAGACACTACCCTGGCAGCAAAACACTGGGAGTTGCACCCAGTTTAGCATTTATGGTACAGCGAGCTGACTACAACAAAAAGTAAGGGTGTTCACAAAGGCAAGTTCACAAATTTAAAGTATTTTCCTTCTGTTTTAGTCTTCTTTTGAATCACAGATGTACTTGAAGTGCTGTTATTCAGGATAATCAAGTGAAAAAAAGTAAAAAGTAATAAAGACAAATGATAGAGTAATATTTTCATGTGTAATGAAGCAGCTTATATAAATGTGATGAAGAGTTTGATAGTAGAAGTTTGATACTGTTCTTATAGTCCCCATTACTGGTACAGTGTAAGACAAAATGTTTTTTTTTTTTTTTTTTTTTAAACTATTACTGAATTTTTCACAAACTGAAGAAGATAAATAGTGTGACAAATGACAAATTTTCATGTCAGTGAAAAAACTGTAATGACCTGGATCCCCTAGGAAAGTGTTTTATTTGTTCGGTGGGAGATTTTGTACAGAAAGTCTATGTTTCTTACCTGAAACAATATGTTGTCAAAGAACTCAGATTCAGCTGATACCTTTATATATGCTGTGAATATTACTGTACTTATGCTACCTGTGGGGCAAAGTGTCCTTTAAATAGAAATATTCAAAATTTATTGTGAGAATCATATGTCTAAAAAGTTATGTAAAAATTCTGGAGTGAAAATAGATTTAATGAAATATTAACTACTTATGAATTTGATGATACATGCAATACTTTATTCATATTTTTGTGTCAGAAGGAAACATTTCTGAGTAGGAGTTGACTGGTTCCCAAATAGAGAAAAGAAGAGGTCATAGCTAATGTGTGATGTGAGTGAACAGAATGAGTGTTTATGTAGGTGATAATTAACCAGAAATTTTAACCAAAGAATTATCTACTATTCTGAATTAGTACTTTAGATTGTTTTTATTTGGTGCATATCGCAGTATATCATGTTCAAGATGTCCATCAGTTGTTCAAGAGAGCAAAAATGTGTCAGGGCATATTTTATATATTTTATGTAAATGTATTTTTAGCATGTATGCTAGCCCACGTGCATAAAACATATCACCCTGGAGATCCGTGCTTTCCCAGATCAGCAGGCTTTCATGTAACTTGTTTTGGATGGAAAAATAGGGGCTCAAGCAATTTATTTTTATGAAAATAATTATCTTTTCAGAAATTGGGGTTTAAAAATCTCTAGATGACACAAGTTCTTAAAATTCCCAAGCAGAAAACTTATATTTTTTAACCAGGGAGAGAAATATTACAGTTTGAATACACAGCACTACAAACTTAAGGGAGTCAAAACTCACTTGTTTCACATACCTTTGAAACATAACATAAATTTCCTCCTGGACCTCATATAGCATGTTGCACTTTGCTAAAGCATCTGCTGTGGTGGATCACCGAGAAATGAATATTTCGTCACTACAGCTTTGATTTTTAAAATTATTTCAAAATGCTTCAGTTTTATGTTGAGGCTATTTATTTTTTAATCATGCATTTGTTTGAATTATTAGCATTTCTAAACAAAATAATTGCAAACATATTGAAATGTTAGATGTTGAAATGCTGAATGAATTGTTGTGATGAAAGATAAGCAAATAATTTGAAAAATTCTGATTTTGTTGTCGTCCTGTTGTCACTACTTCCACTTCTCCCATCTTCCTGTTTTCACAAAAAACTTTCATTTTATTAAATCTGCACTTTTTCAAGTTAAAAATAATTTGTGAAACAAGAATGCTTGTAAAGGCACACTAGCCATCAGCTATGTTGTTAGTACACATTTATTAACAATTTTACTGGTATTTGCACACAGTCCACTACCTGATTTGAAATGATAGTGGATATTAGCTTCACAAAGTATTTGCTCTTTAATTATAAAGAGTGTGATTTTTTTTTTCTTCTGATTCTCCCTGCTATTAAATACATTTTGCAAGACTTCAAGTTAATTCATAGGGAAGTTATAAGAAGTTTTGGCTCTGCATCTGAAATTCTTTCATTCATAGAACTTCTCTGAGTTTAATGGGAATTTTTCTACAGGAAAGATTCAAATCATTAAGGGCACATATAGAAAAAATAATTATATTGCTGATAGTAAACTGAAGGCTATTGTGAAAATTACTCATTAATAGGCAAAATACAGATGCAACAAAACTAAAAGTTGAAGATATTAACTTTTTTTTTGATAGAAAAATGAACATAATAAGTGCAAGTAGTGTTGCATAAACAAAACTGCCATCCTTATTTTGCTTTAGGTTTCTCAGTTGCTGCATCATCTCCCATGTATATTTTGAACAATAGATCAGTTTGCCTGAATCACCATTGTACTCTCTGAAAGCTCTACTTGCAGATCCTCAACAGGACAGAGATGCATGCCTTCTCACTTCATGTTTCCATTTAGGCACAATTATCCTGAGTTATTTCATTTCTACACATTCTGTAGAGATTAATTTAAGTGGCAGTTGTGCAAGCCTGTGCAAGTTTCCTGCCACTGGGGAATCCAGATTTTAGTTGAACTCCAAGATGGAAGATTGAGCCTGACTACCTTTGCTTTAATTCCCCATGCTTCTCATTTTTTCCTCCTTATGACTCAGAAATAAATGATTTCTCTGGGAAAGAAACATATGCTTTTTGGCACTCAGGTGCTTCCTCAAATACTAAATATAGAGGTAGTTCATGCTCTATAAGTAACTACATAGAAGAGTGCCTGAGACTAGTGTGTTTTGCTCCGAAATATGTAATTCTGAAAGCAGGTCTGGGTCTATATTCATATTGCCTAGCTAGCTTTATTTGAGCATTCACTGAATTAAAGTGATTAGATTAGGAGCTCTCTCATGGTGGGGGGTCTCTCTGCAGTCACTGGAGGGAGACAGACTAGGCTCTAGAAATGTTTGTCTGCTGTGATGCTGAGGAGTGGGAATAACCCAGCCAAGAGGTGGCCATTGACCCAGCACCTCGCGTGGCACCTGCTGTCACCCTTGTCTCAGAGCTGGGCTTTCCTCAGGGCCATACAATTCTTACTCCTGCTGATCACTGGACAAGCTTAAACTGTTTAAAATTCACTTTGGAAGTAAAAAGGAAGTAGTGATAAATATATAAATTGTCTCAAAACTGATTCAGTCTTATTTCTTTCCCAAGGAGTGAGGAAGGTTCAAAGCTGGGCATTCAACATTTAAAGCCTTGTGGAAGTTAGGACAGGGTCAAAGGAATGTGGGAGGATTTTTAGTTAACATGATAACTGCTGATCCATGTAAGATTCTTAGAGGTTCAGAGAGATTTGTTTTCTTCCATTATTTTCTTTTTCCTACTGATTTCTTGTTCAATGTATTGAAATCCTGATTTAACTGATTTAATCCTACTCTACTTGCAACATCTGTGTGATGCCAAAATATAGAGGGTGTGGATTACATCTGTAGGTATAGATAATTTCATTTACTGTGGATTTTCATGACTATCTCTTGAGGTAAGGAAGCAGCCTTCAGTTTCTAAGCAGGCATAGTGAAAGAGGAATGCTGAAGCTAGAAGGAAGAAATGCAGAATCCTGAATTACCACAGTTTAGGTTTGAGACTGAAGTCACCACAGCATATTTTTTCCTGCAAATTAGTTCTGCTGACTTAGTGTAGCATGCACACAAATAATATTTACATGCCCAGTCTTCCATATGGTTGTCTGTGCTGTTATTAGGCAATCTGGTTTTACTTCAGCTGTCACTCAGCTGTCACAAAATTTGCCAAATCTCTGCTAAGGCCTGTATCTTGGCTGGTTGTGTGTATGGGTACCTAGAGCTCTGCTGTTCAGCATCCACTGGGCAGCAGGCAACCTGGCTTCTCCTCTAAATGCTCAGCATTCCATGACACAAGCTTTCACCCAGCACAATACTCAGTTGTCCCTGCTCCTTCCAGACCTTCCCCATGGGTGCAACTCAGTAGCAGGAGAGAGGGGGAAGCCATAAAATCACTTCTATTAGAGATATTCTGGTTACTTGTTCAGGTTGCTTATACAGTGGGAGAGAGGCAAAAAAAAAAAACCCAAAACCAAAACAAACAACCAAACCTAAACAAATCAAGGAATGGGTAGACACTTGGTTTTAATGAGCATTTCATGTAGAAGAATATTTTTGACACAGATTATATCTTGTTCTCCTGTTGCAGTTCGTGTCTTAGAGCAAAGGAAGCAGGGGAACCTGTGGATGTTCTGGTGTTTTCCCCTTACTCCTGAATAGTCTAGGTAGAAACAGATGATGTTTGCTGTTGTTTTGAGGGTGAGGTATTACTTGGCTGACAGTAGTCATAGTAACAGTGCTTTCCTGTTACTATTGAATGCTTGGTGCTGAAGGTTTCTTTAATTCTGGCAAACTGTTTTTCTCTTTGTTTATTTTTCTTCTCAGAATTTGTTCCCCTCAGACTTTAAAACTAATTTGACAAGTCAGCCTATAATTTAACATGTCATAAACTGGAAGTGCTTCCACAATTTTGGTGCAGAATCTGTGTTGGTGCCTAATAGTTGTATTTGTTCTGCCAAATTGTTTTAATGCCCTAAATTTAGGACATGCTTTTCAGCTGGTGTTGATGGCCAAAGCTTCTGTTGGGCTCTGAAGGCATGTCTAAACAGATGGGCACAGACAGCTGTAAGCTTCCCTGTCCACTCTGTGAGCCTGCCAAAATCAAGCCAGCTCTGCTCTGGAAGTTGTAGAGCTCCATTTGTGAGGTGCTGTGCCCAAGCGTTTATCTACTGCCGCTTTGGCAGAGTTTGCAGGTCTGACCTGGCTCTTGCCTGTCCGTCCTGGAAAGTGAGCAGGAATGTTCATGCCTGGCTCCATTCTTTGTGTGTGTGTGTGTGTGTGCGTGAAGGAGTCAAACCCTGGCTCATGCAGGGTGTGTGACTGACTTGACTCTGTCAGTCTGAGAGGAGGCTCCAGGGCTGCCCTTTTGTGTCGTTCAAAGCAAAACTGAAATACTGAGTAGTGCTGGCTTTTGCTCTAAGCCCCTTTGCCATGTCACCTTTAGGAACCTTCCCATGGAGGGGTGGTGTGGCAGTCTGCAGCTCATCTTTGAGCACCTCCTTAGGTGGATTTCTTTGCTTTAAAATGCGTGATTATTTCATAAACCTTTCCAGTGCCTGGCCTGAAACGACAAGTGCAGGAAGACATGCTAACTGCCATATTTGAAACAAACTCCTTTGAATGCCAAACACATTGTAAGGAGCTCGTGCTGTCATGCACAAGGCTTCAGTCTTTTCCCATTTTCCACATATTTGTGTGCCTGCCGTCTGCTGATGTGCTTTCCCTAATTTGGATTATAAGGTCCCTAGGATATTCCTCTAACTTTTAATATCTTTCCTCTGAAACATGGTTGGTAGTTATAATAATGATAGCTAATTAGATGAAATAGAACATTGACAAAAGCTTTCTTCTCAATGATCTGATATTTCTAGTTTGATTAGGTAGGTAGGCACAAAGCTTAGAGACACTTTCTGCTTCAAGTGTAATTTGTGGTAGATGGTACTTCTGGGAACTTTCACAGAGGGCATGTCAACACACTCACATGATTATAATACTCTCAGCTGAAGCATTTAGTGCTGCACAGTGCAAAATGCTGCTGAGAGAAAGAAAGCATTCATCATCGATACACAGAATTTGGTGGTGCTGCTGCTGTTTTTTTGCTTTTACTGTTCCAGATGTTCAAAATGAAGCTTTTGGCTGTCAGCTCTGGGGAAATATTCAACGGAGCAAAGAGCAGCTAGCTCTGTAACTCCCACCAAGCACGAGTGTGTGTAGAGAATGTAGATAGTACTGAGTAGAGTAATAAAAAAAGTCCAAACTATTTTCTGGGCTTTTCCTGACTTTTGAATTTTTGCAGTGATGTAAAAGTCAGAACAACACCACAAATCTTCTACTTAAAGGATAAGGATCAGTCTATAGGTACTTTTCTCCATCTGGCTTCAGGAGGAATTGCATGTGCCATGCATATAGGCAGACTGTGGACTGTCTAATTAGGAGTGCAGAATTGGAGGATTCTATATTATGTTTAATCTTGGCTAATAAGTAGTACACTAAATTATCCTCTTGCAATTCAGCATCATTCTCATAAGTATGGAATTTATGCAAATTTGTATTTTTTGGGAGGAATCAGTGTCGGAAGTTGAAACCAGGCAGTAGAAACATTTACTTTCCTCTGTTAACATTGGTTTCTATTTGCCTCCGTACAAGCTAGAGAACTTGTTTTTTCTTTGCATTGTTTATATCTTAATAAAAAGGAAGCAAGATGTGCCATTGGGTTTGATTTACACAGAGAGAGAGAGCCTCCAGATGAGCATCAGATCTAGTGAAGCGTGCCCCACGTTGCATAACCATCCATCTCCTTTCTTTAGTGAGCTGGGTTTCTGCTTCCTTGGGATGTTAGATCTAAATCAGCAGGTGATACAGGCACTGCTCATTTTCACTGTGGTTTTTTCCCTCCTGTACAATGGTGTTGATATCAGCTTTTTGTGGGCATTGCAGCAGCATATCAGCACAAGAGGCAAAACACTCAGGTCTGCTTTTAGTTTCAGTAGGTCTCTTAGGGATAGAGAACAGAAGTGCCAGAGAGGCTGAATTGATATCACAGCCTAAAAAGAAAGGAGTCCTATTATGTCAGTTAGCACAGCTTTATAAACCTTATAGTGTTTTAAAATAATATTATTCAGTTGCCTTTTTGCCATGCAGGTTCTTAACTTGTCTGAAGTTATCCGTAGTCCCCAGTCCTTGATCCTAACACATCTGTTGAAGCCTTTTGCATGTGTCCTCTACTAGTCTCCTTCAACAATTGTCTGTGGGCTTTTTGTTTTCCTTTGGCCAGTTTGTTGCAATTTTTCAGGCTGACAGCCTTTGTGCATGTTCAGAAAGATTTTCTTTCAAATATGAAGTAGCCAAGTCTTTACTTACTGAACTTGAACATGAAAAAAATGGTTCACTTACCCATACAAAATTGCAAGCAAGCATTTGCTTTCATAGCAATGTTCTTTTGTGGCTTTTTCTCACATGCTCATTAGGCACTGTGAAGTGTCTAGGAATAGAAAAAGGGATTTAAGATGCTTTAAGAAAAGACAGCGTTCTTGTTCTGTTGTTATTCATTTGTATTTGTTAGTGTATAGAGATGCCTTTCAGACCCACTGGAATTGCTACCATCCAAATATGTCATAATAGACAGCTCTTGTCCTAGAGATTTGCCAGGCTAAAGAAATCATGGGCAATGGTCCAGAGAAAGGGACAGCAGAGAAATGGAATTACTTGGCTGAGGGCACCCAGGATTTACTGTGATCTGGAGAAGAGGGAAATGTGTGCCTCTGCCTGTGCCAGGGCTCTGTATAATACTGCAAGCCTGTCCCATTATTTTAGTGCCGAGCTGAACCCCACCGCCCTCATTAAGCAGCCACTCAGGGGGGATGTTAGTTGCAGAAATTAATACATCTTTTTTCTTAATTTTATTATTTTAATGTTGCATTTCCTCCCAAGACTGATAAGACTGATATTTTAAAAGTTAATCGTTAACTTCTAGGCTGCCTTGTTCACCTTGAGGAACCGAGTTCTTTGCAAAAGATTTTTTGATTAGTAGATTTTTGTGACTGAGTCAAATTAGGGTGCATATTCCAGTGTCCCAGGACTAGGCTCCATTCGTAAAGCCACATGCTTTGTCAGACAGAACTGGACCAGTGGGCAGAAAATGCCTTTCAACACTGGGGAGCAGGATTCTCCTCCCCATGCCAGGCTGAAGAAGGTTGCTGTCTTCACTGCAACCTGCCAACGCATGGAATTTTGTTGCTGAATGAGTAATGAGAAAGAAAACCAAACAATTTTCCACTTATTTCTTGTTGTTGCCAGAGCGCTTTTTCCTCTGAATCTCTTTACAAAGAGCGTAGGAATTACAAGGGTAAACAGTGGATGGCTGTACAAAATATATTTATTTGAGAGGTGTGTGTGTCTATGGGTGTGCGCTTGAATACAAGTAAGAAATAGCAGTAAGAAGAAAATTCCCTGTCCCTTCACTAAGTTTATTGAAAATCCAAGCAGGACAAGATATTTCCATGCTCACTTTCATGAAATTAGTGTGATAAGGTGTATCCTGAACAAAATAGGACTAAAATCATTAGGCTTTTGTTAGTGAAAAACTGGAACTTATTTTGTATAGAAATAAAATACTTGAGCACCATGAAAGCCTGGAAGTCAGAAGCACAAAGTCATCAAATTCCCTTTGCTATTGAAGGAAGGCTGATGCACAATTAATTTTAAATGCCAATCTGCTAAGGATGCTGAGTTTCCTGTCCATATTATTCTTCAGTCTACAAATAGACTGTGAAAGGCAACACGGCTGCTGGAGATACCATTGCCTATCACTTGGCAAACACGTGATCATTGAACAAACAGAGATATCCCCCCAAACATCAGCTCTCTGTGTGCTCAGATGGCGGGGTCGAGGAAGATGGGTGAATTAGAGGGCTCTCTGGGAGCCACAGATAGCAGAAATGCTGATGCTACATCAGCGCTTCTGAGCACCCAACAGCTCTGCTCTGACTTGGAGTGATGCTGCTCCATACCGTGCACCGAGTCTATTAGGGGTCATTGTCAGGACCTCTTGAGAAACAAAGCAGAACAAGAATATTTGTTTGCACCTATGTGCATACATGATTGTATTAATGCACAAGTGCAGTGGCAAACAGTGGTATGCCCCATTCTCTTTGAAGTTACAATGAAATGAAACATAGATGTGAGGAGGTGATTGCGCCCACTCGTGTCTTGTTTGTAATAGTTATGACTGGGATTATCAGCAAAGAGAACTTTCTCAAGTGCCCTTATTCGTGGAGGAACCTGGGAACTGCCACATTAAATGTGCTTCAGGTAATACTGCTCTGATCAGTCCCAATTCTTCAAAGTGAAATAGTGTCAAAGTTAACTGTACTTCAGTAACTGATTTTTGATTGCCTCAAAAATCTGAAAAAGTAGAATTAATGTTTAAGTTTAGCTCCAAAACCAGATCAAATTCAGAGAAAAGATTGTGGGTTTTTATCACTTTCAAACAAAGGGGCATTTTGAAAATGCAAGATTAAAAGGTTTTAAACTTTTAAAAATGCAATTATTTTACAACTCTATATTTCATCCAGGTAAACTTGAATTTCTGAATATCTATTGACATCAACTGCTCAGGTCAGATCAGCTAAGCTATGTGTGCTGTATGGCTAAGTTATTTGGATGAAAAATTTCACTAAACCTTGAAAAAAACAAATTAAACCCCAAGAATATCAGCCGTAACCTTCTGCTTCTAGCTACTATTTTTATTTGAGCCATGACAATAGGTTATTCAGCTTTTCTATCACTTGTCTTTAGGCCAAAAATGTCTATATTTTTTCTATATAAACGTGGAGATAGTAATTTTGTTATGCAGGTTGAATGCTTTATATAGCTCTCCTAGACTTGCTGACATAATGATGTCTTGCAGCAATACTTTTCCAAGATTAGTATTGTAGCATGTAAAAAATAATGTCCTTTCTATAGATTTTCTTGTTTCTGTGAGCAGTGCTTTAGAGATTTAAAAAATTTTATTGGATTTGCCTATACTGATAACGAGTTCTGTTCCTGTGGCACCAAGTATGAGAGTATATTCATAGTTTATACACAGATAGTAGAGCTAGAAATGAAAACTTTGAAACGTTGACAAAAGCAAAATATTTGTGTGTTCCCTGACAAATGAGGGCGTATTAATAAGTTTTGACTTAATCTTACAGTAATATTTGCTCGCATAAGTATTCTCTGAGCCTTGCACAGGAGCTGTTGTGTCAATCATTACAACAAATTCCTTTGCCCTGATAAATTCATTGATACCATATTTTGGTGATATTGTGGGACCATTCTACACAGGAGACCAGTTACTTGAGGTCAAGGTAGACGCATTTTATTTTTGAAGGCAAAATTACATTTCTTTGCATTTGCCTGAAAGCATTACCTGGAGCCAGGAAAACTTTTTGACTTTCCTGCTCACTGGTCTGTCAGATCCAGCACACGTTGTCACATCCGTGTCAGGTGAGCCTCTCCACATCTTTTGTCCTGGAGCATCTAGCCACGGTGGGCACTGTTTGAAGTCAAAATGGAGCGAATGCAGCTCCAGACTTTCTCTGCCAGTCCATGGAGAGTGCATGGCTAAAAGAGTACACAACTTGAGTGCAGCAGGGCCAATCAAGGGACTGGCTGCTGAGATAGATTTAGGATCAGGAATTAGGCTTGACAGAAGATAAACAATTTGCCCTGGAAACAACAAAGAGGGTAAAAATGGCATCAGAGATTTTGCTTGGTAATTTTGGCATCTGGGAGGAGAAATCTGAGAAAAGCTTCATATGTTGGGCCTTATGCATCAAGAAGTGCAATATTAGCTGTCTGATACAACCCCTGAGGCTGGTATCGTGGTGGATATTGTGTGGGGATGGCTCGTTTCCTCGGGATCTGCAGGAGCTGATTGATGGAGCTGTCACAGCCCCTTATGTGTCAGAGCCCAGGGAGGCCTGTGAGGGAAAATTTTAATGGTGCTTGTCATCAAAGAAAAATTTTGTGCTTCTCACTTCAGTGGTCCTGCTGACACCATCAACACAGGATCATGGCAGACTTTCTCTTGTCAGCCTGATCTTTACTGGGGCTTCTCACAGATCCTTTTCACTGGATGTGTCTCTTCTGCACCATTAAAGGCAGTGACAGGACTCCAGCTGCTCAGAAAGATGAAGTCTAGCAGCTCTAGAATATTCTAGCTAGATACAAAAGTCATGAATATGTAAGATTTAAATAAATGTCATCTTGCTTGCAGGATGAGAGGAATAAGGAATGAAGTTTTTATGCAGGAGTTTTGCTGTTTTGTTTTTTAAAATTATTTTGTTAATGTACGTTTTCATAATTTATAATTCATCTGCATCCACAGAGAAGCTCAGGTTCATGTTCATAGGCTGGATGGGTTTGGGCTGGCAGAAAGGCTGGTGGGACACAGGCTTGTGCTGAAGAAGAGCAGTGCTTGTCCCCAAGGAGAGAGGGCAGAGCAGGGTAGGCAGAGTCCAGCTGGTGAAGGAGTTTACAGGAGCTGCTGCAGTGGTACCCCTTGCACAGGGAAAGGAGGTGGTGATGAGGACTGCAAAGACAATGTGTCATGGGTTGTGATTCCTTCTTGTGACCTTGGAAACTGAAGGAATAAGGAGAGATTGCAATACCATTGTTAGAGGTGTTGTGCAAGGCATAACAGAAAAGATGGGAATTTTTTTTATCCAAAATCCCTTACTTATAAGAAAAGATAAACCTGAGTGTGATTTGTCAAAAAATGTCTATGTCTCAGAAAACATAGGAAATGTGGATAAGCAAAGCTGTTTTGTTTTTTTTTTCCTTATAATTTTGTGATGCTATCTGTAAATGCTTGAAATCAAGGAGATGTTCTGTTCCCAGCTGCCATGAACCTGGGCACTGCAGAGGTGCTGTGTACTGTGGAGGCTTTTGTGGGTAGTGGGAGCATCAGCTCCTCTGACCCCAGGATCAGGGCCAAGTCCCCTTGGCACAGAGCACACTCCTGGGGTCTGCTGTCCACTGTTCTGGAATGTCTGGGGAAGCCCTAACATGTCTGCCCAGCAGCCTGAAGCATTTTAAATATATGTGTTGCTCCAGTTTGAATCTGGTGTAATAAATGCAGTGAACACAAATGCCTCATGGAGCATGAGTCAAAAATAGGAAAAGGGCAACAGGTTGTCTTAGAGAGCTTTTCAGAAACAGAGCAGAGTCTTTCTTTTTGCAGTGAAGAAAGATTGTAGGGAAATATCTAGATGAAAGGAAAAAGAGAGTTTCATACTCTGTGGAGACAGGTGGAGGAAGCCACATCCAGGCCTACATTCCATCTTCTGAGAGATGTCACTGACAAGCTGTGGTTCTGTGTTCAACCTCCCTGCACTACAGGAGGAAGGGCTTATAGGTGCTACTGAAAACAAGCCAAGTAGCAGCAGCAAGAAAGTTTAGCAGTAGGTAATTAACCAATTGTACCTCTTTGGTCACCATGATAAGGGGATATTTATAGCTACTGTGAAAAAATCATGCCTTCATGAAAGCAAAAGTAGCTGTGATTACTTCCCTTAATCTTTGCTTCTTTTTGACAGTGACACTTACGAAACATCTGAATGCTCTGTCAGCTCGTAAATGTCATTAAGTTAATGTAGTTGCAGACTTTCCTTTCATATTGCCAAAGACTTCATAAAAATAATATAGTTTTGTAATATGTAAGCATGTGGCAAAATAGTGGTAAATAGACTTCAAGTTTAAAGATTTTTTTTCTAGTATAGCTTTATGTTGGTATTTAAAAAGTCGCTTCTATATTTATTGCCTTTCCCTTCAGAGCGATTTCCTTGAGATGCTGCATTGTGATTGGGTGTTTCCTTCAACTTTTAAAAAAAGTTTCTGCATTAAAACTTAACACAAATGTATCAGGGGATCTGTCTTGCTGTCAGTTTTTCAAACCAACTACATTTTGAAGTCAGTGGGGACATCTGTTGAACAAGGTGTGGCATAATATGGCCTAGGGCTACTAAGCTGCTTACTTGATAAATGATACAGGAAATGTGTTCTGATTATTGCACTCTTGCTCTTTTTGCTAAGTGCCTTAACTACCAGCTTTTTCTAGTTAATGGTTTCCCCATGAATGTGATCTTTCTGCCAGACTGGCATTGGTTGGGAAGAAGGAGGAGAATTTAGTCTGACTGCTGTCCCTCTTGTAGAGCAGCTGGTACATCTTCAGCAATTATGGAACACCAAAGAGAAGGGACAAGAGTCCATAAAGAGGTAGCTCATCACACTTGGCATTTTAGGACAGGTACTCAAGGGGGTATATTAATGCTGCTTGGCTGACTTTGAAAGAAATCAGATAGCTTTGCTGTGTCTAAGGCCTTTCATCCTTTTAGATACTTCCAGTCTGGACATAGTTTGTGATGTTTTGTGCATTAGGATTGATAGCAAATCAACAAGGATTATTCTAGTCCTGGAAACTTCCAGGGAAGAATCGAAAGACTGAAGTTGTTTCTATAAGAGAATTACTTTTAGTGCCAGTAGAATGGCTTGTGTGAGCATCTACGTATTGGTAGAGTTGGCAAGCAGCTCTAGCAAACACATTACTGATTTTTAAATTGCAGCTTGAGTGCTACAAAGATGAAGATAGCCCTTAATATTTTGGCCAACTTCAGGAGCAGGGTGTAGCTTTAATATCCAATTCCTGCTTATTGTGACTTCTTAGTAAAAAGGGCACATATTTCCCAGTGAAGGTCAGGTATGGAAGAGGTTTCACTGAAGTTATTTGGTAAATTCTAGACCAGTAAGTCCCTGAGGTGAAAATAGTTGGAACCCAGGAATGTATTCAAAAAAAGCAATTTAGTGCAAATTTCCTCTGCTTTTCCTCTTTCCAAAGTATTTGCTTACAACCAACTGCTGTTGGAGAAGGGAAAATTCAGTTTAACCATTCTTACAGTTTTAAGACATCTACTCCTACTGGAATCATTTATCTTTCTGCTCTTTGGCTTTGCCTATCACAACTGAGTACTGGGGCATCTAAGGCAAAGTGGCTTTTGCCCAAGTCCCTAGTTTGTGCAGATAGCAGAAGTTATTTTTCAAGTGTAATGAATTAGAGGGACTAAGTCCTATCTCCACAGAGGAAACTGGAAACATGACCTCACTTATGCACAGCTACATCAGAAATCTGATGTAAAGACAAGGCTCTGTAATGAGAAAAGGAAAGAAAAGAATCAAATTTTAAAGTCTATGTGGTTCTTCTATTCTGATGCAACACGGTAGGAAACAATCCCCAAAACACGTACATATGCTCACCTTGCTGGGTCTTGTGGGTATCAACGGTTCTTGGATCTCAGAAAATGTGATTTGTGCAGCAAGTCTCACTTTGAGCTAGTTGGAAATACTGAAAATATTTTTTATTTCTCCTCTTCTTCTTCTTCTTCTTTTTTTTTTTTTAATTTAATACAACAGCATAATTTTTGAGAATGTCTTTGTTATAAGGTGCTTTCAGGTCCAAGAGAGATTTCTGATCACATATATGAATAGAAAATGACTTTGTGTCTCCAGTCACTATTTGAGATGCAGCTAGTCTAAGTTCAAGTCAGTGCTGTTATTGATGTGAAGTAGGGATGTTGCCCATGGGTCTTTCACCTAGTAGGGAGGTCTCAAACTTTGCTGGAAAAGCTGATACTATTTTCAAAAGAAAATACATTTTGCATTTCACACTGAATGAAGACACACACCCTGCAACAGGCTGACTTGTTGACTTCTCTGTCTACTTCTGCTCTTCTCATTTTTAGTGAAATGCCTTGCTTTCTGAGCATCTGTAGTGACAGCTGTAGCCATGACATTTGTTAGAGATTAGTAAAGCTGGAGAAACTGATATCAGCTTAGACTATGTGAAAACCAGGTTATAGGCTTCATAAGTTCTCCCTGACACTTGAGTGCCTCTGATTTTTTCCACATAGTTATCAAGACACCAGCAAGACACCAGATTTGATGTGTGTGCTTATTCCTGTGTTCACCAGTGCAGCCTCATGTCTCTGTTTCCTCACTTATCTGTTAAGTGTAAGTTCACATTCAGTTGTTTCAGCTCCTTTCCACAAGAATATCTTCTCAGTCACTTTTTCAGTGCCAATAACAATGGGATTTTCATCTTTCATTGAGTTTTCACATTCCACCGCATTTGAAAAATAAAGAGAATCTGTTCTCTTTAGCCTTGACACTTGTTTTATAAAGGGGTACACAAGTAGTAACCAGAGACAGCTGTTCTTCAGATGAAAATACAGAACTTTATTGTCACTAGAAGAGTTATGTCCACTTTTACAATCTTATGGAATGCCATAAATGATTTTGCCCTCTGAACTAATATATTTGAAAGCATTTTCCTGCATTCTAGTCCTTGCTGTAGAAAGATAATATTTCCAAGTGTTGCCCTCTAAGCCGCTAATCACTTGCTCAGCTTCCCACACTTCAGCTTTTAGCCTCTCCTTTCTGACCGATGAAGATAGTTTAAGTCTGGAAGATAAGGTTTTTCTACTATAATGTATATAGGGAAAGCAGCTTTTTAAATATCCAAGCAGACTGGGACCTGCAATATTTCACTTCATAAAAGTATCAGATGAGGAAGTATAATTGCCTGAGTGCAAACTTGAGCAACTCATTAAATGCACCAAAATTATGAAAGTAGTTTCTTGATTTGACATTGAGATTAGTTAAAAAATAAAAGCAGCTGCTTTGTCAACAGAAACAAAGAATTCAACACTTTCCCTTATCCTCTTGCCAAGCTGCTGCTTAGTCTTATCTTTTAATTAAACCTGAACTTTAAAATACATGTGTCTAGAATGCCAGTTTATTAAATAAAATATCAATAGGCAAACAGAATTCTTGTCAATTAGTATTCAGGTCAGAGGTTTCTGGTTGTTATTTTTTCCTCCTTACAAGACGGACATATTAAAGGTCCCAGTTTTGTTGCAACTCAGTTTAAAGTCACCAATTAAGAAACAGAAATTACAGTCTCATGCTGAAAACGTTTTTAGTTTCCACTAGAATTGTTTTCTACTACAAAACCACACTCAACTGCTTTAATTTTTTGTTAAACAGAGACATTAATCCCAAGAAATGAAAACTAGAGTAGCAATTTCTACTCCTTATCAGTCCTTGATAAGGAGTTCATAACATCTTCATTCAAAAGGGAATACTTGATTTGATACATTTTCTTCAATTCACAAATAATTTTACTGGTTTTCCCATTTTTAATTTTTTTTTAAGTTACTTTTAAAACTTTTTGAAGAGTTGAGTCTCTTTGGTGAATTGGAGATAAAACTCTAACTGCAGCGAAGCCAGTGGCAGTTTTACCATTTTTTGGAGGCCAGTTTTCATAAGGTTCCTCAGATGAGCCTGGATGAAATTGCAAATGACCCCCTTAATTGCTATGCAAGCCCACAGTTTTGACGTAGTGGTAGTTATTGATTCAATGAGTGGAAGTAAAACCTCATGACTTACATAACCAAGCCCACAGCACTAGAACACAGTTCAAAGCAGTGAATGTCAAAGAATGCAATTTCTGGCTGCAATGGCTAAAATACACATCATTTTAGGCTTGTCCCAGCTTAAAAAAGGACTTAATTTTTTCCTAAAATAAGAAATACTGATGGTAGCAATGATATTCTTGAAGTTAAATGTATAGTTTTCTAGGTTAAGCCTCAAGTGCTTATAAGTAATAGAGAAATTACAAAGCAATCAAGATTAGTCCCAAATTACTGGATGGTCAAAGAAAGAGTTGAGCACATAAAAAAAAAATTGGTGTTCAAACACATGCATGCCCAATGGAAATAAAGCTTTTATTTAGAACTCTGGTGATCTAAAATATTTTCACTACCTTGAAAATATTAACAGTCAAGGCCACCCTTTTCCTCAAACATAGAGGATGACTGCACTTTTATTTCTGTTCAATACAGCTTTACATTGCAGTTTTGTGCACACTAATAATGCAGCATGGGTGTAATGCTATAATGACTCATAACCTGGAAAAAAATAGTGTATTTATCTAATACGAAGTGATGTCGTAAGCAATGAGGCTAAAACAAGCATCGAAGAAGGAATTTATGATGGAAGAAAGCAAGACTGTCTCCAGTAGCTCTATGAAAACATTAGGAAGGTGCTTAATTGGTAAAATGAATTGGAATTAATTGTGCATGAATCCTGTGGCAAGTACAGCAGCACTCAACTCATTACGAAATCATCGTTTGGAATGCAGGATCCTGTTCTGACTGCATTATATCCTCAATGTGCTTATGGCCACTTTTCAGAGGATTGCAAGGTAGCTTTATACAGTGCACTGTCATTAGGAGAAATACCTGGGATTTCTGAAGCATGAGGGAACTCAAGAACTCTTCGAACTTGTGAATTCCCTGACAGATGAGTGAAGACAATATGCTATCTTTAAAAATAGAAAAGGGCTAACACTCAAAAAATGAGACCCCTTGCAAAATTTAGAAACAAATAACTAATCATTTTGCATTTTAAAAAATCAGGAGATAATAAAATGGTAAAAAGTGCCGTTACAGTTTAAAAAAAAAAGATTCTGTCAAAAACAATTTAATTTCCTCCTTGACAATGTAACTAGCGTAATATCTAGAAGAACAGAAAACAATAAAAATAAGAAATCTGTATTTTAGTATTACTTTTCTGTCACTCTTTAATGTGACATTCTCATAAGCACTCTAAAGTATTATGGTCTAGCTTTAATCGCTGTAAAGAGGATGCACAGCATGCATCAAAATTTCCCCACTTTAATTAGTGTGGATTACTGGGCTTTACCTGGGACATGTCTTTTTAGGGAAGGAGCAGATAAAAAGCATAACAGACCATAAAAATGATACAAAATTTATAAAGAAAAATCTGGACATTTAACTATATAAGGGAATATTTCACTGAGAAACTTGAAGAGTTTTCTGCATTGCTAATTAATGACAGAAAAAAAATTAATTTACATTAAATCAGATTTACTTTTGATATTAAGAAAATCTCCTAAAATGTTATGGAGGATGAAGTATTGGGATGATATATGTGGTGTGTTCAGAGATTCATGGAGTCACAGAACAATTTAGGTGGGAAGGGTCCTTAAGAGGATATTTGTTCCAACTCCTCACTCAAATCAGACCCAACAAGAACAGGTTGCTCGAGATGATGGCCAGTGAAGTTCTGACTATTAATTTTTGGTTCCAGAGGCTTATACTGAGTTAAATACAAGGTGTAGACAGATAGAGTCCCTTTATTTTTCATGAATTACAAAGTGGTTGGTATTATATGAAGGGTTAAGGAAAGGAGAAATATTTTAGAAATAGAATAGAAGAATGTTTTACAAATGCTCATTATTTTTTCAGGTAGGATTTCTTAGACATGAACCCCTGTGATGGAGCTTTGGACATATAAAAGGAAATTAAATTTACCAGGACATTATTTGAAAACCACACAGTTCAAAGAAAGCTTAATAGAGAAGCTGAATCTTCTGCTGTTGGGGGTTTAGAAGATATTTGAGATGAAAATTTAAGCTATCAAGTGTTTAAAACAGAGGAAAGAAGAAAACTAAGAAGGTGATATGTGTGCTCTATAGATGCTTGCAGAAAAAAAAAAAACTAATAGCAAAAATACATGCAGTATAAATGAGAAAGAAAAGTGACAAGGAGAAAGAAATTGAAAATTCCAAATGGCGGAAGAAGTCCTAATCAGTTGCATGTGTTCATTTTCAATAAAGATTTCTAATGAGGGCATAGAAATTAAATCAGAGAATTTGTGCTGGAAGCACATAACTAGCAACAAGAACTAAATGAGAAATAGCATAGAGTAAACAAAGTGATGTTTGATGTTTGAGAATGTTAGAAAACAAACAATAAATATGCAGATTCATACAATATGCATAGAGAATATGAAAGTATTGAGGGGAAGAAATCTGAAATTTCAGAAATTATATTTTTCAAATTCATGGGAGCCAAAAGAGTTGCTCATCACTTTAGGATAAGTAGATTTGATAGCTGCGTAAAAGAGTAGCTGCAAAATTATTGCATAACTGTGGTAATGGTCAATTATTCGAGAAAATATTAAAACAGAAAAAGGGAGAGTTGGAAATATTGTGGAATGTATTTTTTTTCTTATCTGTATCAAAATTCAGCTTCTTGCTAAACTAAGGCTGATTTGTGGTGGTCCTCCTCTGGTGCTCACACCCTCCTCACCTGGGCCATGATCTTGCACATCATCAGCAAAGCACCCACTGCTTTTGCAAGTGGCTGATTGTTTGAGTCATTGTCCATCAACATTCCAGTCTCTTACATGTGGTTAACTGAAGTAATAATGCTACTTTTCTGTGACATTGAAGGCAAAATATAAAGCAAATGTTGCTTTTGTATTTTGGTTGACGAAATATCATGATGGGCCTTTAATGATTCAAAAGTACTTTGCCTTCAGACTAGAGAATGAAGGTTTGGTGAAACGTTGAGGAAAGAAGGAAAAAGTCTTGTAGATACAATTAAGATATTACACAGTGTTTAGAATATAATTTTGTATATAGTATTTTCTACTCAGACTGTCCTGCTTAATTTTTTGTAATGGAATGTACTCAATCCCATTTTCAAGATAACATTTTGGAACACATCAATTACCATGATTATCTGAAATGAATTAGTAGTTCAAGGAAATGTATTATCTCTCTTTTCCAGGCCTGGATTACCTTTCCTGGGAAAAGAACAAATGGCTGCAAATATAATGTCTGTTAATCATGATAATACATAAATTGAACAGCTTGCCAGGATTGCCTTTATTAGTTTGCTCTGCAGCCATAGGAGATAGCTCCTTCAGCTTTCCTTCACAGAAGTATATTTCTTCAGCCAGCTTAGAAAGAAGAAATATAACCTATTTCTGTAAACATGAACATGTGTGCAGCCTTGACAGAACACTCATAATTTGTAGTATGAGAAATGAGGAAACAGAAAATCTTTAACCATGTTTTATCATGGTTGAAATCTTTAACCATCTTTGACCATCCTACCATTACATCCCTGGGAGTATTTGAGTCTTCTGCTCAGCAGAAGAGGCATACCACATCAATTTTTTTAAGGTCACTGACCCTGTGGCCACCTTCCTATTGAGCTTCATCAATAATTTTTGAAGAAGACTTGACCTAAAATATACAGTGTTTTAAATGCTTCTTGCAATCCTTGTCTTTCAAAACATGCTTGTAGGAGAAGGTGGTAATAGCAGAAAACATTCACTCTCTAACTGTAATGCTTAGCCTGCATCAAATCTAGTTTTGGTTGATGTCTTTTTTTTCTTTTCACGAGGAGGAGGAGGAAATTCACCTTCCCTCTTGCTGAAATCATCCTAATTAAATATTAATTCATCCAGAGAGTGTGCCCACAGGCAATCAAAATTAATGGTGAAAGCAACCATGAGCAAAAATTTCAGTTTGTGTCATGCTGACAGGAAATATTCGATGGAGTAAAAACTGGAGTGAAATTCACTAAGGTCATTCTTTCTTTCTTTCTTGTACTTCCTTTGCTGTCTATATCCTCTGTCTTTGTATGGCTATTGACAAAGGGCATAAAAGCAAGAAAGGCTTCACCCTGGCCTTCAGGGGAACTTGCCCCTCTACAGCTTGCCACCTAGTTGTCATTAGTTCAAAAACTGTGGATTTTTTCTTCTCGTTAACTTATTTGCCTTTGGAGCCCCTAAGCGGTCCTCACATCTCCAACAAACCAGTTATATTGGACGTGGGTAAAGAGCATGACTGAGAATAATCTATAAACAGCTTGAAAAAAAATAGGGGCATCAACAAACACATAATTAGACCCTTGCAAAAAATTAATATAAAACATTAAACCTCAAATTATAAAACCTCGAATTCAGTACTGTCATCCAGCACAGGGAGAAGAAAAACAAGCATAAATTGAAAAGTATTCTGTGTGTAAAGGTGACTTTTAAAGCCTTCTCCCTTGGCTGAAAGAAACACTGGGGAAAACACATGTTACATTTGGTATAGTATCCATGTGGCAGATAAAGCTTCTTCACCAAAACAGGATCCCTATCCCGGCCCAAGGAAAAAACCTGAGTCTGTAGAAAGCTCCTAGAGCTGGGTGTGCCAAAGCAAAGCTGAGTGAGCACAAACCAATCTTATTGGAGTGCCTTATAGGAGTTTTCTAGGCTTGAAACCCTGAAGTACTAAATCAGCTTTAACGTGGATTTAGTGGGTCTCACAAATTTTTAATAAAAAGAACTATTCCTCAAATGAAAGTGTAAAAGCCCTATAATCTTGATGATATCTGAGAAATAATCTCTTGTCATAAAAGTCACTCTTACCAGGTGCCACCAGTCTGTAAGGCTTAATTATTTATGAAATTTGTTTTTTGAATACTTTGTTTCCAAACCATATCTCTTGCAGTTCTTCAGTTTCTTATCTACTTATTACTCTTTGAAATCTTCTATAAAATCCTGTTAATGTTTTGCTCTTGGGACTGCTGGATTTCTTCCTTTTGATGTCTTTATAACTGACTGTTCAGCTTCTGGGTGAGTGTCTTGAGACGAAATGGGAGAGAGGTCTAAGTGTGGGTTTAAAAATTTGCATTTCAATGGAAATGCAAATTGCCTGTGATTGTAGTTGAGATGAATGTCAAGGAAAGAACACTGGTACAAACTTGGGTTAATGTGGTGTGTCCAAGTGTGTTAGCAGCAGTGAGCTGATATGAATATTCCTGTAGTAGGATGACACTGGTTTTCATGGGAAAAATGAATATAATAATTGATCACAACTGTAGACTCATCACTGATCTTTTTATTTCAGTCAGAAAAAAAAAGAAACAACCCATCCTTTGATCACCAAACACATTTTATTTTTTGGTGGAGATTATTTACTGGTCTATTTTCTAAGAAGAAAACCAAAAAGTATCCTTGCATCACAGGAAGAAAAATAATGAAATAATATGCCATGTGTAACTGGCTTGCCCAGCAGACTGGCTCTCTCCTGTGCCATTGCAAGCATCATCCACCTGGGGCCATGTAGACCACTCATGGAAAAGGGACTTACAGAGATCCTGATGCTGTATCTCTCAGTCTGCCTTGAAGACCATTGAATCTAATGGGAGGTTTTCTGAAGACTTCAGTGGTATTTTGAACACATTTTTCCACATGCTTTTGAGTGTAATGGGTGTATGTAGGTGCTCATGAATATCCATTCTCTGAAGACATTCTGGCTGGAATTTCCTTCAGGATCTATACCAGAGAATCCTGGATGTGATTTTAAGTTCTTTACTCAGCCAAATGCGGAAAATTCATGAGGTCTCAGGGGTTTGTTCCTCCAATTTTCACAAATATTGGTAGTTCTATCATGGTCTGCATACTGCAATTTAGTGATTGTATCAAAGGAACTGAAGTGCTAATCCCTGTTGAGCTGTTGACTGTTGACAAACTTTTGTTGTTTTTAAAATTGATCCCCCACTCCAACAAAGTTCCAGACTAGCAAAGCCAGAAAGTGAAACTACAGACCAAAAATTTACAATAGCAGTGGCAAGAACAGTTGTCAACCTCTTTTGAAAGTACTAACTGGAGCACTAACCTTTGTGTTTGTTTTTTTGAGACAGACAAATATCTACTGGGAACCAGATGGAGGTCATCCACACATTTCATATGGGTCACTGAATAACGATCACAGGGTAGCAACTTTCATTTTGAATCAGTAATGATTCAAATGATCAGAGGTGAAAAGCACCATATTTCATTATTAATGCCACAGGCGTTCCAGGTCTCTGCCTTCATTTCTTTATCCTACTGGTTCTATGAACCCTTAGGAACCTGGTTACTTTTAGGGCTGAGCAGGCTGCTTTTTCTGACATTCAAATGGGATTTTGAACCTTAAAAGTTGTCTGTTCACAGTGGCAAAAGATACATCTGGAAGAGAAATATAGCATGTATGAAAAATACTTTTCAGGGAGCAAAGGAAAGGAAGATAGAAGAAGAAAGAGAATAAGCTGTATTCTTTTCATATGATAAGACAAACTGTAAAGTAATGAAAGCAAGTAAAAAAAAAATCACTGTGAAAACCAGAAAAGTAATAGTAAAGCTTCCTTCAAACAGATGGTTTGTTTTTATTTCAAGAGATAAACATAAAGTTTTATTATTATCTAAGTTCACCTTTTTTCATTTTATGGCATGAGAGGGAAGAAGAAAGACAGTAAAAGGGAAACTAACAGCTATTTGGAAACATAATGATGGAATATGCCATATCAAAGAATCAACAAAATGGACAGGATTGGATATTGTTGTGCAATAAGCATGCCAGAGTACTCGATTTTCAGCAGGCTTAATTCTCAAGTGACAATCCAGTGGACCAAGAAATCAGGCTCTGATTACTGAATTCTCATATAATGCCCATATGGGCTTTTAAAGACTGACTGTGAGACAAAAATATAAGCATCTAATTATAACTGTAAAACAACTAGAGATTATTGTTATCATTTTGTTATTAGGATGAATAAGTTTTCAGTTCAGGCAGCCCCAGCTATCCTTATGTTGCCTTCAAATGACAACCTATACTTATATTGGTGATGCTATAAAGTGAGGCAGTGTGTTGATTATAAGTCAGGATTTTTTCAAAGAGAATGTCCATCCAAATTTTCAGTTTCCCAGAGAGAAAACAGCAACAAAGAGAACAACTCCAGGCGTATTATTTCTTCAAACTGAAGCCGTATCCCTGTTGGCTGAAACAACTTACTGAACTGCACACATCTTTAACTGTTTCTTTCAAGGTAACAAGGAGACCTTTCATGTTGGTGTCAGAAAGCCATGTTTAGACCTTTGTGTCTGACTATTAAATGGAATGTGGGACTAATATGCCTTAATTAAATCAGATTTTTTCATACCTTCCTGCCTGTTAGCCAGATGTGCTTCGTCATCATATTTACGAACCAATTTTGTAAAGATAGTGCAATGGAATTGATTTTTCTAGCAAGAATCCATTCATGCTGTGAAAGATACTTTTGCTCTTGCTCTATTGGCTCTCATTTTGCAGGGTGGTTCAGATGTTTAGAAGCCTTGAGAGCTGAGCCTCTAATGATTTTCTTGTCGTCAAACAAAATCCCTCTTGTTGCTTCCCAGTGGTAATAGAGCTCTGTAGCTTCAAAACTAGGTCTGTCAGGAGGAGTTGAGTGCCTCACTGTTTGGGTGATGGTGAGGCAAAGGTCGGTCTGCACCCAGTGGACTGGGCTTGCCTCAGAGTTTTGAGCTGGCCTCAGTGTGCTGTCAGAGTTCAGTGCAGGTTTTCTGTGCTGGTCAATGCACATTTTGAGCTGCCCGCCCTCTGCACAGAGGTCACTGCGCATGCAGCAGTCCCTGGAGCATCACAATGGGATAACCTACTGCTCCAGCAATCTTTTGGGGCATGAAAAATATTTATATTTAAAAAAAAGTTTTTCAGGAGACTTTTAGCCACAAGATAACCAGAAGCAAAAAGGCCTTTTCTAAGGTCTCTCCTCAAAAGATTATGTGCCTTTTTATTTTGTTAAATAAGAATATATCATATTTGACTAGAACAAATGTATGAATTTTATAGGATTTAATAACTGAGCCAGTGACTCAAATAAAAAATTCTTTTGACCCAAGGAGAAAAGAAGTTCCAGAGGAGCAATAACAATAAAACCAAAACAACAGTAACACCACCTCTACCAATAACAACAGAAAATAAATAGGTAATAACTTTTACCTAAACCATATTAAATGTCATAAATATATTTTTAACATTTTGTGCTCAATTTAATATTTTGTCTTACACAAAAACATAAATTTCAATTGCTGGAATACAAACCCTAGCAATATACTTTACAGGGGAATATGTTTGTTTTTCCACTCTTTGACATTTTTATTGGAAAGGTGGGTTTCTACTATTAGTCTGTAAACACAGGTGAGCAATTTGTCTACCTCATACACCTCAGTAAGTGGTCAGTGTGGGACCAGCACAGGATTTTCCAGTTTGCAGAATCACCTTGAGGTATTATCCATCAAGCATAATCAATCAATCATCAGGCGATACTTGCAAATTTTTACACAACCTCACTTTGTTCTTGTCTTCCTCCTGTGTTCACAGCAAAGAAAACACTGTCAAAAAGGGCCTTTTTGCAGAATAAACTGAAAACTGGAAACTTTGTTTCTTGCAACCTTTCTAATCAGGGCAGTACAGTGTATTTATTAATAGCTGTTGAATTATGAAGATAAGAAGCATAAAACATTTTTCTGTGGTCAATCTCTAATTGTCATTAAACCTTCAATAACTTCTGAAAATCAATATAGCTTTCAAGTATTCTCTTTTAAAATCTAAAAGAGAAGATTGCCTAACTTAGAAAAGCACCTAGTAAATCCAGACTGGCTTCCCCATTGTTTCTTGGCTTTATCTCTCCTGTTCTTTTAGATTTTATAGCAGAATGACTAAAATTCTGCTCTTTTCACGACTCTCATTAATTTAGGTGCAACTTGGGTCCTTTCTCCAATACCCTGCTTTTTGCAGAGAGGTAGCTTATTTGCCAGCTCATGCTCTATGCTGGACAGGATGTGTTCATGACCACTTGTGAGGTTTGTCTTCTCCTTTCCAGGAACTTGATACAAGCCTGAGTCTGGTCATGACAGTGTCTGTACACACAGAAAGGAGTAAGTGCTTCCAGCACTAAATAGGTGTATTTTCAGATGTCAAGTAAATGGTACATGTGGCACAAGGCAATAATCAGCCTTTCTTGGAATCTAGCTGTCTCCATTTGCTACTCTGATATTTTTCCACAGAGCTTCATTTTACTTAGATTTAAGGCCTTTGTCTCTTTACTGTGTGCATAACTTGAAAATTGTATAGTCATTTGTCAGGTCATGTCCACCGCTTTTCTCAAAACTGGAAAAAAATGTTCACTAGGCACTAAAAGGTGCTTTGTACAGGTTTCTCACGGGACATTGTTGGGTGTGCTGGATGTCTGCAAGTGAGAGTAGGCAATGTGCTGTCCCCTCCTCCAATTTTCTCTACTATTCTTTGATGCTGCTGCAATGGAGAGCAAGGGGGGGACCAAAGTCTGCCTGGAAGCCTGCCCTGTGCCAGTGAGCCTCTCTGTATCTCACAGGGAAATGCAGGCTCCAGACACAGGGATTTTTGGGTCTCTTTTGATGCTTGAGGACACTGTCAGATCCAGACATGGGGAAAGGATGATGTGAGGCAAACTGAATGTAGCTTAATGATTATGGTATTTTACTGGGAGGAAAGTGACCCAAAGTTTCAATTTCTGTGTTTTATTTTTAGCTCAGTAATGGACTCATGTTAAATATATGCAAATCTTAGGGAATGGGGTCTGAATCCCCAGCTCCATCCCCTGTAATTTCTGTCCTTCTCACTTTGTGATTTCTGCTCTCTTTGGATGCACAAAGGCCTGTCAACAGCACAAAGAGCTGAGAACAACCATCCTCTTCCCTTTTCCCTATTTCTTCTATGTTCTTCCCCTTATACCTGCCAAGGTCCTGTTTAGAGTGCTTTTCTAGATGCAGGGGGGAGGAGAGGAGATGGGCATAGTGTCATCCCCCTCAGAGACACGTCTCATCTTCTTGCCAGGAGTTATGAAAGATATGTATATTGTAATAGAAGTACACTTGTGTGCATGAGGAGAGGATAGAGGGAAAAGGCTGTCATCCTTCCTTTTAATGATTTTTTTTTAAAGCAAATCCAGCTTTCCTTCATTTAGTGCCTAAAGGCTTTGAGCAGACTCTGTACCAAGTGCATTATTTTAGAAGACTGCTCCTCATATCTTTCATTTTTAAGTCATCATTTATTTAAAGGGTTTTCATTTATTTCGTTCACATGAATAAGTGGAAAGCTCAATTAAGACCTTTGTAGAGCACTGCAAAGAAATGCTACTGCTAATTAAGGTAGCATCAGAATTCAGGCTGGGGACACTTAGCCACAAAGCTGAGGAAAGACAAGTAACCTACTGCACTACACATGACATGTGAAACAGATATTGTGTCTGCACAGTTGTGTCTGGGTCTGCAAGGTTATGTTTACACTTATTAAAACCTCGTGTTATACCACATTTCTACTTTTTGTACTCTTAACACAGGTGAGGAAATGGCACTTGAGGAAGAGTTGGAAAGGTCTCTTATTTAAACAGCAAGTTACAGAATAATGGAATGGTTTAAGTTGAAAGGGAGTTATAAGATCACATAATTCCTGCTATCCTGCCACAGGAAGCAACACCTTCCACTGGACCAGATTGTTCAAAGCCCCATCCAGTTTGACCTTGAACCTTTCCAGGGATGGGACATCCGCCACTTCTCTGGGCAACCTGTTCCAGCGTCTCACCACACTCATTGTAAAAAATTTCTTCCTTATGTCCAGTGTAAATCTATGTAAAACTCTTTCAGTTTAGAAATGCTTCCAGTACATAGGCACTAAGTATTTTTCTTGCAAAGGCTGAGTGAGTACTGTCCTCACAGTATGGCTTAAAGCGTGGTGGGAGGCCAGCTCCTCCTGGCTGGACTGAGACACTTTTTCTGAGATGACTTACACACTCTCTGGAAATTTCATCCACAATCTATAAATGGTGGGGCATGCTGGTGGTGAGGATGACCTGGTGTGCCATGAGCTCTTGGCTGCTGAGCAGATGGTAGGAGGAAAGGTTAGACTTGTGTGATGGTCAGAGAAGGAGCAAGATAGGTTTTCAATTAGGTTATTAAAAGGGCTAGGTGAGGGTTTCAGAGAAGTTATGAGGTGAAAATATATCTAAAACCAAGGAAATGAAAGGTGAGGATTTAATCTGTCTTACTCAAAAAGATCCCTACACCAGTGCGTGCAGACAGAAAAACACAGCTTAAAGCAAGATACTAGGGACATTCTTGAGTGCATTCACCTTCCAAGGAGAGACTTCTGAGCAATGAAGTTGGAAATACTTTTATAGAAATCTGTTCAAGTTTTCATCAGCTTTCTGTCCAAAATTGTGTGCTGTGTGCAAATAAGTGTGATACACTTGCGCAGTGCCTTCTAAAGCAAAGAACCCTACATTTGTTTGAAAACTGCATATAGAATAACTTTTAGCTACCACTAAAAAAAGCCCAAGCTGTATCTGAAGTGTATTTTCAATGAAGCTTTCCTGTATCTAAAAGAAATGCAGCAAGTGTTGCCATATAAACTTAATGAACTGTGTATTTAATGATGATAATACCCTGTAAATTTATAGCTGGCTACACATTGATTGTGTTCTGTTTGATATCTAGAATTTATTGGCTAGCAGCAGAGGCTATGAAACAGAGTTATTATGGTCTCAAGTTGAGTCCAACTATTACTGTCTTCTTAGTGTCTCAGATTACATCCCTGCAGGAACTAAGAGCATGACAGTGACTGTGATGGTCACATTCTATCAACAAGTTAGGTACATGCCCTCAAGAGAAGAAAAGCTTTGCATTTTCTGTCATGAGTAGAAAAATGATTTTACATGGACCAGTAAAGGTAGCAACAGTTGCCATAGGGTTTAAGTAATTTATGCATAGGTTTTCAGTTGTTTATGTTGGACTGTCAGGTGAAAGTCAATGTGTAAAAATAATTCTAGCTCAGTTCTTAAGAACAAAACTCTTGAAGCACTTTAGTCAATAACAAATGCCCAAATACAGGAAATGACAAAGTGACTTTTGCAGGAACATCAACAATGCAGTAAAGATGCTTGCTGAATTAGACAACTAGACTTTATCAGGTGTAGTCAGTGGAAGAGATCACTTGATTGTATCAGCAAATTGAAGAGTAATTTGTTCCAAGATTTACCATTAAGTAAAATAATGTATCCTAGTAGTTCAGAAGTTTCATACATTGTCAAAAATATCTTGTCCACTGTACTAGCAGGGAAAAAAGTTACAGCTTTGGTTTTCCCATGATCCATGATGTTTATACATTGCATGAAAACTTGCCGGGGGTAATTTTTAAGTTCTTGAAAGATGATAAAGATAGGGATGATGGAGAGTCACTTTCAGTGTCTGAAGACTAGTTATATTTCTTTCATAATCTGCTTTGTGGTATAGATTTGAAATTAAAACAGTCTGATTTTCTATGACCTGAAATTTATTACACAATACGTTAATTGAAGCATCAGTTTCAATAAACAATTGATGCAAAATCCATAAAATTTAATCCTTATCTACCTAAAAAAATATCATGAAAACACAGAAAAGGTGCAATTATGTTTCTCAGTGGTATACATCAGCTTCAATGTCTTGACCCTTTGGTTTTGCTTTAACTGAAGGAGATTAGCTTCACTAGATTCAGACACTTCTCTTGAAAAATGTTGACTTTTCAGGAAATTGCAAGCATTTTCAATGATCAACAAGCTGGATATGGTGCTCTTTGGTAAGAATTATTGTTTACTAAGAGACTCAGGACAGAGTCTGCACTTGCTTCAGTAGTAGAAGTAGTCTAAGAGTTTATCTTCAAATCTTAGTTCCTACAGTCCTTTTAAAACTCACAGAATTTATTAAGTCCTTTCTTACCTTGTAATGGGCACTGTAAAAAATTTCTTCCTTTTCTAAACACAGTACAATCTGCCAAGCTTTCCAAGTATTGATTTTGTTGAAGATAAGCTTCAAATTAAAGTTTTTCAGTTGTACATGTTAAGAGTTTCAAAACAGATTTCAAAAGAAAGACTGTCTCCTTCGTCCTATTATGTTCCTGCAGTCTTTACTTTCAGAGATTTCTCAACTCCCTTTCAGTGAATAAGTGTTGACAGTGTCAAAATCTTTACAAAACTGAGCCCTGAATGGGCTTTTGAGTTCTTTTTTT